>JARHVA010000089.1:1200000-1520000 GCA_037957365.1 Torreya grandis
ACTTATTATGCAAAATTCTCTCCACAAGTCATTTGTGTGTAGCTTTATAATGCTTAATTTTCAATAAGATAGCTTCACTATAGGCATACATTTGATCAAATATCATGATCCTAGTTTAGTTATTGCACTTGAGATGATGGAGGATCATTGCCATTTATCATTGCCAAAGACTTGAACACCAAATCAAGGGGAAAATCACATTTTGAGTCACATTTGTGTGATGGGATGCTCTTGGGAAGGTTTGATGAATATTATTTCTTTTAATAGCTCTTAATTATCATTTTCAAACCTGGTTAAAGGAGTTGGATTATTTAGTTATATTCTTCATGCATTTCTTGAGTTTTATTGATTAATGATTGATCTAACTCAATTTAGATTCCATCTATATAATTACCATGTTCATGTTATACAAACTCATTTATGAATATAAGACATTATTCCATACACTCAAAGTATATCATAATTATCCTCATCCTTAGAATGTTTTGATGCTTTAGGAACCTCTACTAACAATTAATGTTGTTCTTATCTTTTTTCAATGTTTCAAGTTTCAATGTTAAATTTTCTACATTCTTATGAGTTGCTTTCCTACATTCAAGATAAAATATGATTTTTATTCTTTATGCATGTACCTTAATATTCCCTCTCTCTTATATATTTATTTTCTAATTTTAAATCAACATTTCCCTAATATAATTTTCCATGTACTAATTGTTCATACTTTATTTTTAGTTTTTCATGTTTTCAATACAATGAACCTCTCTTCATAATAAAAGAGGGACTTTTGTTCCCTCATTATTGTAAAAAACCTTTCCTTTAGTACCAATTTATTTTCCAACACTTGCATAATTCTCTCACTTATGGTTTGATTCAAATGGGGTGGCAGTGGCTATGGCAAAACTTCTATAGTGAATTTAAGTTAGAATTTCATTGTTAAATGTATTTATACATACATACATATATAGTCAAAATTAACTATAATTATGTATGTATACATATATAAGTGTGTCTATAATGTTTTTATGACTATAGTGGTAAAATTATGAAGGTAAAATAATAAAACTTATGAAGGGAAATGTAATGAATTTTTTTGAAGGGAAACATAGTTATTATCTTGGAAGGAACTATAGAGTGAAACATTGATGTTGAAAGATAAATTCACTATGAAAAAATAATCGATTATTAAATATAAATTTTATTTGGAATAGTATCATGAATTTGTGGCAGTATGAAAAAAAAGTTGTAAAGTTCTTAACAAAATCATTTTAACCTTGAAATAAAATAGGAATTTTAGAGTGTATTGTAGAAATGTTCAAAGTATTACATATGATTATTATTGATATTTTAATAAAAAAACTATTTGTGGAAAGAGCATGACTTTACATATAAGAGTATGTCTTGACCTCACTTATAAACTTGAACTTGATCAAAAAAATTATATCAATAACATGATGAAGTTATCATAGCTAGTACTTGGTGCCCTTCTCTTTTGGCACAATTAGTATTGAACAATAATTTACTGGTTGGGAAATATGTGGAATAATGAGAAAGGTTAAATAATTTTTTGGTGTATATGTATACTTAAGATTTAATAGAGTAGTGTATTAAATAAGGAATTGTGCTTGATTATATGGATGGAATGTGTGTAACAATTTGGCTCTAATATGATGTAATCAAGAAGTTGTTTTTATTTTAGGGGAATTAGCATACCAAAATATATTAGTATCACTTTGTAGGCTAGATCACTAAATGTTGACCAATAACTATCGTAAGATTTCACATTTAAAAGTATAAATGAAACAATATCTTAACCTCTCAACCTCACTATGGCATGCCACCTTACTATACTTTTATATTCCATCTAACTATTATGTTTGCGCATTAATAAATATACACAACATCAATCATGCATAAGTACCTATGCACTAAAAAATGTATCACATGGTAATACCAATCAAAGAATAAGAACTCCTAGTGATGATCAAGTCACCAACATAAAGCATAAGTATAAGGAGTTTACCATCTATCCTCTTTGTGTATATAGTGGGGTCTAAATGGCATCTGGAGAAATCATTATCAAATAAAAATGATCCATTCTCTCATACCAAGCTCGAGGAGCTTGTTTAAGACCATAGAGAGATCATTGAAGTCTATAGACAAGGGGAAAATGTTGAACATAACCTAGTGGTTGCTCCATGTAGATTTCTTCTTATAAATCTCCATGTAAGAAATCACTTTTAACATCTATTTGATGTAATTTCCAACAATGTGATGTAGCGAGTGATAGAACAAGGTGAATGGAATTCATCTTTACAACAGGGGAAAATGTCTTTGAGTAGTCAACTCCTTCAACTTGGGAGAACCCTTTTTCTATGAGGCATGCCTTGTACTTGTCAACTGAACCATCTGTGGCATACTTGGTATGATAGACCCACTTTCACTGTACCAATTTTCTTCCTTTTGGAAGAGGAACTAAGTCCCAAGTATCATTCCTCAATAAATAATGATATTTAGCTTCTATTGATTCATCTCATTTAGGTTTGCCAACTATATCATGAAATGTCTGAGGATCTTAAGAATTAGGAGCATGAGTAACAAGGCCCATAATATCTTTTTTAGATCTAGTTCGACGAGTATTAGTGGGATCACATACCAAAGGGCTAGCTAATTCTCTTGTATTTTTGACCCATCATGGAACTATCTTTGTAATAGGATGTGGAGGAGGATCCAAAGGAATTGGAGGTCCTTCATCCACTTGATCATCTGAAGAGTCATTAGTGTTAGACAAATAGCAATGTGAAGTAGATACAATTAGAGAAGAAGAAGGTGAAGATGGTGGCTTGTAGGCCAAAGAGTGTTCCTCTGCATGAACACCATGCCTATAAATTACTTCATGAGTATAAGAGTCAAATAGATGATTAGATTTTACATATTCATGATAGACAACAAAAATTCAAGATTGGCTCTTCTTATCCATGGCCTTATGTTTTTCATCAGGAATGAAGGCCCATGCTTGACTACCAAACACATGAAAGTGATAAACATCAAGATTTTATTTTTTCCAAGCCTCTTCTAGTGTAAAATTTTACACAACTTGATGAGGAGTATGATTCTAAATATAATTTGCATAATTGATATCTTCAGCCTAAAATTATGGGGCTGGATTCTTGGCTTAAATCATGCAATTTTCCATTTCTTTCAAAGTGCAATTTTCCCTCTCAACAACACCAGTTTTTTGAGGGGTATAAGAAACTGTATGCTATAATTGAATACCACTAGTATCATAATAATTAATGAAGGCATGGTTCACATATTCACCCCTATTGTCAGTCTAATGCTACTAAATTAGAAACCTAGATTGCTTCTCAACAAATGCTTTGAACTCAAAAAAGTGATAAAAAACTTGACTTTTGTACTTTAAGAAGTACACACAAGTTCAGTGAGAGAAATCATAAATGAATATGAGTTCATACTTAGCTCTAAAAAATATGTATTGGGAAAAGACATTGAGTCACTATGAACCAACTGAAGTAGAGCTTTAGCATGCCAAGATTTTACTTTGGAAAACATTTTTCTATGACATTTTCCAAGAACACATCCTCGATAAACACCATCTTTGGAAGATACTTTTGGAAGGCCTTTGACCATGTTATGAGTGCTCAATTGTTGTAAGTACCTAAAATTGAGATGACCAAATATTTCATGCCATAGTTTGCTCAAAGAATCATCATGAGCAATGAGTGCATGAGGAGATTTGGTATTCTGAAATGTATCAAATTGATATAGGTGAGATGCATCATTTGCTTTTCTAGAAGCAACAACTATTATATGATTATTTATATCTCTGACAATAATATTGTGTGGAGAAAATTACACTATGTGACCTCCATAGGAATGATAAATTTGATAAATAGAGAGAAAATTCAATGAAATATTAGGTACATACAAAGCATCTTTCACTCTCCATCTTGTAAATCAACTATGTCAGATCCTAAGATTGATAAAGGATAAGAATCACCTGCCAAAATTTTAGAGATGTCACTCTCAATAATCAAGGTGAATGCATCTTTTGTCTTTTCCATATGATGGGAAGCTCCGTAGTTAAAGATCTAAGCATCCCTAGAGGAATGAGTGGAAGTAAAGGCATAAGCATTTGTAGAAAGAGCTTCACATTTGCCTTTGTTATTAGAAGATGATGAAGAAGAAGATAACTTGTGAATGTGAATTTTGTGCTTCTTCATCATAGCTTGTAGAAGAGACATATTATTTCAACATTGAGATTCAAGATGACCATCTTGATCATAAAAATTACAATGTTTTGTAGTGGGCTTCTTGTGGAAAGGTGTTGATGAAGAAGATGCATGTCTTTGTTTTCTAGAATTGGGACCTTGGGGTCATGCTGGTGGTGGCTTGCTCTTTTTAATCCCTAAAGGATGATTGGCCACTAATACCTGAGTCTTGGAGTGCCTAGAGGAGATGACTCTTGCAAGGGTGAGTTGATCATACTCTTTTGTAAGACATTCAAAAAACACTTCAAATGAAGGCATTTCAAACTTATCTCCAAAATTGTCTATGGTGGAGAAAAAATTGGTAGCAAAGATTTGAAATGGGCCTTTCAACTTAGATAGAATGGTCATGATCAAGAATTTATCAAGATTTGGATGTCCACAGCCTACTAACTAGGATTTGAGAAGCATGACTTTGGACAAATGTTCATAATGCTTTCAAAATCACTATGATCTAATGAGGATAGTTCAGTTTCTATCTAAATAATCTTGATGTCATTATTTGCACCAAAAAGATTTTCAATTTTATCCCATGCTATGTGAGGACATGTTTCATTTTGAACATGAAATTTGAGAGCATCTAAAATACTCATACTTATGAGTCCTAATGCTTCATTAGACTAATTCATCCATCGAATCTTTTCTATTTTCTTTTCTCGCTCAAGTTATGTGCCCATTGTAACTAGATAAATTCCTTTACTTCATAATAAATCAATCACAGAAGATTTCCATGTATGATAATTGGTTGAAGTTAAGAGGGCTGGTAATTTAAAGTCTGACATGATTGCAAGTGTTGTGGTTACAAGTAAATGTGAGCAACTTAGAACAATGGAGATCGAGTAGAAGAAGTGCATCTAAAATGACACATGCAAGCAAATAATACTTGGGCACACAAAATGGTGTCGATCAACCCCCCTTAATTATATTGGGCACAAAATCATGCTTTGTAAACCCCCAATTTTATTATAATTATGTGGTTTTATAAAATTGTAAAAATAGAAAATGGAAAAAATATCTATTTTTATACGATATGACTCAAATTTTATTATAAAAGAGGATTCCTTGTGAAAAAAATGCACTTTAAAAAAAATAGCACCTCAAAAGGTGCCTTGAATATAGAGAAAAGTGCCCAAAAAGGTTGAATATGTTTGCACACCAAGAACATTATTAGAAATCTAAAAAATAATCACATTTGCTAAGAGTTTAGAAAAAAAATAAAAAAACTACATGAAATATCTCAAAACCAGCTTTCCAATGTATTATAAATTGCCTCTAAACTCTAAATGATGCTCAAGATATGAGCAAAAATGTGCAAGTATGTCCAAAAAAACTTACAATGGAGGGGCCCTGCAAAAGATGATCAACACGAACGGTTACTAAAAAAATGCCAAGTAGGGTTGTAAATGTATTAAAAAGTAATGTGTTGAAAAAAGACTAGGTTTTTCATGGGGGGGTTTGACCACCTGTCAAACTGAGCCCCACCGACTAGTCTTCGAGTGGCCGTAAAATGCCTACAAAAGGATCCATAGTTAAAAAGAGATTTGAATGGAAACCATGCTCCCATCAATGCTTTCACATAACTCCAATGTCAATGATTAATAGCCTAGCATATAATCCAAGTCAAAAGTGTATTTCTGACATTGGAATAATGTCAATAACAAAGGCTCCCCCTTTTTAAATTTGTTTAATTGGTCAAACAAGGCTTTGAATGACTATGCACATTTCCAACATTTTAATTACAATGCTAATGCCCCTTAATTTTTTTAAAAATATATTAAAAAATCCCCCCAAATGAAAAAAAATACTTTTTTAAAATTATGGGTTAAACAAATAGCCCAAAAATAAAAAAAAATTCAAAACCTTTTATCCAACAAACGCTCCAAATTGACCAAGCAATTTGGGCATATCAAGAGCATCTAGTGTCTGATTTTCATGAAACAAAAACCCTTCCCAGCTAATTTGACCACTGTGGATGCATTCTTTAGTCAAATCTACCTCAAAATGTGTAAATTTTCTAAAAACTCAACAACAATGTGAAACCTTTTTGTATAGATCAGGAGCTCCAAATGGACTTTTTGAAAAAAACAAAACTTTGAACTATCTTTCCTCACTAAAATAAAATCATCTATGAACCTTGATTAGCTTCAAAACATAACTTTCTCTCCCAAATGGATATTTTCTCATAACTATCCTCTTGGGCTTAAAAAGTCCTCCTTTCAACACTACTGCACAAAATTTGGATGATAGGATGAAGAACTATGGAGAAAGAGGGTAACATGGTGTGATATGATACCATGAAGAAATTGTATGTGGGATTTATACAATTTACCCAGGGTCACCCTTGACCAAAACTACATTCTACCAATGAAGTAAATAATTGAATAGAAGTAGAGTT
Source organism: Torreya grandis (assembly GCA_037957365.1). NCBI lineage: Eukaryota > Viridiplantae > Streptophyta > Pinopsida > Cupressales > Taxaceae > Torreya > Torreya grandis. Next base: position 1,206,682 of record JARHVA010000089.1, read on the forward strand.
CTAATTCTTTATCCTTGCTTGCTTACAACACTCCATCCTTACCCTCTATTTATAGAAATTTTAAGGGAAGGTGAGGAGGATCATTTGGCAATGTGAAAGAGGATTAGTTTCTAAATTAATAGTTAGGCCACTTACTTTCAACAACCCAACAACCATGTTGACTTCTTATTTTCACATGTGGGTGTGCAACATTAAACCCCACATGGGTTATTCTAACTAAGGTAAAGCTTCCCTTGGTCAAGACCCAAGTTAATCTTAACACACTAATTACTATAATTAATATAACATAGCTCACATGCTTTAGTTATGACCTTTGAACCTTGAACTTGATCAACAAAATTATATCATTAACATGATGAAGTTATCATAGCTAGTACTTGGTACCCTTCTCTATTTGCACAATTAGTATTGAACAATCATTTACTAGTTGGGAAATATGTGGAATAATGAGAAAGGTTAAATAATTTTATAGTAGACATCTATACTTAAGATTTAATAGAGTAGTGTATTAAATAAGGAATTGTGCTTGATTATATGGATGGAATGTGTGTAATAGTTTGGCTCTAATATGATGTAATCAACAAATTATTTTTATTTTTGGGGAATTAGCATACCAAAATATATTAGTATCACTTTTTAGGCTAGTTCACTAAATCTTGACCAATAACTATCATAATATTTCACATTTAAAAGTATAAATGAAACAATATCTTAACCTGTCAAACTCACTAGGCATGCCACCTTATTATACTTTTTATGTTCCATCTAAGTTTATGTTTGTGTATAAATATACACAACATGAGTCATGTATAAGTAACTATGCACTAACAAATGAATCTCATGGTAATACTGATCACACATGGAAGCGTGTCAAGGATTGTGTGCTCCCATGATAATTATTACAAGCATATAATGCATCTTCCTTATAAGTTGACTCATTTTCGTGATATAATCTACCTAGATAGAACATGGAAGGACTTGATACAAATCCATTGAACACTTTTGTTTAGAAATATAACAAGGAAGGGGTAAGGTCATGGGTTGGTATGTCTATCATTATAGGTCTCCTTACCTAATCTCTCCTAGGTGATCACCAGTGTTGAAATCTCATGATCTATTTTACACAATTGTATTTAGATTATAGGATGTAGTAGCTTACCACTAGGAATCATAAACAATGATCAATTAGATTTATGCACATAATTTGATAATTTTTTAGCCTCAACAAGGTTGGATTGTCAATTACTTAATAATCCATAATGTCAACTTACTAATGAATTAATACAACCAACTTGCTAACATATCTCGATGAGTTTTATACTAGATATTTATATTCCATGTATATTTAACTCTTGATAATTTTCTATTGTTTACAACCATGTTGCACTTTAAATTATTGAGGGTCATCATTCTAGAGCATATACTGATTAATATAATATATGTGGGTATGTTATTTCATTATGACATTTTAATTATTATTTTAATTGATGAATTGTTTTGTATGGATAAATAATTTTAAAGATACATATTGTACTTACATACAAGATGCTACATTTATTACTTTAACTCCTTGATGTATTTATGCCTAGAAATGCATGCATGATGTACTGACAAAATTGATTTATAGAAGTGTAAATTCCTTGTGTGCATTATTTTAGGGATTCTATCATTAATGGTTGAGATGGTCAAGGGAATTGGAAAGGGATTAGATGATTCCCTCTCCACTCTCCCATTCCAAAATTCCATGTTTGAGAGGCAGTGATGGAGCTATAGAGATATAACCTATGTAATTGAGATTTAAATGTTTGAGAATATGGATCTCACATGTTGGGGAAATTGTATTTTTGTGTTATTATGATGCACAAGTTGTGATATTGCAATATTTTCCTTAATGTATCTTGATGTCACATATATGGGTCATGTGATAATTATAAATGCATTGGTCACAAGCCAAGTGTTATCCATGCATTTTGTATTTGTTATGGTGATAAGTTTAAACAAAATGAATATAACTATATCGTACTTTGGTTCTTTGGTACTTTTTGATGTTTGTGAAAACTATTTTATGATTTAATATAGATATATTATGTGTAATGAATGGTATTTGGAAAAAAAATGAGTTTCATAATTTAGAGAATCTTTTGTAACCTATCATATCCCATTCAAACATAGGTTTAAAATAGTTCTATTATGTAAGAGCATCCATGTAAATTTGGCAATTTTATGTCACCAAAAATAGTTGGCATTATTAAAAAAATTTCTTGTTGTTGGTATTTTTTTGAGACCATATGCATGTTTTGAGTAGTTTAGAGGCTTGAAGAATTTATCAAGTAACGGTTAGTAAGGAGCCTTTGTTAGGAGAGACCAAAAACCTTATAAAACCTAACAATCAATGAAAAAGTTTTTAGGAATAAAAATCTGATACTACATGTTAGATCAATGAACTATATCCTACAACACAAGTAAATATGTGAAAAATAAGCTACAAAAACATAGAGACAAAAGGGAAACACATTACATAAAGATTACATGAAAAACCTTGAAAACAAGGGAAAAAACCATGGGTAGAATGGTAGCTTTAGACTTAATACTAATTTAGCATCAACTCTTTTCTACAAAAAATCCTCTCGTAACTTAATTCTTACACCTAAATCATTTATATTGTGAACCAAGCATAACAATGCCTCCAGGATCTAACCTCCAAGAATGCAAGCACAAGCTTGCATGGATCCTCTAAGAGGATGAATTAAAAATAGAGATTCATGATTATTAATAGTATTTATATTATAGAAAGAATAAGAAGAGAGAGGATAAAATGTGCCACCCTCCATGTGGCCTCACTATTCCTCAATAGTGAAATTTTATTCTCACATGTGCAAGGTCCAATATCACAACATATTCATGATGTACTTTGACATTCTCCATGCGATCCAAAATGGCATGCCCCAATTTTCATGTGACCTTAGTTTGGAATAGTAGACATGTTACCCATTTTCCCATGTGTATCCACATGATTCAAAGGATTCCTCAAATTTTGACTTCATATGCACATGCTTGAGGACAATTATGAGACTCACTTTCCTTTTGTCTCCCACATGCTTCTGCATGCCAACCCATGTGACTAATTGTATAAATTCACCCCATTTATCTCTCCTCATCTTTTTAACATCAAATATGATCCATGGGCCATGCCACTTCACCAACTAGCCACATCACTAACCATCCACATTACCAACATGCCATATCATTATGAATAGTAATAGTGAATAGTGATTCATGAATAATAACTATGAATAGTGACTTTACAATAACATAATCCCACTTTAAATCAATAAGCATAGGATTTTATCACACCTGAGTATTTTTCAACTAGCTATCCATCTATGCCCGCTACTACCCTAACACCAACCTAGTAGAAGTTTTATTGCATTACTAAAACTTATCTTCCCTGATTGGATTTGTCAACATATGCTCCTCCATAGTAGATTACATCACTTAAAGTGACTCTTCACTTATCCACAACATAAACCAATCCTCTTATCAAGATTATACTATGAACCGTTCATAATTCCCACTGCTTGGAAGTATCCAGTCTAGTGCTCACCATGGCATCACGAGGCTTCCTACTCCTGATGAATCTAATATACAACATGTATTCTCCTCTATTATATGATTTTATATAGAATAAAATTGAAAAATTAAATAAGTAGGGTACTTCCTTTCTCTCATGTCCTTATGCATATCCATCCTTGGTTTGCTCCTCATACCACCTTCATTGCATCCTTGTCACATGAGCCATCACAATAGTTATCATTTTTGGGTCTACATTTAACATGTCATCAACACATACTAGAAACATCTTCTAAACACTTTGGCTCTCTATGAAGGTACTAAATATATTTTACTACATGTGTAGTACTTACACTAACCCATAAAATGACTTATTCAAAATGCAAACCAAAAACACCTTTACCTCATCCATCTATCTATCTCTCCCTAAGAGAGATCACCATTTAGGAATTGTGCGACTCCAAATACTTGAATAAAAACTAGTACATGTAGCACTCTTGATAGTAGTGAGGAAAGAAGATCCCATAGAATTCAAAACTAAACTTCTCCACATAACCACCAAGCTATCAACATGGCACAAGTTCACTAGACCAATCACAATTCTTGGGAAGTCATTGTGTTATTCGATGCACTAATGCACCTACCAAGTTTATGAACCTTAAAAATGCATCACTACTCTACTATATGTCTAAATACACATCTTTCTCCTTTTGGGAACACTAGGTCTCACTTGTTTATTTACATCTTCATCTTCCTCATTTTCAATTACTTTAAAATAGGTATAACTTTAGGTTTCTTTGTGCCTCCTTCCTTTTCATGGATTTTTTATTGTCTTCAACATCTTAGATAATAACATATGGTTAGTAGGATACCACATCATACACCCCTTATATTTATTTCCAAGAACCATAATAAGGTCATCACCTTATCCTAAACCTCTAGCAATGAAGTCCATCTTGCTCCTCAAGATGTATAATTACTTCATCATCTATAGGGACATTGTGTAGGTTGTTGAATTGTCTAGCAAAGATTTTTTAGCATCTCCATAACTCTCCTACAAGCTTTTCCTTAGAAACATGAAGAGAATAGTATCTTCACCAAGAGATCCTCCACCTTTATTAACAAAGAGATACCTACTAATAATTTTTTTTAATTTTCTTTAATATCTAACTTGGACTTTCCTCTTGTCATAGTAGCTTTAACTTGAAAAAACTAGACAATAATAGAAAACACTCATACATGGAGATGTTTCACCATGGCTTTGATACTAGATGTTAGATTCATAACCAAATCTCCAATACTAGATGCTAGAGATAAAATTTCCTATAGTGCAATTAATTAAATGTAAAATAACAAGCTTATAAAAATAAGAGATAATAAAGGGAAACATGTTACACAAATATTAGATGGAAAACCTTTAAAAATAAGCAAGGGAAAAAACCACAAGCAAAATGGTAGCTTCTAGACTTCATATTAACATCATCAATGTCTTACACATAGCTCCTCCAACAATTTATTTAGTGATAAAAACCAATTACTTAATGCTTTCACTTGAAGCATTCATGTTGTGAATCAATCATAACAATGCCTCTATGATCCAACCTCCAACATGAAATCAAAATCTTTCGTGAATCCTCTAATAGGATGAATTACAATGAGATCTTCACACTTATTAATATCATTTAAAATATATATAGAATAAGAAGAGAGAGGATAACATGTGAAAACCTCCATGTGGCCTCATTATTCATTAATAGTAAAATTTGCCTCTCATATGTACAAGGTCCAACATCACATGGCATCTTCATGATGCAGTTTGACCTTCTCTGTGTGATCCAAAATGGTACGCCCCACTTTACATATGACCCTAATCTATAATATTAGACAAGTTCACTACTTTCCCATGTGCATCCACATGAATCAAAAGATTCCTCAATGTTTGACTTCACATGCACATGCTTGAGGATAATGATGAGACTCACTTTCCTTTTGTCTCCCACATGCTTCCACCAACCCATGTGACTAAGTGGATAAATGCACCCCATTTCTATCTCCTCCTCTTTTCAACATAAAAGATGATTTATGGTCCATACCACCCGCCATGGTCCATGCCACATCACCATGAATAGTGATAATAAATAGTGATTTGTAAATAACAACTATGAATAATAACTTCATACCTAACAAAAGTGGGTAGCTTGTATAGAAATAGATTTTAACATCTTCGAAATTAATTTTGGAAGGAAAAAATGAGAATAAAAATACATGAAAAAGTAAGAGTGATAGAAGTACACACCACTAAGAGGGGGGTGAATCTATATTCAACAATAATGCAATTCAATTCTCAACTCTTCAAGCTACTTTAACCAATCACATCAATATGCAAGATAAATGAATAAAAGAACAAACATGAATGTAAACATTACATAATATTTATGTGGGAAACCCTCATGGGGGAGAAAACCCACTATCAAGTTTGAAAAATAATGGACTACAGTCCTATAAGATGATCACAAACATGAGGCTTTAGTGAAGCACCCACTTCATAAGGATCACCAACCCCTAAAGATGATAAGCACCAACTTGCCTAAGATGTTGAGCACCAACACAAAACCTATTAAATGAAAAATTCTTGAACTCTAATTGATTCTCAATCTAATAGAGAAACCTTGCAAGAACACTCTTCTCCAAGTTTGCAACTCTACATAAGTCACCAACACCAAGCTATCTCTTCAACATAAGCATTAATCCCTTCACAAAATCTTTCACTCATATAAAAATATGCACTCATAAATCTAGTAAAAATAATTAAGAAGATAATAAAATTATGTTGACTCTAATGATATTTTTATTTGATCAATCTCATACAAACATTGGTCACCAAGACCCCTAATAACTTTCACACAAGGTCTTGAAAAAATCAACACTTGCTTATCTTAGCTTAGTCCCCTCACACACAAAGGTCATAAAACATCTTGTATATATACCATTCTCAATTATGGTCAGCCATATCTCCTTAGAACATTTTATGAAGATTTATTTATGTCTCCCAAGTTCATCCATGATCCTCTGCCATACCATGAGCTCATACCAAAAACACCTCACAAACAAAGCATAGATCCACTTGTAAGACTATATTTGAATAATAGGAGATTGGTCAAAAAAATCACGTTAGAGGATATTAAAGAATTCCTCAACACTCTCTAACCATTATAAACACATGATCTAACCATTTTCCCTAGAACAAACTCAATCATCCAAAATAGGTTCCTTTTAACTAGCAAAACCATCATGGTCAACTATGAGTCAACCATTCAATCATATCCAAGTGACTAAGAATAATAATACTCTCATGGATAGAGAGAACACATCCCATAAATCACCTCCAAGATCTTAGACCCATCCTTACTCACTGATTAGGCCTTCCAATTTCACTTCTCACTCTGATTCATCTTTTTCACTCATGGCATCCTTTCCTTCATATCGACTAGACAACTTTAAGGACCTATAAATTTAACACAAATAAATGAATCTTCCTAAAAAATTTCATGAAAATTTGAGTCAAGTCATAATCTTCATCACACACCCATTTTTTCACCTGGTTACTTTCATAAATCTCTCACAATATAAAAAACACTATTAAGAACTTTTTTGTGGAACCCACAAATAGTCAAGATTAACTAAACACATCCTTAGAATCCTATAGGAGTCCTCTAGGACCTATAATCATCATCATAACCATCCACCATATTTTTTATCACCTACAAGCAATATCTTTCCAATTCAGTCTAGGACTAAGGTTTTTGCACATAAAAACCTACTTACCTTCTTAGAAATTGTTCATAAAGAATAGGGCCTTAATCCATGAACTAATTCTTGTAAAAAATTATTATGAACCTTCCTAAACTTATACAAAAGGCTTAGCTACCCATGCAAATTCTACATGACCTAATAAATGTGAGAACTTTCTTCTCAAGCTCAAAATACACCATTTGAGCACCCTTTGAATAACATGAAGTCATTTATAAATTTCTCTCTCATCTGCTAATATCTAACTTGGTCAAAAAAATTGAACACACCTCTCTGATCATCTCCCATGCAAAGATAAGCTTCACCAACTTGAAAACACCCTTTGAACCTTCACAAGGCCTCACAAGCCCACCTAGGCCAACTAAGCCAATGACCAAACTATCTTGTAGACCACTAGCCACCTCTTACCATCTATCTAACCTCTTAGCATCCTATAAATGTACAAAATTTATATTCAAAGCATATTGAGCTCCATACCATGGCATACAAGCCATAAAACTCAAAAACTTATAGGCAACCATGCATGATCAAGCCTACAAGGTAAAAACCAACCTGCATACCTCATGAAGGCCACATGAAGTCAACCCTTGAGCATAAAACACATCAGGAACATGTCAAACATCATCAAACCAAGCTCCATTTAGCCATATAAAATCTACCTAAGACACCCATACACACCCTTGCAAGTATCGCATTGCTCTAAGTACATTAGACCACCATGTTCCATCACTTTGAAATATTAGATCACTTTGTCATCATTAATATCACTTGAAATCAATGACAATGCATCTACCATAAATATCCCAATAATCTCCCCCTTTGTCATTGATGGAAACACTCCTTTTCTCTCTCCCCCTTTGCCAAAATGACAAAGTGGACTCTTTTTAATACTAGGCACCATAGAAAACAATCAAATAAGTTATAGGAAACTCATGAAAACATGCTCACCTATAGGAAATATTATAAAAATGGACCATTCAAAACCTAAATAGGCACAACCACCCCTGGAAGATGCTCTCACTTAGAAATTACTCTTGAACCATCAAGATCGTTGGACCTATCACTAGTTTTTAAGGCAAAATAACTCCCCCTAGGACCTTGATCCACTTTGAAGGCTCCCCATTAGTCTACAAAACACATGCACACCTACAAGACCTCTACGAACAACTACCATAAACTCAAACAACAACATGAGCACCACAACATTATGTAAGCTCACATACCTTTGCACTCAAGGCACCCTAAAAACCACCAAAGTCACTTCAATCACACCACCATACCTAAAACATACTTATAATAGGTCAACATGCTCAAATAAAACCAAAAATTCCAACCTTCTTTTGAAAACTTTCTCAAAAATCTTCATTTTCTTCACTAGGCCTACTTGGACACCTTATAGCCCTATTTGGCAATTGCAAACCTCATAACTCTCTACCCTGATCATTTCAAACAAAGAAATTCCATATTTTAATTTCACCACCATGCCCCCTCAAACGTGCCAATAATTACTTCCAACTCACCCTTTTTAGCATACTTCCTTCTTTAGCCTACTAGCCAATTAGGCCTCTTAGTGAGATAAAAATTGAATAAAATGAATTATAATCACTTCTAGACCATTGCAAAAGTTGATTCAGATACCCATTTGGCCAAGTCAACTAATTTTGAAGCTTTCATCCTTCAAATCCAAAGTGTGACCACTTTTCCAAATATGCCCAAATTACTAGGCCTTCAAAGTAACATTTGGTCAAAATTTAACCTCTGGTCTACATAGATCCCTGAGCTAGATACCACACTTGGAGACCACAAAAAATAACTACCATGAAAAATTTCAAACCTATACACCTTTGGGAACCATACTTCCTTTAAGCCACTAAACACATGCTCTTGAGAAGAGAAGCTAGTGACCACTCAAAACACTCCACTTGACACAAAAGGATTAAACAACCTAAGAAACCACCTAAATAATGTATCAAACATATGTGTAGACCTTATTTATCATAAAACACTTCATGATACATCTTCATTCTTCAATTGACCTTTTAAACCAAGCATTTTATGCATACAAACTAAAAACCTACAATAGGCACTTTGACCAAATGATCAAAAACACATATGAGCACCTCATCAACATTTTCAAATTATATTTCCTCATTTAACACACCAAAAACAACTTTAATCACTTATTATCAAGATTTTATCCACCTTAGAACACTATATGAGCCGTCTTAGCACTTTCTAGATAGTCATCACTGCCAAAAATGGTCAACTCAGACTTTTGACCATAAAACACATATCTAAGCATATCAAGACCTCAAACCACCTATGAATGACTCATGAAAATATTCCTCAAGATCTCATACAAGCCACTTCTTACTTCTCATTTAAACCATCATTCAATGAAAGCAAAAACAATTGATCAAAAAGATATTTTAGGACCAGGAGATGTAAACATGCCTCTTGGACAAATAATCTTTCTTCTTCACCTACAGAGTCTCTTGTGAAGCATAGATAGAGATATCCAATCCCTCAAGACTGATTTAGAACAGTTTTAATCTTGGAGTGGTCCACATCTTCTCATATTCTTCGTCCTCTTTGGTCAACATAGTCTTATTCTTCTTTGGCTTGCCTGTGACTACCTCTTTTGTTCTTTAAATTTTCTCCTCTTCTTTCAGACTTGAATAGTCAAAAAATGAGGATGTCACCATATCTTGATCTATAGTATCAATTGAATTGACCTTTTCAAGGTCTATCAATGATTGATCTGTATAGGAAATATCATCATCTATAGCTACAAAATGATCCATACTTATCTTAAGGTTATTTTGTCTTCCTTCTTCAACTTCTCTTTGTTTTTGATCTCTTCATTGAAAACATGAGCATATAATGAAAATTATTCAATTAAATAAGAAATATTCACCTTTTAAAACACACAATCCTGATCTACACACATATCAACTATTAATTTCTTTTCTTCCTTTGGCCTATATAAGACTTTGTCTCTCCTCTCTTGAAAACTTGGAGCTTGATTAGTCTTGAATTGATTAAGAACCCCCCTTTTCTTAAAAATTTTAACAATGTGATCCAATCCCTTGCAATTAAAACATGTAATCTTTCTTTGTTACTGACAAAATTTGGCTAAGTGACTAGTCCTTTGACAATTAAAACATGTTATATTCTTAGGAGCAGACTCACCTTGCTTTATCTTCTTTGGCATTGATTAGCTAAATGTCCCATCTCCAAACACTTGAATTATTTTATCTCATTCATAGGATTAGGCAGATTGATTTTCTTAGCCTTCATCTTGCAATCATTGGCCTTATAAAAAAACTCATGATAAATATGATAGTATCCATTAAAGTTCAAATGCTTTATGGCATTAGATTATGTTACCTTATTGTAGCTAACTCCCTCAGCTTGGGTATTAACTTTTGTAGGTTTGTCTTTTTCCTCTTCAATGATTTTATCCTTTTCTTGAGATACTACTAAAGGCTTCTCGATGAAACCCATTTTATAAATTGAAGACTTTTGATTCGTCAACAGACTATCAAGATCATTTGTGCTTTTTTCATACTTGGAAAAAGACTTAGCCTTACTCAAAGCTTTCTCCAATTCATCATTCAAAAACTTGTTTTTTGTAATCAACTTAGAACACTCTTCTACCTTACCTTTTAGGCTTGAGGATATAGACTCCAATTTGGAATTTAAGAACATGATTTATCCTTCATGTTCCTTATTATCTTTAGTTATCTTAACCTCAAAAATACTGAATTAAACTTCATAGTATTTCAAATTGGCCTTCAAACCTTTACATACCTTTATTTCAATTTTCAAATCTTCAAGAGTAATTTTTAATTCACTTTCATAGTTTAGAATGTCTTCCTCATCTTCTTCATCTGATCGAATCCATTTTCCTTCAATTAGATATGAACAATCACCTTCATCATCTGATTTGATTTCCATGAAAAGGACTTCATCATCTCATATTCACTTTCATTATGACTATTATCAGATTGACTATCATCACCTACTTCTAAGTCACTATCATCCATCTTTGTGTAAAGACTCCTTTTATCCTTACAGAACTTCCTTTTGTCAACAAACTTATTGAATGATATCTTTTTTTTATTAGACCTGTAACCTTTCTTACCTTCTACTTGATCCTCATCCTCATATTTCTTATGCTTTTGAGGACATTTTCTTACAAAATGACCTACTTCACCATAGTTTAATCACTTAAAAGGAAGCTTACCTCTATACTTACCTTATCCAATCTTAAACTTGCTTGAAAGCAATACAATTAAATCATCATCATATATATCATCTAACATAGCATTTTTTCCTTAAGACCCCTTACTTTGTGTCTTATTTTCTTTAGGCTTGTTCTCTACCTTGAAATCAAAATCCTTCTTAGGAGGCTTATCTTCATTTATCCTCATCTCATAAGTAGCGACAGATCCATAAAGCTCATCCATCTTTATTAGTGTAAGATCATAACTTTACTTAATTGTAGATACTTAAGAGTCAAACCTGTAACATAGATATCTTAAGACTTTTTGAACAACAACATCCTCTTTGAGATCTTCTCCAAGACCCCTGATCATATTAACCACATCATCCACTCTATTCAAGAAGGATTCTATAGAATCCTCCTCCTTCATTTTGAGACTCTCAAATTATCTTCTAAAAGTTCATAATTTTCCTATGTTGAACTTTGAGCCTCCTTTATAGACTGTCTTCAACTTATTCCACATACCTTTAGCTATTTGATAGTGAATGACCTTTGATAACTCAATCTATGATAGACCACTAGAAATAACGTTCATAGCATTTGGATTGATTTCAAATAGTTTATTATTAGTAACACTAGTAAGAGAACTAGTAGGAACAACATATCTATCAATAATAATTTACCAAATATCAAATCCTAGATCCATGATAAAATTATGCATCCTTGAACTCCAAAAGGCATAGTTATAACCATTAAACAATGGATCTTGTTTTCAAGAGAAATCACCTTGCATTCCTTGACTTGCCATTGTACCTTAAAATCACATTTCAAGTTTTTAAACCTCAAAAAGGACCTACTCTGATACCAATTGATATAAGTACACACCAATAAGAGGGGGGGGGTGAATTAGTGTTTAACAATAATATAATTCAATTACCAACTCCTCAAGCTACTTTAACCAATCACATCAATATGCAAGATAGATGAATCAAAGAATAAACATTAATGTAACCATTACATAAGATTTATGTGGGAAACCCTCATGGGGGAAAAAACCCACTATCAAGTCTAAAAAAAATGGACTAGAGTCCTATAATGTGATCACAAACATGAGGATTTAGTGAAGCACCCACTTCATAAGGAACACTAACCCCTAAAGATGATAATCACCAACTTACCTTAGATGTTGAGCACTAACGCATCACCTATCAAATGAAAAATTATTTAAATCTGATTTCTTCTAAATATAATAGAGAAACCCTAAAATAACACTCTTCTCCAAGTCTACAACTCCACACAAGTCACCAACACCAAGCTATCTCTTCAACACAATCAATAATCCCTTCACAAAATCTTTCACTCATATATAAATATGCACTCATAAATCTAGTAAAAATTATCAATAGAATCCAAAATTATGATGAGTCTAATTATATTTTTATCTAATAAGTCTCATATAAACATTGGTCACCAAGACCCCCAGCAACCTTCAGAAAATATCTTCAAAATATCAACACTTGCTTGTCTTAGCTTAGTCCCCTCACACACAAAGGTCATAAAACATCTTGTATACATACCATTATCAATTATGGTCAGCCATATATATTTATAAAATTTTAGGAATACTTATTTATGTCTCCAAAGGTTGGCCATGATCTTCTGCACAATCTTTCTATACCATACCATGAGCTCATGCCAAAAACACCTCACAAATGAAGCATATCTCCATTTGTAAGACTATGTTTGACCAATAGGAGATTGGTAAAACCATAAAAATAAATAAAAAGGATATTAAATAAGTTATAAACAATCTCTAACCATCATAAACACTTGATCTAACCATATACCCTACAAACAAACTTAATCATCAAAAACAGGTTCCTTTTAACTGGCAAAACCATCATGGTCAACTATGATTCAACCATTCAATCATCTCCAAGTGAATATAAAAAATAATACTATCATTGATAGAGGTAATACATCCCATAAATCACCTCCAAGATCTCATATCCATCCCTAATCACTGATTATGCCTTCCAATCTCACTTCTCACTTTGATTGGTCTTTTTCACTCATGGCATCTTTTCCTTCATATCGACTAGAAAACTTTGAGGACCTAGAAATTTGACATATAAAAATTAATATTCATAAAAAAATTCATTAATTTTTGATGAAAGTAATAATATTCATCACATACCTATTTTTTCACCTAGTTACTTTCATAAATCTCTCACAATATAAAAAACACTATTAAGAATCACTTTTCTATGGGACCCACAAATAGTCAAGATTCAATAAAAAAATACTCAAAATATTAGATTATTCTTCTAATACCTATACTTATAATCTTGACCATACATCATATTTTTTAATCACCTACAATAGATATCTTTTCAATCAGGTCTAAGACTAGGGTTTTTGCACATTAAAACTTGCTTACCTTCTTAGCAATCATTCATAAATAATAAGAACTTAATCCATGAAATAATGATTGGAAAAAATTATTAAGAAACTTACTAAACTTATCCAAAAGTCTCATCTCCCCATTCAAACTATACATGAGCTAATGAACATGATAACTTTCCTCTTGAGCTCAAAATGCACCATTTGAGCACCCTCTGAAGAACATGATGTCATATCTAACTTTATCTCTCATTTTTTGACCTCTAACTTGGTCAAAAAACTTGAAAACACATATTTTATTATATTACATACAAATACAAGATTAACCAACCTGAAAACACCCTTTGACCCTTCACAAGGCCTCATAAGCCTACCTAGACCAACTAGGCCAATGGCCATACTACCTTACAGACCACTAACCACCTCTTTCAAACCATATATATAACCTCTTAGCATGATATACATGTCTAAAATTCATATTCCAAGAATACTAAGCTCCATACCATGGCATACAAGCCATATGACTCAAAAACCTATAGGCAACCATGCATGATCAAGCCTACAAGGCACAAACTGGCCTGCATACCTCATGAAGGCCATATGAAGTCAACCCTTGAGCATAGAGCACATTATAAAAAATTCAAACATTATCATACCAAGCTCCATTCATCCATACAATATCCACCTAGGACACCCATGCACACCCTTGCAAGTATCACATTGTTCTAAATACATTAGACCACCATGCTCCATCACTTTCACCTGGTAGACCACTTTGTCATCACTAATGCAACTTGACATAAATTATAATGCATATACCATCAATATCCCAAAAAATATATGTAAGGGAAAACATCCATGAGGGGTCCAATAACAATGGAAACTTGAATTCTTGTTGTTCATTCCAACAAAAGAAAATAAATCAACATAAAAGAAAAGGAAAACAATATTTCTTAGCTTGGGGGAAGTCCTATTAAAGTTACAAAGTTTGGGAAAGTCTCAAATGTTTCCCATGGTATCAAAATAAAGGTATTTCATGAAAATTATAAATTTTTCATTACATTTGAGGTTTTGTCATCCTCTTATACATGCAGGGTTATTTTAATAGATAGGGGAAATTTTGTATATTGAAAGATACAAAATTTGTAGCAGTTCTAGGAGAAACATAGGGCATATTCCATTTGGGTTTTTCATTTTATTAAATAATAAACTTTCTTTGTTAGAAAAATAATTTGTTTTTAAATGGAATTTTATTATTTGAATTCAAGTTGCATGTTAATAAAAATGACAAATTTCTATTGCTTGATGTAATCATCAAGTTTGGGTTTAAATGGTGTTAGATTTTTTTTGGTTACTCATTGTAATGTAATCAATAATTTATAACTATTTTAATGACCATAAAATCTCAATTCTCATGGTTACAATCTCTTAGAAGTAGAAAATAGTCCAAATTTTTGTAACTATTTTTTTATTGTTTACAATATTGTTTGTTTGATAAGGAGTATTGAACTTCGATTGAAATTTGTTTATCATGGCAACATTTATTGGATATCTCTATTTGAGAAAATGTTGATTGCTATTAAGAAATTGTAGTTTTATAAATATAGAATAAAATCATTGTGGCTTTAAAATGGTAGGAGTTTTGTTGATAAAGAGTGTAACTACTTGTTAGGCTACAAGGTTGGTGATGACATCACTCTGATACCAAATCAAACTTATACATTTGGAAACATAAGTATTTATAATTCATGCATTTGGCTACTTGTTTAGTTTTTGGGCAAAGATAATAACCCCCTACCAAATGATCTAGATGGATATAGATATAGGCATAAATAAGTGTGTGTGGAATACAAAATCTTAAATGAAATAATTTTATTATGATTTCATTAGTTCATAATTAGAAAACATTCTTTTGGAAAGAAATTATATGATTTTTTAAATTGATGTTTCAGATCACACCATGTGATCCACGATCCTTCATCAAGATGATTATAAATTAATATTTCAAGATTACATAGTTCATGATAATAAAAATATTTTATTAAAATAATTATCTAATATTTAAAATTGACATTTTATATTAGTACACATAATCTATCACTAAGATGATTATATACAAGTTTGATCAAACCATGTGATCCATCCACCATCAAGATATGTTTCATTACACCATGTGATCCATCATCAAGATGATCATATATATTCATGTTTTGATGATCATATGATCACCCTAATGATATATCACATGATGCAATCCTAACATTGATTTCAAAAATCACACAATTATTTTCTAAAATAATTTAATTGAAATGTTAGTCAATGTGTTAATGTTAAAACTTATAGATTTTAAAAATGAAAATCAACTCAAAATAATGGAAAGTTCACACACTTGATATGATATTTCAATTTCCATGCCCATAGGTTGGTCAATAGAATAATAAATGTTGCAAGTGATTTAATTCAAATCATGATACCTCATCATTATAGGCCTATTAATAGTAAGGACAATTTTATGTAGCATGGACTGTAACACAAGAAACAGATTATTAGGTTGTTATAAATCTAATAGAAAATAGATACATATATTCTAGTGTACTTCATATGAGATATCTAAAAATAAAGTAAGTATGAAAGGATTAAAAACACTAAATAGCGAACCTTCACTTACTATTTCATAGATTAGATGTAGCTCAAATTGATTGTTGTAGTTGAAAAAGGCTTGATTGAGGCATGTTGATGATTCAACAACACTCCTTGTAATGTTGATGTTTGATTGGTTGGATGTTGAATATTTGAAGCTTTTATGGATGGTTTTTTTACTACACTTCCTTTTATATTTCTAACTTAGTGAAAACGGAGGTGAATGGACTCATTTTTAGATTTTGTTGATTAATGATAGCCATTTATCTTGGTTAGAGATCAATGGTAGAAGATGATTGAATTGATGATATATTATTAAATTATTTAGAAAGAATCTTAGGAGTGGGAAATAGGTGGGGAAATTAGACCCATGGAGGATCAAATGGGATTATTTAATTTGATAGTGGAAGTTAGTGGGATTTGAGGTGGATTATTAAATGTAGATACATGAATTTTTAGATTATAAAATTTAGATGATGGGGGATAGGCAAAGCCTATGACATCACTAAATTTTTTAAAGAAGAATGTTTGGATTATAAAATTAAAATGATGGTGGATAGGCGGAGCCTATGATATCATTTAAATTTATAAAGTGGAAGGGGGTGGAAGATGATTTCATAATGTGATAATTATTTAATTTCTAGATTTTAATAATTATGGATATTCAAAATATTTGTAATTAGGGAAGGATTAGTTAAATAATTTAGATTAATTAACCAATAGAATAGGATGTGAATTTTATATAGTTGGTGGTGGTTATGGAATAAATGACTTAATTAGCTATGGGGTGATGAATAGTGAAGGATAGGGTTGTTAGCGTAAATAAAAGACTTATTAGTTAAAATTACCATAAAGTGTCAAATTGTAAGTGTCTATATTTTTCCTCTCTTTGAAAAGGAATTGCGAGACATGATAAATGGATTGATTACTTTTCAAAAAAAAAAAAAAAAAAACAAGGCAGACAAAAAAATTAGATGATAATGATGAAGAAATGTGATGGATGATTCCCCCTCTAGAGGATATGTGGGGATGAAGGACATAGTTAGGCTCTTAAAAAAAGATAAAGAAGTTAGAATGTAAGAATCAATGGGTGGGTGATGAAGAAAGGGGGGTTGGTATGTAGGATATGATGATGTGATTAATATGTGGATTGTATTTAACCCATTTGAATGAATGATTGCATACTTTGTTTTTTGATGATTGATACCTGGTAAATGTGAGAACCAAATTACTTGGTTGAATGTATCTACCACTTGGATAAAACCATGGTTTTCCTCTATTGTATAGTTATTCTAAGTTGTTTCATGGTTAGTTTATTTTAGTCTCATCTTAAGTGCATAGATTTATGAAGAAAAAAAATATGAGATAACATACATGTGCACTAAGAATGGATCCATAGGTTAGAATGACACAACATTCTAATTATAAGTTCCTTTAGATTGTAATAGAATGGGTTACAGGCTAGATTAATGAATAGATAGATGAACATCCTTATGGATTAATAATCTCAGAAAGATTATAATAAAGTGTTGCACTTTGATCATAGACTTGGTTAAATGTATTATTAAACTTAATCTATAAAAGATATTCTATATGGGTTTTAATGTTATTTCTATATGTTTAAGATTTTTCTTTACAAATATTCGCGTATGAAAATGATTTCCCTTGGTATTTATATTATTATAGCTCTGTTTATCATATAAGTAGATGTGATTTTTGTGAAATTATATTTTTCAATGTGAAATATCTATGAACTTAATCTATAATCTATAATTTTATATTTATCTATGCATTCTAGTAAGATCTAAGCTAAACTACATGGTTATCCTTATAATTAGCATGTTCTAGTGAACCCCAAGAACCTCTATTAATAATGGTGCAATGAGCATGGAACCATTATGGGTTAAATATATGTTGTGGTGGTTACCATCAAATATAGGTTGAAATATGGTTAGAGAAAAAGATTCATAAATTTTTAGAGGAAGAATCACAGAGGATAGTGTTGTCATCAAATTGTGCACCCAAGGATGTTCTATGAAATTCCTTAAATTTGATGTAACATTGAATCATCCCTCAAGTTTGTGGGAACTTGTTAGAAAGATAAGTCTCTAGGATTGAAAAGGGATAGCTCCCTAAATTCTTCTCGAAGTGTCTATCACCTAATACCTAATCTAATGCTTGTTCATGAAAAGAGTCAAGAGTTTGCATAAAATAGGAAACTATGCTAAAGAGGTTATCCACCAAGAATTTATCCCACTAACTATCACACTTATACTAAATAAGAATGATTTTTAAGACTAATTCCATGCATTGAAAGATAATAACATAGTGTTTTAATGTGAAGGTAACATCCTTGAAATAATCAATAATTTACTTGACCTAAGGGGTAGATTGCACACCATAAGTATAATTGCATACTTGAAAGAGAGTTTAATACATTCAACACACTTCACATGACCTGTTAACATCAAAACCTTTGTTCAAACATGAAAGATAAAGGGAGTAAGGATGATGTTATCACTTAGCTCCACTATACATCACTCACATACTCAAGAAAAAGTTCACAACTTATAATTGGTCTTGTATTCAATGTTCAAAAGAAAAGTGCAATGTCATTTCAGAAAGGATTTGCCATACCAAAAATTTGGTCATTTACAACAATAAAAAATGGCTCAATTTATAGAACTTTGGGCAAGAGAGACAGAGGAGTTGAAGAGACACAAGAACATGTGTCCACATGTGAGAATCAATTATAGATGCATGAAAGAGATGGATGGGGAAAGCCATGTCATGCTAAGAGGTTTACTTGTCTAGAACAAGTCATGAGAATGGTGGAAAGTGGCATAAAACATTCAAGAGTGGCACACGAAACTATTTCTATCGAAGATCATCCATGAGAGTTCAAAACTAAAAATAAAGAAGCCAACACATAACACTATTGAAGGGGAATAGAACTCATGATAATAGTTATAAAATGTTATTTATAACTACTAGCTATCCTTTGGACACCTGTAGTTGTTGATTTCATGGAAGCAATGACTTAAACCATCAACATGTCCATTTTATTTGCTCTATCTATACCAAATGCTCAAGATTCACACATTTTTTACCTCCACGTCTACTCTCATGTTCCCATCAAGTATTTTTAATAGAAATGGATATTTATTTTAGTTTGAAATTGACGTTCTATGGGCCATCACCTTTTGGGTATTTCCTTCATACTTTTTGTCTTGACCCTTTCTTGTAGATAATTTTCCTACAAGAAATCAACAGATAATTTATTTGAAAGAATTCCTTCAAACTTTCTATTTGGCCTTTCATAAAATTAAAAGGGTCCTTTAGCTTGTTGAAAATTACCCTTCAAAATATTTTAAAGTGTCCATTTATCCTTAGAATTTCCCTTCAAAAAAGTTGCAACATACTCTTTGAAAAAGTTGTAAGGGTCCTTTTTGGCTTGAAAGAGTCCTTCGAAAAAGTTTCAAGGTACCCTTCAGAATTTTTGTTTGGTCATTTTTTTGTAAAAGAACCCTTTGGAATTTTGAAATGTACCCTTCAAAAAAAGTGAAATGTACCTTTCAAAAAATTTATTTGGTCCATTTTCATTGAAAAGTTCCCTTTGAAGAAGTTGCAAAGTACTCTTCGAAGAAATTGAAATGCCCTTCCAAAAAGTTAAAATGATCCCTTCAAAAAAGATGAATTGGACTGTTTGGAAGGAAAAATACCCTTCAAAAAATTTACAAAGTACCCTTTAGATTTGAAAGGATATATTTAGGAAAAAATGCGTAGGGTAACTTTTGGAGACTTATCCTTCGAGAAAGTTGAAAACAAAAAGTCTAAAAGAAACATACTTAAGGAAAAAATGCTTTAGACAAAAAGTCTGAAAGAATTCAGTAAGGGCTTAGGACAAAAAACCCAAAATAATTAGGCAAAGGCTTAGAAAAAGACCAAAATGAACCTTCTGAAAGAAATAACACTGATATTTTTATGAGCTTTGTGAAAGAACATTTATTTTGAAGGGAAACTAAGTACTGGTCAAATTATAAATTGAAAAGGTATAAACCTAGGGTTGGAATTTGACCAACATTCTTGGTGATTCTTGGGTATGGCATGCTCATTATGCCTAAGACTAGTTTCCTAAATCCTTACATTAGGGATGGAGTCATGTGAATGAGCACTCAAATTGTCATGAATAAACCTTGGATTGACCATAAGACAATTGGCATACACAAAACACACAAGGGAAGAATAATGCACACAAGACAAAAGAAAAACACAAAATAAAGGCACACTTATGCTACTAAGAACTTAAGGAACACAAAGGAAAAAAAGGAAATATGCATGTGTTTAACTATGACACTTAAGGAACACAATATCCAAGACAAAACTAGAATAAACACACACTTATGCTACTATTTACAAGATAGATGTATAAGGACTAATAGAAAATTTTTAGATGTCTCCCATTCATAGGGATAGGTAATTCTTCTCCATTCATCTTGGTCAACTGAAAGGAGTTTCTTTGATTGCACTTGTTGATGATGTAAGGACCACTCCAAAAATCATCAAACTTTATATGTTTACCTAGTTTTGCTCTATCCTCATCCCAGTTCAGAACCAAGTCACCTTCCTTAAACACTCTTGTACTTTCTCTTTTGTTAAAGGACTTCTTCATGAGTACTTGGTGGTGTTCCATGGTATTATGTGCATTATCCATTACTTCTTGTAGTTACATTAGTTTTGTCAATCTAACTTCCATTAGAGTATTTTCCAATAGTTATAGCTGATGTGCAAGTCCTAGAGAAGGAATCTCTTAAGAGATGGACAATCTAAATTCTCTCCCATAAACAAACACAAAGGGAAGTTACCAATTGATCTCTTAGGAGTGATCCTATCAGCCCATAAGGCTATCTTCAACTTGGTGTGCCATGCTCTTTGATTGTTCTCCAATGTCCTCTTGATGATCTTGATGAGGTTCTTGTTAGTAGACTCAGCCAATCTATTACCTTAAAGGTAATAGTTGGATGAGGTACTTGAGTAAATTTCATTCCTATTTGCCCATTCAAAAGTTTTAGCACTCATAAAAGCAAGTGCATTATCAGAAATGATAGTATAGGGAACGCTAAATCTTGTTGTGATACTCTCATAAAACTCCAAAATTGCATTTTCATTTGTCTCCTTCAATTAAATAGCTTCTACCCACTTTGTGAAGTAGTCAGTAGCAGTCAATATCCATTTATTTCAAGCACTTGATGGAGGGTTTATCATACCAATGAAATCAAGGCCCCATTGCATGAAAGGTTGGTCTACCTAGATCAGATTCAATGGAAGGGCTGAAAGTTTTTGTTTGCCTACAAAGAAGGTAGATTGAGGATACCTTGTAACCCAAGAGTAAAAATCCTTGAAAAGGCTAGGCCAATAATACCCGACCCTCATTGTCTTTTTAGCTATTATTTTTAGGGAGAAATTACCTCCATCTACACCATTGTGAAACTTTTCCAGCAAGATGCCAAACTAATCATTGTCAACACACCTTAGTAGTACACCATTTACATCCTTATAAAAGAGAATACCATCTACAAGAAAATAAGGAATGGTTTGGAGTCTAAAATACCTTCTTTGTGACTTGTTTAAACTATTAGGACAATCACCATTTGAGAGGAAACCAATGACGTCTTGTGTCCAACTTTGAATTGGTATGTGACCAGCTGGTTGGGGATGAGCTTGATTAACCAAGACTTCTTCTCTTGGCCCTTAAAGATCTAAAGATATATTTTCACACAACCCCTTTCCTCTTACCATGTTTGTTACCTTGATATTAACTTCATACTCCATTACCTTTTTGATCCACCCAACTCTCTTCTCATTGAGGTCTTTGCTTAAGAGGAACTCTTTGGTGCTAGGATGAGAAACCATGCCATGTATCTTGTTATTTGAAACCATGTGCCTAAATTTTTTCAAACCCCTTATCATAGCTAGAGCCTAATTCTCAATAAATGTGTACTTGACCTCATAATATTTCAATCCTTGACTAAAGAATGCAATGGGTTGTTAAATTTCCTCATCATTATTTTACATAAGCATAGGTGAGATTATGTTAAGGTTAATAAAATTATGGTGTATGAAATCCTTGGAAAAGTTTAGGTTCAAGAGAGTAGGAGATTGGGAAATTATTTGTTTGATTGCCTAAAAACTATTCTTACCTTCCTTTATCCAAGCACAAGCTTGGTTATTCTTGAGCATAGTTGTGATATGCTTCACCAAAGTAGCAAATCCTAGAATAAACCTTCTTACAAAGTTGATCTTTCCTAAGAAACATTACAAACCTTTCTTGTGTAGAGGCAAAGACAAGCCTAGAATATCTTCAATCTTTGAAGGATCAATAGACAAGCCTTATTTTGACATAATATGACCCACTAACTTACCTTCATGAACAACAAATATACATTTATTTGGATTGAGATAAACTCCAAACTCTTTACAGTTCTCAAAGACTTGCCTTAGATGTTTCATGTGGTCAATAACATCCTTGGAAAAATATTTATATCATCAAGGTATACAACTAAAAACTTATTGATCAAACCCTTCAAGGCCATGTCCATTACCCTTTGGAAAGTAACACCAACATTAGACAAACTAAAAGGTATCTTTCTATATGCAAACATTCAGCATTTTGTGGTGAATGATATCTTGAACTAATCCTCCTCATTCACCAATATTTGGTTATAACCTAAATAACCATCAAGTAGTGAAAAGAATTGAGAACCTGACACCACTTGTAAAATTTGCTCCATAGAAGGTAGTGGATAATGGTCTTTGAGTGAAACTCTATTCAAATTCCTAAAGTTTACACAAATTATGATCTCTCCACTCTTATTTTGAATAGGTACAAGGTTAGATACCCATGTTTAGTGCTTGATAGGAAAGATAATCTTAGACTCAATCAATTTGGTAAGCTCTCTCTTCATGAGTTCCTCTATCTTGGGATTGATAGGCCTTTGTTTTTGCCTAACTAGTTTAGCTCCAGGTTCTAACTCAATGGTGTGATGAGATAGACTTGGATTGAACCCTTTTAAATCCTTTTATTCTTAAGCAAAAATATCATGAAATTCTTTACACAATTCAATAAAGGATTGTTTTTTATAAAGAGAACATATCTTACCAATTTTCAATAGTTTGTCCTTAAATATCAAGATTATTTCATAGTTCTCTTCCTTTGTAGACATGATTACCCTTTATTTCCTTCTTTATTCATCTTCATTAAACACACTCTCCAAAGTAACCAGCCCCTTTGGTATCTTTTTTATCTTTTGTTGGGTAACTTATTCTTCATATTGATTGTGAAGATTTTTTTGATTCTTTGAAGAAAATTCTACTTCTTTTTGAATGAAGTGTACATTATGTTTGTCACTCTCAAACACTTGCCAAGACACTTCATTATCTAGAATAGAAGGTCTCACAATGAATTTGATTTGAGGTTGGTCTTTCTCTCTACTTACATCAACAACTATATTAAAGTGTGCTCCTATCACAACCAACTTATCAACATATTTATTTGATTCTCTTGGTATAGAGTGAATATTGAAAGCATTAAAGTCCTCAATCAGATCACACACCTTATGCATGTAGGACTTAATCAAATGGTTCTTGTATGTAGCTTGGTTTCTCACTTGAGGTATAATCATAACTATCCCCATATACCTTAAAATTCTTGATCCTCTTTCTCTTTGCCCATTAGAGGCCATGAACCAAGCCTTCACATTCTACCGTATTGCAAGTATAGCTAAAATGGAATAAGTATGAAGAGTAATGTTGGTTCTTTAAGGTAAAAACCAACATAACACTATATCCTACCCCTACCTTACTTCTAGAGCCATCAAAAAACATTTCCCATATCCCTTCAAGTTTATGATCTTCATTAGTGAGTGATGGTATAGGAATATTCTTCTCATGCATATAATATATCCCTAATTTAATCTCTTTTATGAATGAATAGGGTTCATGTTCATAAGTTTTAGTACCATATTCATTAATAAAGAGGTTAAAAATATCTTCAAGTGGAAAATATGTTTCACCACCAATGGCACCTTCTTCTTGCTCACAAATCATACAATTCTAATTTGAATTTGTCTCCACATATGGTTCAATGTGGAACCTTACCAAGGGATGTGTTATTATAGTAACTTTAGTTCCATATATTATTCTAAAGGCTAGAAAATACTAATCAACTGTAAGGTACCCTCCAATATTAGCCTTAAAGTCTCTTGACAAGCAAATAGCAAAATGAGCTAGAACATCAACCACCACAATGTCTTATAGGATGGAGAAACTTAGACAATCATGCAGGAAAATTTCAAAAACTTAACCAACCCCACATTCTTGGTTGAATTTCCATCAAGCTACAACACACCCTTACTATGAGGCTCATACTTTAGTCCCAACTTTTTAGTAACCACCTTAGGCATAACCATGGTACTAGCTCCACTATCCATAATGTAATTATGAACCAATTTATCTCCTATAATGAGTGTGAGGTATAAAGGTAGAGGATTTTAAAATTTTGTGGATGATTCTAGGACATAATTAAATGTGTTTTTAAGAGCTACACCATTGTGTCTTTGAATTTGAGGGGCTACATGAATGTTTGAGAGTTGTTCTTGTAGACGCTCCTTTTGGCTAGGTATATGAAATACTTCCCAAAGAGAAATACTTGTCTTGGTATTCTTCAAAGAATCAATAATGTTTAGAGAGGAATTATTCACTTTGTATTTCATTCTTAAAGGCAATGAAGGAGCTTGAACTTATTTTATTGAAGGTTTTGTAGCCTTGATCACATTTTGACTTTGAGGAATAGTGTGACTAGTAGGTTCTATTACATTGGTACTCACACTTTATGGCCTTGGAGAGGAACTACTTGGAGTCACTTGTGATATTGGAGTATCTCCTAAATCCCTCTTTTTATCCCTTGTGTTGGCTAAAACTAATGTATTTTTATTCAATACATAATTTTCTTCTACTTGGAAGTTCATAAAACTAGTATTTTGGTTGTTACCTTCTCCTTGAACATCTCTTTGCATGAGATTTGATTCTTCTGATGTAACATAAGGAGGATATCCTTTTTGAGCTACCAAAGCTTGATTACCTTCTCCATTATTATGCATAAATTTACGTTGAGATTTCCCCCAATGATCTAAATGTTCCTCTCCTTGAACTAGATTAGTGTGGACTGGAACAACAACCTTTATGGATGGAATAGAATTAGGATTATAGGTGTTAGGCTACCTATTGAAAATTTGTTGACCTTTTCCTCTTCCCTGGTTAGTGTATTGGGATGGGGGTCTATATCCTTCTTGAGGATAGTATTGAGGATTGGGTGGAGAATTTGTATACATTTTTGCTTTCTTGAGCTAGGCTTGTAAATATCAAATCATCTCATCCTTATCTATAACATCATCCACCTTCTTGGGAGTAGTTATAGGTTTGGTATTAGTATTGGTAATTTGTGCTATGCTTAGGGTTTCAACTGAATTATGAGATGATGAAGGCATGGAGACTCTTGGAGGTAGTTTCCTAAATTGTATCAGACTATTCTCAACTTCAATGGTTATCTCGTAAAGCTCGAGTAAATTAAATCATCCCATTTAATTCAACATTACTACTATATCAGTTCCAATAGCCATAAAATAGTTTTGGAATACAAATCTTAGAGGAGGCCTCATAATAGGTGGTAGCCTATGTTGTGTTATTTGAAATATCTCATTGAAATCTCCCATGGATTCATTAGGACCTCTCTTTATCACATTTAGCTAGTGAATTGGTGAAGTATGGTCACTCTTATTTTTGAATCTATTTACCAACAACTCTCCAAAACCATCCCAATTAGTAATACAACCAAATTCCAATGTCCTATACCAATCAAGTGCCTTCCCTTTTAGATACATTGTAAGTAGTCTAATAGTTATGTTAGCTTGGGTGATATTGTGGAAATTGCAAAAGTTTTAAATGTCTATAATATACTCAAATGGAGTTATATGATCCTCTCCATTAAAATTGGGGAGACTTTTGGAAGCATTAGGAGGAATAGGATCATATGTAAGAAGTTTAATTGGATTTTGGGTGTTGAAGGCTAGGAAAGGATGTCTTCTAGCCATTTCTTCTTCCTCTTGATCTACTATTTCTTCAATTTCATCTTCTTCCTCTTCTAAACCTTCTTGTTTAGGATATATAAAGGTTAGGAATGGTTTAGGGTGTTAATTTTTAAGAGGATTTTTAGGCTGAGGAACTTGATTGAAAATCCTACTAGAAGATGATCTAGTAAGGACCATAAAGTATAATGTGAATAACTTGATCGACAACCAAAAATTCCCACCTTTTAGAATTTCCAAATGCTACATTAAGGACACTTCTATAACCTTGGACTTGTCAAGGCTAGCATTCACCTTGACATGGAAATAATTAGGACCAGCTATCCCACTAGGTGTGCCAGAACCATTGTCATCAAATTGTGCACCCTAGGTGTTCTATGAAATTCCTTTAATTTGATGAAATATTGAATCATCCCTCAAGTTTTTGGGAACCTATAAGAGAGATGAGTCTCTAGGATTGAAAAGGGCTAGCTCCCTATATTATTCTCTAAGTGTCTATCACCTAATACCTAATCTAATGCTTATTCATGAAAAGAGTCAATATTTTGCATAAAATAGGAAACTATGCTAAAGAGGTGATCCACCAAGAATTTATCCCACTGACTATCATACTTTTACTGAATAACAATGCTTTCTAGGACTAATTTCATGCATTGAAAGATACTAACATAGTGTTTAAATGTGAATGTAACATACTTAATAAAAAAGATACTCAACCTAAGGGGTAGATTCCACACCATAATTACAATTACATACTTGAAAGAGAGTTTAATACATTCAACACACTTAACATGACTTGTTAACATCATAACCTTTTTTCAAACATGAAGGATAAAGGGAGTAAGGATGATGTTATCACCTAGCTCTACTATACATCACTCACGTACTCAAGTAGAAGTTCACAACTTAGAATTGGTCTTGTATTAAATGTTTAAAATTAAAGTGCAATGTCATTTTAATAGGGCTTCACCATACCAAAAATGTGGTCATTTACAGTAGTAAAAAATGGCTCAATTTATAGAACTTTGGGGAAGAGAGAGAGAGAGGAGGAACTGAAGAGACACAAAGACATGTGTTTGCATGTGAGAATTAGTTAAAAATCCACGAAAGAGATGGATGGGGTGAGCCATGTCATGCCAAGAGGTTTACTTGTCTAGAACAAGTCATAATAATGGTGGAAAGTGGCATAAAACCTTTAGGAGTGGCATAAGAAACTACTTCTATCAAAGATCATCCATGAGAGTTTGAAATTGAAAATAGATAAATTGACACATAACACTACCAAGGGGGAATGGAACTCATGATGACAGTTATCAAATGTTCTTTCTAACTACTAGCTATCCTCCAAACACTTTTATTTTTTTTATTTCATGGAAGTAATGACTTGAACCATCAACCTATCTATTTTTTTTACTTTGTCTGCACCAGATGCTCAAGATTCACACATTTACTTCATGTCTGCTCTTGCTTTCCTATCACGTCTTTTGAATAAAAATGGCTATTTATTGTAGTTTTAAATTGATGTTCTATGAGCCATCACCTTTTAGGTATTTCCTTCAAGCTTTTTGTCTTGACCCTTTCTTGTAGACAATTTTCCCATAAGAATTCATCAGACAATTTCATTGAAAGAATTCCTTCAGACTTTTTGTTTAGCCCTTCAAAAAATTGAGTGGTCCTTTAGCTTATTGAAAAGTAACCTTTGAAATATTTGAAAGTTTCTATTTAGCCTTAGAATGTCGCTTCAAAAAAATTGCAACATACCCTTTGAAAAAGTTGTAAGGGTCCTTTTTGGCTTGAAAGAGTCCTTCAAATAAGTTTCAAGGTACCCTTCAGAATTTTTGTTTGGTCCATTTTTTTGTAAAATAACCATTTAGACTTTTGAAATGCACCCTTTAGAAAAAGTGAAATGTACCTTTCAAACTTTTTGTTTGGTCCATTTTGCTTTAAAAGTGCCCTTCAGAGAAGTTGCAAAGTACTCTTCAGAAAAAGTGAAATGCTCTTCAAGAAATTTGAAATGATCCCTTCAGAAAAGATGAATTGGACTATTTGGAAGGAAAAATACCCTTTAGAAAATTTATAAATTACCCTTCAACTTTAAAAAGATATCTTTCAAAAAAAATGCGTAGGGTAACTTTTGGAGACTTATCCTTTGAGAAAGTTGAAAACAAAAAGTTTGAAAGAAATATACTTAAGGAAAAAATGTTTCAAACAAAAATTTCAAAATAATTCAACAAGGACTTAAGACAAAAAAACCTAAAATAATTAGGAAAAGGCTTAGAATAAAGACCAAAGTGAACCTTCCAAAATAAATAACACTTGGTATTTTTGTGGGCTTTGTCAAAGAACATTTCTTCAAAAGGGAAACTAATTATTGGTCAAATTATAAATTTGAAAAGTGTAAACCTAGGGTTTGAATTTGATCCATAGATAGGATGTACCATAGAGAAAACTATGAAAGAACATATATATGGTGAGAATTATGAGAGATTTTGGTGTGAAATGACTGAACTATAAGTTTCTTGGTTGGCTTTATTGTAATATCACTATTCATGATTTAGACATATAGGTGTGATCACATAGATTAAAGAGAAGATAGGGTGGATATATAATTTTAGATACTAATTGGACTCATGTGATCAATCACTATATGATTAATGCCATCTATAGATACATAATTGATTTCATAGTACAAGGGTATATAGCCTTATATGTGGTAAAGGATTTGTTTATTAGGGGAATCATAGGTGCATTTTGTAACAACCCCCTTCGTTGATCAAGATGTTAGTTATAGAAAAGGCCTTGGTTACTATTTCATCTATCATGGATTAGTCAATTTGGGTGCCATGGGGATGTGTGGAATAGAAGGGTGAATGGTGAGATTATAATAGAGAGAGCTTGAACTTGAGTCCAAAATGAAAAATCAAGAGGAGAAAAATTGGAAGAAGAATCTGGAGTTAGAAATAAAATAATGATAATAGAAATGGTAAAATAAATAGAGTGAGACCTGATAAATTATGAATAGGAGTTATAGTAGCATATAAGACAATACTAAGAAGGAAAAAATGGAAGAAGAGCTCAATGATGAGATAAAGGGTAAGGATCTTGGGCATTGTATGGAGAGAAAAAGAGAAAGTGATGAGAACTAAATGAAAGAATAAGAATAATAAAATAATGAAGAAGTAGATCAAGTAATTAAGAGTTTGTAAATGTAAAGAAGGGTATTTTATGGAGAAGACATTACATTATTTTGTAGTCATAAACATGGCACAGGTTCAAGTCCTGAGTAGTCTTGTTGGAGGTATAGATCAATCACTATTGCAGTGCACATCCTCCAAGCCTATTTTTTTAAAATCATAGAAAATAAAATATAGCTTTGGAAGATGGGGATTGGAAAGTACCATTCATAAAATAAATTCACCAAAAGGGTATCGAGATATAGAAGGCAATACATCATGAAGTCACAAGAATTTTTTTAAACAACAAAAGAAGAATATACAAGAATTAACATTGACATAGATAGATCCTATTATTTTGTTACAAGTAAGATAATTCCTCACACAAATTAAAATTTTGAAATAATATGATGAGGATTCATCTAAGACCACATCATCACCTTAACATGTAGGGGAACAACAAACATCAAAGCCTCAAGTACTTCCATCTGTCATACCAATTACACATATACTAATTTTTTAATAACCAATTGAAATACCTATGAGAAATATTATTATGGTAGATCATTTATGAGAATTTATTAATTTGAAACCATATGATGGATCTATGGACCCTGATCAATACTTTCTCACCTATGACATGAAGTGGTAGACCAAATGAATTATTGATGATGTAGTAAATATGTGTGAATTTATTGGAGCTTTGTATGGTCATGCATTATAATTCATATGTTACCAAAATTATAATTAATTAGAATTAATTAGGTAAAAGACATGCTTATAATAGAATTTAAAATCACAAAGTGTTCTAGTCAAACCATACAATATTTGAAATAAATCTGATAGGGAGCAAAAGAAATTATTTGTGAATATGATCATAGATTCTCTGATGTGATGAATAATGTAGAATTTTTTCTATAAGATAAAGATAAAGCATCATGGTTTGTGGAAGGGATAAGAAAAATAATATGGTTTGCCATCATATAGATGAGGTTTAACAATAAAGCAGATGTAAGGATAGATGTGATTAGGGTCAAACATATCAAAGATTATGGTGATGTGTTAACCTTAATTTCAAAGATAGAAAACACTCTACAAACATTAATAATAAGGATGGATCAATATCAATATTAGGGAGACAAGTCTAAGTCACACTTATGGTTCATAAAGTGTGAGAAGGAATGGAATCACAAGAAAGAGTGCCTAAGAATCAAAACAAGGTTATATGAAATATTGATAGTGGTAGGACATGAAACATTTCACTTTAATATTTTAAAATAGTATGTCAAAAATTTATAGACTGTGTATTATAACTTATGTAAATCACATAATCATGATGAAAAAAATTAGATCACTCCAAGAGATAAAGGAGGACAATACAAATAATGTGTTTGTGGTTATTGTATGGAAAATAGATGCAACAATTCACATCAATTCTTAAACATGTGTTAGCATGATAAGTGTAGTATAGTTAGATATGCCATGGGTTTTAAAGGTACCCCAACATTAACCTTTAGGTATGATAAGTTAGACACCACCATCTCAGTTATTGACAACTCCATCCCAAAATTGGACATCTTTGATTCCCTAGATATAACAGGCACCGTAGGCACCATCACTTCCTTAATATCAATATGGTTGGTATGATGGCTTAAAATAATAGCAAGCGTGAAACACACAAGTCATGGGAATTTTTAGGCCACAATAGTCAAATGTGTTAGACCACAACTATTTATTGAGAGGGTAGGTGAATTAATAAATCAACTAAAACTAGTCCTTTAATCCTTTTAAAGAAAATTCAAAAGCATATGCAGATTAAAAGATAAATACAAAGATCACATACACACACAAATACACATGACACTATATTTATATGTGGAAACCCCAAAGGGAAAAACCATGGTGGGAATAGATTCTAGAATATACTATTCTAATCAAGACTCATATCCAATGCCTCACTTGGAAAAACCTCACTGGTTACAGGCCACATTGGCTACAAGCCTCAGTGGCAAAACCTCACTAGTTACATTTAAGGACACCAATCCTAAGGAGACACCAATCCTCGAAGTGAGCACCAACTCAGCTAATTTGATGGAACCAACCAATTAGATTTATGGAGCTATAACTCTAGATTATAACATTGATTCTTAAATGAATCAAACTCTATTCTCTTTATTACAAGTCTAATCTATAACTACTCATTTTTTACACATTATCTTTGTGTGTATTTCTTCCTCTCTGCCACTCTTTCTCTATGTCTATATATGTATCTATTTGACATACTTCATCTCACTATATCACTCTATCATTGTGTCTATATATATTAGAATGATGTCAAATAAAAATATATAGACACAGAGGCAGAAGTGTAGAGAAGATGAGCTATTGTTTAAGAGTGTCAAACATGTGTGTGTGTGTGTGTGTGTGTGTGTGTGTAAGCATTTGATCTAGGGTTTTCTTCTTCTCTATGTTCACACTCAGACTGTAACACATCACATCTCTAAAATTTTCTAATGTCTCAAATTCATGGTCCACCACTATGAATCTCTGTCTTATTACTATATTTAGTAAATCTTGGGTTTGCTTATGATGCACATACCTTATTACACAATTTGATCAATCACCACGATCAATATCTTTGTTTGTGTTGTGAATTGTATCTTTCTTACACGTTTTCCACTTGAATATTAGATTTTAAACACTTTAAATACTAACCGTTGATCTCTTTCTTCACACCATTCCAAGCTCTCTCATTCCATCAGATCTCTATACACTACTAAACTTTAATGTTCCACTCTTTAAAATGTGTTCATCGATCTCCAAATCCTATCTCCTATGTGTCATTAGATATTTGAAATTGCATAAACTTTACCTTGACTTGGTCATTAAACTTCAACACTTTGACCTCATCTCACTACTTCCTACATCTTTGGATCACTTTCACTCCATCGATCTTCTCAAAAATTCTCGGTCTTTAACTCATCATTGTGTCAAAAACATCAATCACTTTATTACATCTAAGTACACTTTCTCTATTGTATTTCCCTTACATGATTAACTACACACCATCAAATATTTTGAAAATATTGATATTTATCTTTGACAATATCACTCTCATTGGTCCTCTATCTGATAGACTCATGTACTTGTGACACTTGGCATTAACATGTTCACTCAGAGGGACCTTTGAAACTTTGACTTCATTATGCTCCATTAGATCTCCAATGCTTGATTAAGTGCTAACCATTGATATTCCAACTAGCTTGATCATTAACTCTGATAAGCTTATGCTCATTGGGTCTCTATCTGATAAGCTCCATGAATGTGACACTAGCATATTTACTCATAGGATCCTTTGACAATTTGAATTTTCTTCACTTCATTGGATCATCTGTGTGCAATGAATCATAGACCATTGATCAAGCTAGGACATAATATAAAGTCTAAGACTTAGGAAATATTAAGTCCATTTATCACTACTCAATCTAGTAATTTCTAGGTTGAGGGGATAATTTCACAATGATGATAAAGTCTTAAGTTATAGCTTAAGCTACTAGGTCCAGGATATATCTAGTCAACATCAAAATAGAATGTTTTTATTGACACCATGACATAAAATATTAGTGTTTAACTAAGAAACCCTTTTTTTAGAGAAAATATAATTCAATTCTGAGCTCATTCCTTCTCCTTTCAACCTATAGATCATATTTCTAGAATTCTCATGAAAAACCCATAACAAATATGCTATATGTTTCCTTTGCAAATGTCCATAAGTGATCTTTGTAAAAGCATGAAAACTTTTCAAGAACTCTATAAAACATGCTCTTATCTCCATCAATAATGCCTAATCCTTTTGACATCAATGACATCCATAGTGTCCCTTTTAACGTCAATGATAATTATATTTCCAACAATCTCCCCCTTTGGCATTGATGGCAAACTAAATGCTTTAATGCAAACTTAATGTTTTGATCTTCTAATAATTTTATCCTTATCTAGAATTACTTGCATTAGATTTTGATGAGTATGAACTGAAGCTATGCATACCATACTTTCTCCCCCTTAGACAATGACACATTTTCCTAATACTCAACTTGGACACTTGCTCTACTTCTTCTTTGATATTTGCACTTTTTACTCCAAACTTTTGCAAAGAGCATTTGACCTTTTTCTCCCCCTTTGACATCAATGGAAAAGGGACTCCTTACTGTTTATCCAAATGTTTTCCCCATTTATCATATAAAGGAGTTTGTCCAAGAATCTGCAACCATCAACTCATTATAAATTTGCACAACATACATACCTAAGTTGCTTTTTCTCCTCTTCTTCTAGGAATTAATAAAGCTTTTATGGTCCTCACCCTAGAATTGGACTCTATCACTTGTATCCACTAATGTGATGTAGGAGCTTCCATATAAGATTACTAGCATTTCCTCTTAGTCTCAACTATATAGTCTTCTGATCCTAGGACCTAACCATTGAAAAAATCCTCTACTCTAAGCCTTCTTGATCTTGATAGACTGAATAGTCTATCTCCCCCTTACACTATGCATAGCTTCTCAATCTATTCATGTTATTTGAGTTAGCTCCCCCTAAATCCATATTCCATATTTGCACTAAGGGACTTCATATATCACACCATAAATTCATTTGTCACATGTATATCATCATTTTACATATGTTCACTAAGTTTGGTGACCCAACTTATTTACACAACCCAAGATACATAATGTTAAGGGTTTTTTAAATTAGACCCCTTATGCCAAATGAATTTGTATACCATAAATATATGATATGTACTCCTAGAATCTCATTATGTCATTAAAACACTCATTTTATCCCTATAAACACTACATACACAACACTTAACTTGGTTTGATCAGGTCATCATCACAACCTGCTTGAGTTCAAATCTGTAGTAGACATCACTTACTTCTCCATTAATAAGGATATCTTAAGAACCATAGATAGAGACACCTTAATTTACAATATCCTAGAACAATGTGAAACTAGGAGTTTCCCATAACTCCTCATATTCCTTCTCCTCCTTGGTCATCTTATTTTTTTGATTATTATTCTTCTTTTTAGGCTTAAGAAAAGTAGCATACTCATATAGTACAATGTTATCCTTTTATTCTATTAATAGATTGATAATACATGGATACAACATGTGGCACACCTTTTCATCTAATGAATCTTACTTACTCTCAAAATCTCATCACTAGGCATAGAAGATTGATGTTCTATGCTTGATACTTACTTTATAGTAAAAAATGTTTACTTGAATCTGTACATACCTTTGAACTATCCTCAGACATCACCTTGTACTTCTCCTTGAGATTTGTCTTCTCATTCTCAACATGTGTAGTCATTGAGAGCTCTTTAAATTTTCCAACCTCTGTATCATTCTTCATCATGGCTTGATCTTTCACTTTCCATACATGCTTGGGTTGCTTATATGTCCTATTGGGCTTACTTTTATCCTTTTTAGAGACTTGTGAACCTTTGTTCACATTAGGAGGCATGCCTTTCTTATTGCCTTGTACTTTTGATCTTACAAATATTGTTTTACAATGTTTAGCGATGTGACCAAAATTATTGTAATTATAACACACTACATTTGTATCTAACAAGGGTGTAAATTAATTTTTGCCTAAAAAATTGGTTTTCCTTATAGGTAAAACTCTACATTTACTAGCCTTATGACCAAACTAATTATAGATATAACAATAACCATAAAAAGATGAGGAATACCTAGTCATAGCTTTTCTTTGTGCAGGATGGGGAGTTCTTCTCAACTCTTGCTTCTTCAAGTTGCTTACCCTTGTGTAACCATCTGTATTAGCTACCTTTGTCTTATACATCTTCCTTGAGTTTGTAGAGATGGACTCATTGTTCTTTTTCCTTTCCTTGGGTTTATTTTTAGCTTTAGCCTTCTTCACATTAGCATTGCTTGTGTTTATCTTTATATATCTAGAGACATTCATTTTCATTGCTCATAATCCTTCTACTTTGAAATTATCATATAACTTAGAAGATGTATTCGTTATGGTAATTTTCATTTTTTCATAACCAAGACCATATTTTAATTTTGATGGCCTTTAAGAGTTGATCAATTCATTGAGAATCTTTGATCCTCATTTTAGATTTAGACCTTTGTCTATTTGTATTTTAGGCATTTCAAGCTCTTTTCTCAAAGCCACTATCTTTTCCTAAAGCCTCATACATTCAATAGACTTAAGTTGCAGTTTAATTTTGACTACATCTTTTATTCTTTTGACCTCTTCAACTTGAGTATTTAGACTCACTATCATTTGATTAGATCTTTCAAGACTTTTGGATAGTTTTTGAATTTCATTTTTTCCAAGATTTTTCTATCTTGAATTCTCTTTTCTTAGCATGTCAATCTCATCTAGAGCACATATGAGTTCACCTTCTAGGTCCACTTCTCCTTCCTCTTATTCATCAAATTCTGTTTCTTCTTTTTCTTGATTTACAAAATCTGATCTTGATGCCATGAGTAGGATTTCATTTTCTTTAGTCATAAAGGCACAGTCATGGTCATCATCTAAGCTATCACTCTCATCCAATTTATCATTATCTTCTCTTGTGTATAAACCCTTCTTATTCTTGAAGAATTTCTTCTTCTTGAAATAGTGAGGTTTCACTTTTTCAATATCCTCTTCTTGCTCAGAATCATCCTTTTTGTCATAAGGGAATTTAGTAGCTAAATGGCCTACCTTACCATAGTTAAAGCATTTTAAGGGTAACTTACCTTTGTATTTACTAGACCCTCTTCTTAATCTTTTAACAAAGTTAGCTTCTTCTTCATCAATCTCCTCAGATCTAGATGTAGATTCTTCTGCTTTAACTTTCTTAGATGCTTTGAATGTAGCTTCTCTATTGGAAGTATTTACTTCTCCCATTATCATCTAATAGACAGTGAATGTTATATGTAACTCATCAATAATGAGTTTATCTAGATCTCTTTCTTCTTTTATAGTAGAGATTTTAGAATCATATCTTGTTGGCAAAGATCTTATGACCTTTTTAACAACGAATGATTATTTCATCTCTTCTTTAAGGCCTCTAATTAAATTAACTATTTCATCCACCTAGAGGAGGTATTCTACAATCTTATCTTCTTCAATCATTTTAAGAATTTCAAATATACGTCTGTATGTTTTTAGCTTGGCCTAATTTACCTATTCTTCTCCTTCATAGATGATCTTCAATTTGTTTTAGATTTTTTGTGCATTTTGACAATGCATCACTTTGACAAACTCTAATTTTGATAATCTATAGAGAATAGCATTATTTGCCTTAGCATTGATATAATATGCCTTCTTGGTAGCTTGATTAGTAGGAATCAAATTAGGGGCTATATATCCATTTACTATAGACATCCATACATCAAAACCTAATGAGGATAAGTATGCTTCCATTCTTATTCTCTAGAATGCATAGTTAGATCCATCAAAGAGAGGTGCTTTGTTTGATGAATATCCTTCTTGACTAACCATTGTGTTCACTATTCTAAGATCTACTTGAGTTGATTAAGCTTCTTTCAAGGAACCCTAAGCTCTTATAACAACTATTGGAACACAACTATCTACTAAGAGGGGTGAGTAAATCATTATATCAACTAAAACCAATCCTTTAATCCTTTTAAAGAAAATTCAAAAGCATATATAGATTAAAATATATATACAAAGATCACATACACACATAAATAAACATGACACCATATTTATATGTGGAAAACCCAAAGGGAAAAACCATAGTGAGAATAGCTATTAAAATATACTATTCTAATATAGCCTCATAGTCAATGCCTCACTTAGAAAAACCTCACTAGTTATAAGCCTCATTGACTACAAGCCTCACTGTAAAAACTTCACTAGTTACATTTAAGGACATAAATATTAAGGAGACACCAATCCCCTAACTAAGTACCAACTCAACTAATCTAATGGCACTAACCAATCAGATCTATGGAGCTACAACTCTCGATAACAACATTGATTCCTAAATGAATCAAACTCTATTCTCTCAATTAAAAGTCTAATCTGCAACTACTCATTCTTTGCACATTATCTCTATGTGTATTTCTCCCTCTCTACCCCTCTCTCTATGTTTGTATATGCATCTATTTGACACACTTCATCTCACTCTGTCACTCTATCTCTATGTCTATATATATCTATGTTTGAAACTCTTCAATAGTAGTTCATCTTCTCTACACTTCTATCTCTGTGTCTATATATTTTTGTTTGACATAATTCCAATTACTCTAATAGCATCTACCTATATCCTAGATGTTTTATATATAAGAATTTGATCTAGGGTTTTCTTTTTCTTTGTGTTCACACTCAGACTATAACACATCACACCTCTATAATTTTTATATATCTTGAATTCAAGCTCCACCACCATGAATCTTTGTCTTATTACTATTTTGAACAAATCTCAAGCTTTTTTTATGATGCACATGCCTTGTTACACAATTTTATGAATCACCATGATCAATATCTTCGTCTATGTCATGAACTGCATCTTTCCTACATGTTTCTCCACTTGACCACTAGAATTTAAACAATTTAATTACTGGCCTTTTATATTTTTATTCATACCATCTCTAAGCTCTCTCACTTCATCAGATCTTTGTATGATATTGAACTTTAATGTTCTACTATTTAAAATGCACCCATTGATATCCAGATCCTATCTCCCATGTGTCGTTAGATCTTTAAAATTACATGAACTTTACCTTGACTTGTCATTAAACTTTGACACTTTAACCTCATCTCACTGCTTCTTGTGTATTTGAATCACTTTCACTCTATCTATCTTTTCAAACCTACTCGATCATGAACTCATCACTAGGTTGATAAACATTGATCACATTATTCCCTCTGAGTCTACTCCTCTATTGGATCTCCTTTACATGATCACTTATGCACTGTTAGATCTTATAACAAGCTTAATATTTATATTTTATAGGCTTACTCTCATTAGTCTTCTATTTGATAGACTCATGTGCTTGTGAAACTTGGCATTAGCACATTTACTTGGAGGGACCTTTGACACTTTGACTTCATCATGATTTTTTGGATATCTAATGTTTAATTAAATGCTAACCATTGATCTTATAAATAACTTGATCATTAACTCTAACAAACTTATGCTCATTAGGTATTTATCTGACAAGCTATGAATGTGACACTTATCACTAACATGTTTAATCAAAGGAACCTTTGACAATTTGACTTTGATTCACTTCATTAGATCATCTATGTATGATGAAGCATAGACTATTGATCAAGATAAGATATAATATAAAATCTAATACTTAGTAAATATTAAGTCCTTTGATCACTACTCGAGCTAGTAATTACTAAGTTGAAGGGCCAATTTTGTAATGAAAATAAAGGCTTAAGTTATAACTTAAGCTACCAGGTCTAGGCTATATCCAGCCAACATCAAAATAAAAAGTGTTTGTTGACACCATGACATAAACCCTTAGGGTTTAACTGAGAAACTCTATTTTGTCTAAGAGAAAATATAATTCATTTTTGGGTTCATTGCTTCTCTTTTGAACTTGTGGATCAAATCTCTAGAATGCTCATGAAAAACCCATAATAGATCTCCTATTTATTTCTTTTGAAAATGCCCATAAGTGATCTTTTTAAAAGCATGACAAATTTTCAAGACCTTTGTGCAACATGCTCTTCTCTCCATCAATCATTCCTAGTATTTTTGACATAAATGACATCCATAATGTCCCTTTTGACATCAATGACAATCATATTGCCAACAAAATGGCCAAGGATTCCAAGCAATTATAAGAGGATATACAAGAGGATATAAAGGGGGATAGCAAGGTGGTGTGAAAGGATGTAGGCAAAATAACTTACAATGGCCTCCAATTGAGAGCTAATTATGTATAAAATTTAATCATGTAAAAAGGATTTATCCCTTAAATCCTTAGTGATAATCCTATTATGCCTATTGTAGAGTTTCAGATCAAAATGACATAAAATATTATCTAATTTTGGAAAAAAACAAATGGAAAATACAATAAGGAATGTGAATATGATTAATGCACAACCCTAAGAAGAGGCCTTCCTACAAAAAGTCATATTCTAACAAAATACAGGACAAGGATTACCACCTTTGGAGATTAAAAAGGCTTACCAAGACAATTATCTTGAACCAATCACCAAGAAAGTATTAATACAAGAAGCTATTCAGATTTTGAAAATAATTCAATAGCAAGAGACTACTAAAGATGTTGTTAAATCTAACAAATGTATGGGTAGATAGTGTGCATTATGCAATAATATGGTTTTATCACTACCCCTATAAACTTAATGATGTTACTTAGCATGATGTAAAATAAAGACATCTCATAAAAAATCATTAACTTGGTCCATAATGTTTTAGAATGTGTGCATAAAGGTCAATAGTAGATGAATAAAATGATATGGTATGTTAAGACTAAGAAAATATGGGATATTAATTCTAGGATAGATATTGAATTAGCAGGGTATGAAATACCCAATGCAATATTTTATTTTTGTAGTACCATTAATATGATTTCAAGATTGACATGGGTAGCTATTGGATGACCTGTGTTAAGCTATATCCCTATAAATCTCAATCTTATAGAATAAGATGGATTTAACCTATTGGTTGTTTGGAAGATGTGGAGATCAAAGTTACAGAGTTGATTTTATGGGGTGAATTTTAAGTCATTAACATGTAGATGAATGAGACTCACTACCGCACATCGACAGGCAAGAAGTGAGCATATGATGGCCATATGACCATAAAAATAGTGTTCAATCAATTTTAATCCCATTAAGGAGATAAAATATTATTAATTCCCC
This sequence comes from Torreya grandis, assembly GCA_037957365.1. NCBI lineage: Eukaryota > Viridiplantae > Streptophyta > Pinopsida > Cupressales > Taxaceae > Torreya > Torreya grandis. Next base: position 1,247,540 of record JARHVA010000089.1, read on the forward strand.
TAAATAAATGTGGCAAATGGACATAATGCATCCCCAAAGAGCCTATTTTGCCATATGTTTCTAGAAAAACTAGTTGGATAAAAGTGAACATAGAAGATAAATAGAAAGCTATGTGAGCTAATGAATTTAGCTTTTTTTATGATAGATCCATCCCAACCATACACTCTTTGTGCAAGTAAAAGTTACTTTTTAAACCTGGGTTAAATCATATAGGGATCTCTTACAATAAATGGAGGATGTGTGATCCATGTTGGTAAGGTCACCAACTTGGTCTCACATAGATTTTATCTACTAGATTGGTCATATGGATAAGGATTACATATAACCAACTTCATAATGCATCCTACCATGGGATATAGCTTCTTTAGTGAGTGTGGAGTCTGATACACAAACTCTCAACTAGGTTAAGGGAGATCATGAGATACATTATATGTGGATGGTCTTTATGATGGAATGCTAAATACCTTACTATTTTTCCACTTAAGATGTCAGCCAATTTATTCTATGATTTCAAAATCATGTACCAAATTTTAATTAGAGGCTGAGTGATCTTAATTATTCACTAAAGGGGATTGATACGAACTAGTGGTCAGTTTACCATGATGATAAATTGCATTGGGATGAAGCCTATAAAATAATTTTAGCATGATTTTAATTACCTGAGGTTGTTATAAAATACTAGTTAATGTCCAAAGGAGATTGCTTAAAACTTCATATCTAGTAGTGCATTGAAGTTTGGACTGTCGAAGCTATGGCTCTAAATTACTAAGTGCATGTTTTCAAATATACATTAGAAATATTCCCAATCACTTGGTACATACATTAGGAGTGTAGTTAAGATATAAATCAATGGTCCCATATCTAAAGTGACTTCATTCAAACATTCATATTTGAATATGATAGCCCCTTGACACATAAGGCATTGTAACAATTAAAATATTTCTATGTCATGGGTGGGTTGAGGATTTAGATAGTATGGGTGAGTCATTTTCATAACAAAACATAGCCTATGACTTGAATGAGTCCTTATGAATTCATAAATTAGAAAAGGGGAAGGAGAAAATCCTAGTTCAGCATTTCCATAGGATACAAGATTAGGAGAATGAGATAGCCAATTCAAACAATGAGGATGACATGGATTTAGCTAATTTATTTAAATCTAAATGAGAGTTCAAGCTACTTTTAGACCCAATAATAGATCAAATAGAAAAAGAAAGACTATGACATATCAAAATTCCAAAGCAACAAGTACAGTGGATGTTGTGTGATTCAATTCTTTATGGGGAACATGACATCTATTTGAAACTACTGAAGGAATATGTGAAGAACATTAGAACACAACTTATTCCCAAGTTAGCTCATATTATAGATTATTTGTTACAAGAAAACATATCAAATATTTTGTATCTCTTAAGGATTACTAAGATGTATTCCATATGAAATTCATGTAATTTAAGGGTGTGGATCCATCCTTAGGAAAAATGAACATTTAACTAAAAGAGTGTGCATGTCCAATCAAGAAAATACCTATCGACTAAATCCTAATGTGAAACTTAAAATGAAAGATGAGTTGGATCATATGCAGGAAGCTATTACTTTCCATTAGATAAATATAAATGGGATAGCCCTATGGTAGTACAACCTAAGAATATGTATGAGATATGAATTTATGAATATTATCGCATCTTGAATGAGGCTTGTGTCAATGACCCACTATTCCATTCATAGATGATTTTTTATAAGTAGTCACATGGAAAAAGGTGTATTCCTTCACATATGGCTTCAATGGATATCACCATATCCTAATTACAAAGGAATCTAGGGTAAAAACCAATTTCACAACTAAATGACATTCATTTTCATATAAGGTAATGCCATTTGGTTTGAATAATACACTTATTATTTTATCTAGAGCCGTAGTCATTACATTTAAAGATTTTATCCATGACTTTTTGGAAGTCTATTTAGATGATTGGGAAGTATTTTCCTTATTTAGAAATAATTTGTTTAAACTTAGAATTATTTTGGAGAGATGTAGAGTGCTATGAATTATGCTCAATTTAAATAAATATTTATTTTTAACATCATTTGGGGTCTTTCTAGGACATGTACTTCATAGTAAAGGTATCTTGGTGGATCAATCTAAGATCATAGTTATTGTGAGAATTCCTCCACCTACAAGTTAAACAAAGATGCAATATTTTATATGACAAATATGATACTACAATAAGTTAATTAAAGGGTATGCATCTATATTAGCCCCTTTGGATAAGTTTTTGTGTAAATGAAAATAGTTTTTATGGACAGAGGAATGCCAAGTAACATTCATTAAATTACATAAAAGACTAGTGACTGCATTGATCCTAATTTTCCTAGACTTAAGTAAACTATTTCATGTCCATGTAGATGCATTAGGATTCATAGTGGAAATATTATTATCAAAACCAAGAGGGTGGTTTGGATTACCCTGTTAATTTTTCAAGTAATAAATTATCTTCTATGTAGAAAAATTATATAATCAAGTGAGAAGCTTTAGCTATGGTATTTGCACTTCAAAAGTTTTAGAACTACCTTTTACCTACACCTTTTGAGTTATTCACCGATCATCAAACGTTATGATATTTTTTAAATAAGCCCATGCTGGGATGATGCATTTAATGTTTATTAATGATCTTACAATAATTTTAATTCTAGATAAATATTAAGCTAGGATGATAAAATATGGGTCCAAATAATTTGAGTATCTTGAAAAATGGTGAGAAACTAGAGGAGATCCCAGATGAGTCTCTAGACACACATTTGTTTTGTGTGTCTATGATCCCAAAGTAATTACAAGATATCAAAAAATTTATTGAATAAGGTATATTTATATAACACTATGTGGAGAAAGATAATAAGTAACTCACTACTATAGCCTTATCATATAACATTATCACTGGATTTATTTATCATATGGGAAAATATAAAGTGATGCACAGAGTTGTGATAGAACACAAAAGGCCATAGTTGTTGAAAGAGGCACATCAAGGGATTAGAGGGGGTCACTTATTAGGAGACATAACTAAGAGGAAGATATTTTATAATGGGATTTTGTGACCCTATTTATTTCAAGATGCCCATAGAGTGGCACAATAGTGCAACACATTCCAATGAATCGATAAGCCTAACTAGAGAGATGAAATGTTACTACAACCAATGCTAGCACAACATCCATTTAAGAAATGGGGAATTAATGTTTTGGGGTCCATTAATCCACCTATTAAATGTATCCATGATAGATATATTAGTACTATAACAAACTACTTTACGAAGTGGGTGGAAGCTATTGTAATGACTAGTTGTTGTGTTAAGGATGCAACAAGTTCCTATATAAAAATATCATTTCTAGGTTTGGTTGTCTTATCAAACTGGTAAGTGATAGAGGAACACATTTATTAAATAGGATTATAAATATTCTCATTGATTATTTTTTTATTTTGTACCATAAATGTACAACATATCATTCCCAAGCTAATGGCCAAGCAAAAGTTGTGAATAAAGGTTTGGGTAAGATGCTTACTAAAATATATGATATCCAAATGAATGATTAAGAGGATTAATTTTTTATAGTTTTATGGGTGTACCACAAATATTATAAGCATGTGATAATGTTTACTCCATTTTAGCTAGTCTATAGTTTAGAAGTGGTCATGCCCATGGAGTATGTAGTACCTAGTCTATGAATCATATTCATTATGTGTATGAGTGATCAAGAATCATTAACACAATGGTTACTAGAGATAAATAACATAGATGAATATATATACAGAACATATTAGACACATGAAGTGCATAAATATATCTAGAAATTCTATCATGATAACAATAATGGTCCTACTTTATAATAGTCAATTTAGAACCTTTTCAGGTAATCTCAACATCAGATGGAGAGGACCAAACATCATCCATGATTTATCACATCTTTGAATGATAGTCTTAATGGATTTATAGAGAACCTTTTTACCTAGATGGGTGAATGGTAATAGGCTTAAACTCTACTTCTAGTGAGTTGTGTACACAAGTCTAAATTGGTGTTAAATCACATCACTTTAGCCTAAGATTTAATTTTAATTATATTGTTTGGATTTGGTTTTTTTCATTTATACTATGTGTGTATATCATAAGTATGCCTGAGTACATTTCCATAAGTGTAACAAGAGACCACATCGAATAAATTGATAAAGTAAGTCCAAATAAGGGTCAATTTAGGAAAGACATGAGCAACAAAATCCTAAATAGATAATAGCTAATGGTTATTTATTGTTGATTAAATGACAAAGGGTATGTGTCAACATCAAGGAAGGAATAATCAAGTATGGTAAGATAATGATAAGGTCACATGTCACATCATTTAATCAAATCACAAAAAATTCAATGTCAGCATAGTAACAAGTACATCAACTAAATAAAAGGTGATCTGACTAATTCAATGATATCAAAATCAATGTCAAGGGAAAGTGAATCATATTCAAATATGATTTTGGGAAGGGCACATGAAGATCTATAAATATATGACCTTTCTAATCATGCCATTATTTTTACACTTAATCGATTTGAAGTCCTTGCTATTTCTATTTTTTGAGCATTTCATAGAAATTTGAGTGTCTAAGATCATCATAGTAGTGTCAATATATGAATTTGATCATTCTCAATTGAGAAAAGGACTCATGATGACATAAAAAGAAGATACGGGGATTAGGGAAAATATGTGCTAGACAAGGTTCATAGGCTTGGATGTGTATGATTTCATCAAGGCTATCAAAACACACCTTTTTTTTTCATGAAGGAGATTAAGGTGCACAACCCTTAGAGGTAGTGCAGTCAGACATATTCCAAAATATATACACTGAGCACTTGATCCACTTACCTATATTCAACAAATTGGGTGACATAATAAAGTTATTATTGGGTAGATATAGTGAGGGAAAGATTTATCTTTCCTCACATGTCACCATATATGTTAATGAAGCTATAATGATGTAAGTTATAGGAATGGTAGTAAATTGAATACCATTGGGTCCATACAAGTCAAAATAACCACTGATCTCACCTAAAATCAAGGATGCATATACCAGAGTAAATTGAGGGTTCCCCATGAGGATATCATAGATGAGCTAGTTCATATTCTTTTAGACTACATCACCAACACTTATGGCAGGTGACCAAGGCCACAAAGGAGGAAACAAAAGGTGTTATTTATATTGCCCATCATATGATTCACCACAATAAAGAATTTAATTGGCTTGAGTTATTGGTTTCATAACTCACCAAAAATATTAACAAGGTACTAGACTTGATAAAATAAATCTTTCAATATCAATTTTTTATCTTGTTACTGGTATTTACATAGTGGAAATCACCTAAGGGTGTAGTACACCCAAATGTTTACTATTGGCCTAATATAGCATTTACAAACCTCATATGGAATCATGAAGAGATTACCTACTTTTCACATATATACAAAGTTTAATATATGGTGGGATGAATTGGTGGAGATAATTGTTAGCAACCCTTACATACATCTTGATGTGATGTAATAACTCAGCTAACATGTGGTAGTTAACAAACTATCATAAGGTATAGATATTAGAATTCATTAGTTTCCTAAGTTACATGATGCACCTTTAAATTTATTTGTCGACATGAAAATAGTGCACCAAGAAGTTGTAAATTAGAAGACATTGGTTTATATAAGAGCAATGCCTTTACAACAATACCATCAGGCATTCTATCCCAAACTTCCTTAGCATTACAGCCACCAATAAAAATATCGGTGCCATGGGACTATAAAATGCAATGTCTTGACATGCCACATATCTCATTCACCTTCCAGGTAGAATACAAGGTGTCAGAGGACCTGGTTGGATGATCTTCATGTTCTTAAGATTTCAACCCAATGTCAATGGCATAAAATATAGATGGACAATCAAAAGGTATATATAATGATGATGGCCAACATGGCCAGAGACTTATGTGAGAGGAAATAAGAGAAGGAATTATTATTTTAGAAAGTGGTACACACTATCTAGGTGAAGTAGAAGGTACCATCACATATGTGTGTACAACTAATTATTTTTAGTCCTTTAATTAGGGTGGATACAATCGGTGATGAAGCCAAGATTTAAAAAAATTAAGTATATCTTTTATTTGGATTTTTATTTGGCATTACTTCACACCCACAACCATCTTATCCTATACCAAAAAGTCCTGCCAAATCACTTACATGTAGGAAACAAACACTATGACACTACATACTAATTTTAGAAGAAGAAGAAGAAGAAGAAGAAGAAGAAGAACCAATAACCCTTAAAACCCCTACATAAGAAGAAGATGAAATTGTGTCAACTTTATAATCCAATCTAGCTATACAAATATATCCACAATCTAAAGAAACATCATAATCATATAAGTTCATACTAGTTAGCTTTGGTTAGAATAAGGACTATGTTACGATGTAAAAATTATAAGAGGCTATGATTTATTCATCATTGTTGCATTCATATGAGCCCATCACTAACACTAAGGAGATGGTTTTGAATAAACAAATGTATGAAAAACAACAAGCCACATATAAAGAAGTAGAGAGGTGAGCTCAAAGATGAGCCTGACATGAGAGAAAATGTCATGCCAAGTTTGAGGGTAAGCTAAAAATAGAAGTGAATCCATAAAAATATGAGGCAAATACTGTTTAAAATTAGGTTAAGGAGGTTTAGACTCAAAAATAGGTTGATGATAGTGAGAAACATTGCAATAAAAATTAGGCGGCAAAATAAAAAAATATTGAGGCTGAGGACACAACCAAGAAAATAGAGTTGCGAGAAGTGAAGAAGAATGAGGAAGTAGATGAAAAAAGAGGATCAAGAAATTAAGTTACAGTGCATGAAGAAAATATATAAAAAGAATAATTATAAAAGAAGAGGTACATAAAATAAGTACAAGAGAAGAGGCAAGTAGACATAGAAGAGGATAAGTGACAAGACAATGAAGAGGAAACTAAACTACAAGTAATGGTGGAAAAAGTATAAATGCACATAAAGAGGCACATACAAAAAGAAAGTGTAGGAGGAAGAATCCATTGAGATATAAAATTAGAATGAAGCTATGAGATAATAACAAGAAGACGAATCCTTTTAGAATAAGAAATCCATAAAAGAGGTAAGACATAGAAAAAGTAACAACAAAAGACCAGTGATGTGAAACAATAAGTGGCTTCTCAAGCATAACTAATGCAAAACATTTGGCTTTGGTATATCCATACTTCATACTCCTAGTGCACCACATTTTCATTGCCAATTAATCTATTATAATAGGGACCTATAACCACATCAATTACAACATTGGTACTTGCCCCATATACCATCGAGGCATCTTTAGATGTTTCACAATTACCATTGGCTAAGCATGTTAAATGAGCAATTATTTTTCAAAAACCAATCACATAGAAATTTATATCATTGGATAATGTGATGGAAAAATTTTAAGAGTAAAATTTAGAGTTGAGACACCATATTTACAATGTAAACCTAATCATAGAGGATGCTTGTCTAGGTTTATGTGCATAAGTCATTAGGAACTAGGTTCTTTTTGACTAATATTAGTTGCCACTACTCATTACATAGCTTACATAGGATTGGTAGGCCATATAGAAGGTTTGAAACATACAAACATAGGGCCAAGAAATCAAAGGAAAGACTAAGGCTCTATTTGGGTTACTTGTAGAATATTTTTAGGATTTGCATGTTGCTTCAGTCTGAAAAACTCAAGTGGAAAACAAGATGATTGACTGAAAGCAATAAGTCTACATAATCTAGAGAAGCACCTAACCTAAATTTACCATGGCAATCAAAGCCGAGATAACCATGGAAAATTAGGCCACCACATATGAGGAAATGGATGTGTCATTACAAGAGTCCAATAGCACAAGGGACACAATCATGGAAAAACATCTGTTTCTATACGATTTTTGCTTTCACATTCAAAGTAAGTAAGAAACTAAGAGAAATGGTCTAGGGTAAGAAGATACCCGGATGAGGTCTGCGCACCATTATCCAGATGACGTATGAACTCCTCTTTGGTTGTGGAGGATGACACCTGCAGAAGAAGGAGACTAAGATAAAGAAGTTGTTAGATGAGGAGATGGTGGGCTGCCAAGCAAAAGCTTGATCCCAAAAGTACAAATAATTCCTTGAGGGATGTCAACCCACTGATTGATAAAAATAATGTCTGATAAAGAGAAAAATGATAAAAGACTAAAATGATTAAAGACTGAAATAAAAATAGAAGCAAATTCTTACCTGAATGTTATTGTCGATCTGGTCATAGTCACCGACGTCAGTTAGTTTGCCGATGTCGATTGTCAAGGTCTGCCGACGTCAGTTAGGCTACTAACATCGGTGGAGGTAATGGTCTCTATGGCCAGTGTCGGTCAGGGCAGTAGTCTTTGGATGAGGTCTAGATGGGTTTATGGTCTATGGACGGGTCTGAAAAGGGGTCTGGGTTTGTCTAAGGGTCCGAGAGTCTGGGTCTGGTTGGATGCTCTGTGCAGGGTCTAAGCAGAGTTGCAGGGACAATGGATAGAGTGTATGTTCTGAAAAGGAGGATAGAGGTGATAAGGATATGGGAAGGCCTCTCAGCATTTCTAGGAGGGAGTCAAGTCTGGTCTGGCTAAATAATAGATAGATTAAAAATAAAATATCGAAATGAAAATAGTAGCAAATACTTACCTCTTACCTACTGAAGAAGAAGTGTAAGAGGCTTGGTTGCTGATGTACCTATTGTTGATGCTGAGTAGAATAATTAATGCAGAGTCCTTGCTTGTTGTGTGCCTAAGAGAGGAAGGGAGAGGTCTAGTACATGCAGCCAAAGGATTAGCAGTCAGGAGAGAAGAGGATTGATTGATTCACTGATCAGGTCTGTGATTGTCATTCCGGTCGGGGAGAGAGATTGAGAGAGAGAGGTCAAAGTCTGGGTGCCAAATGATTTTTGCATTCAGGAGAAGAGGATGTGAGAGAGAGACCATAAATCACCTTTGGGCTAGTCTTAAGCAATCGACGTCGGTGATCCCATCAGCGTCGGCTGATAGGTAACTGACGTCGGCAGCTAGAATAATGGCAAAAAGGCTAAAATTAGCCTTTCACCCATTCTTCCAACTGCTCAAGTTAATTGGTCATGCAAAAATGGTCAAAGGTGGATAAATAAACGTGAGGATTAGTGGAGGGGAAGTTGGAATAGGTCATAGGGTGATAAATGAAGGTATCCAAGGGAAAGGGATCCAAGGAGAGGAGAGGTGGCAAAGGGGGTGAATTATTAATTTAAAATAAGATAATTATTTCAAATTAATAAGACATAGGTTAGGCATGGTTAGAAGTGTTGGAGTGGACTAAGGGGATGAAGGGGGAGGACGACCAAGGAGTAGACACGATTTTAGTGTCTACATTTGCCCCTTTTTGTCTTGTTGGTTGTTCTGGACAAACTGCAAGACAAAAATAGGAGTTGGTTGCCCCAGGTGTGGGATAAGGTGATTTCGTCCTGTTGGTTATTCAAATGAACTACAAGACAAAAATAGGAGGTTGATTGCACCAGATGTGGGATCAGGTATTCCCCCTCAAAGTGAGAGTTGAGGGAAGGGAACCTGAAGTCGGGTGCTGATTTGACAGAGAGTGGATGGATAGGGTGAAAGTGTGAGTGTGAACGCTGCAAAAGTTGTGATTAAGCGTATACCACTTCATGGGATGGTCAGGTCAAATTGTCATAGGTCAAGGTTGAGGAGTGCCAAAATTGAAATAATTGGGCCCCAGCATTTGGTCGTAGCTGATCGGGTTATTCAATCTAAGCTGAAGCTCCAATGGTCATCGTGTTCCAAGTATCCTGGGCTCAGAAATTGCTCTTAGAAAACACAAAAATGTCACAAGTAGTGGGGATCAACTTTATCGCAATCCTATACTTGTGAGGGTCAAAAATGTGGTCTACGGACAAGTCTACTAACCAGTCGTGAGGTAGCATAGATGCAAAAACAACCAAGGCAACGTTGTCTTGGAAGTGGTTGGGGTCAGATGATCTCCAATGGTCATTGGTCGAGGTTGAGATAGATAGTTGGTTGAATGAATGAATGGATGGCAGAATGTGGCCGACCTAACCCCAGAAGATGCTATGTCAACTGAGTGCTGCCTACATGGCCCCTGTGCAAAGGGCCTCAGGCCAATGTAGTTCTCCCTAAAAGAGAGGAAGAGGGTCGAAGTGGTCGATGGTCTTGGAGAAGGTCAAGTCATGGTCAAAGGGAGGAAAAAAGGTTTGTCCATCAGAGAGATGAACAAACGAGGGTGGTCGAGCTATCCCTAGAGGACGTCGTGTCAACTGAGTGCTGCCTACATAGCCCTGGTCTTAGGGCCTCAGACCAATGTAGTTCAGACTAGGAGTCAAAGAGGTCAAAAGGTTGGTTTGGTCATGTGTTGAAATGATGAGGGGAAAGAAGATGTTACAGCCTTTTCCATATTGTGTGATGGTGTATTCTATAACATTGGTTGAGGGGTCTTTCATCCCTATAAATTTTCCATATTCATGATGGATGTATGCTAAAAATGAATTGAGGTCTATTTATGCTTCAGCAAGTAATGGTTTATGCTTAACATAAATTGTGTTTGGTCGATAGTTTCCATGTGTATTGGTTTTCATAGAAACTATGATGATGGACTATGATGATGTGTGATGTCATGATGTCATGTTGTTGGTCTGAAAATGTTTGGGTTGGCTTGGTTGGGTAGAAAAAGGTTTGGTTGAATGTGACCAAAGTGTGAAAAATAAGTGAAAGGCGAATTGCTCTTTCATTGACAAGGACCAAAATGATAGCATAGATAGGGGTTGTTAGAACAAAAGCCCTGTTTATGCATTACGTCGTTGACTAGTGGTTGTGCTAGAGAAGTAATCAAATCACTTGACGTTAAGTGAGCTCGAAGTCCCTTGAGTATGTGATAGGTGATGTGATATGAGAGGATGGGGTAACCCTTTTGTGGTAAGAAGAACCTTGCCCCTTTTATAGGTGACCCAAGAACGACTATAGGCATGTCCATGACTTTAATAGCTTGTCAGTCATTTTTTTTGGTGGACTGATCGATGCGGGAAGTCCACATAGGGATATTGCTTTGCTTGGTGGTCATATACGTGAAGCTGATCGATACGGGAAGCTTCAGAAAGAGTGTTATCTGTAGCAAGATTTAGTCATAGCCATCTTTCAAGGGAGTGGTCTATATTTTTGCTTTATATACTTTTGATATGTCTTTGGCCTAGCTGTCCTTCAAGGGAGCAGTCTAGTAATACAACAATTATGTAGTTGTCCTTCGAGGGAGAAGTCTACATTTAGAGTTTTATGACCTTTGATATGTTAGGTATCCCATTTTTGACATGTTTTGTTGACTGAAGTTTTAGCCATGGACAAGCCTCTAGAGGTTTAAGGGTTCCCTTTTATTAGGACAAAGCATTCATGCTTGACAAAAAGGGTTGATGAATATTGGGAAAAAGGGGTTGAAAGGAATAGGAATGACGAGGATGGGGATTACTCAAGGGATGAGCTCAAGTAAAATGTCAAGTGATTGATTACTTGACTAACAGTAGAATGGTCGCAAATGCAAGGTATAAAAGGGGCTCAGGTTTTGATAAGTCCCTAGGCCATGCTTGTGCATTATGATGAAAGGTCCAAGCCAATTAGGAGCAAATTTGCCCCATTTACCTCTTCGAGATTGGTCACGTGTTGATTGATGTTGGATGTGAAGCTGGTTGATATATGGTCACTGATTGGTCGAGACTGGTTGAATGTTTGGTCGAGGGTCAGGTCGATGGATGTTTGGTCAATGATTGGTCAATGGTTGGGTTGAATGTTTGGTCGAGGTTTGGTTGAGATTGGTATTTGGTCAATGATTGGTTGAGATTAGGTTAATGGCTTGGTTGAAGTCATGATCGATGTCTGGTCAATGTCTAGTTGATGTCTGGTCAAGGCTTGGTCGAGGCTGGGTCGAAGCTTGGTCAATGTTTGGTCAATGTTTGTTGATATTTGGTCAAGGTTTGGTCAATGGTTAGTTGAATGTTTTTATTAAAAGGGTTGGTTGAATGTTTTGTCAAGGTTTGGTTGAGGAATTGGTTGATGGAATGGTTGAGGTTTAGGATTAAAAGAGTGATTGATATTTAGTTGAGACCGGGTTGAAAAGTTGGTCAAGGCTCGGATGAATGTTGAATTCCCCTAGCGGCTAGGGAGAATGTTTGATAGATTGGTCAAGGTCGATTGAGGCTTGGTGGTCAAATTGACTGTGTTGATGTTGAATAAGGGGGTTAAAGGTGGCAAAGGGACCATAGTCTAGCGTGGAGATCCCGATTTAGGTGATGAGGTTTGAGAAGCATGGGCCAGTGTTGATGATTTGTCGAAGGGGTGGTCAAGAGGATCCTTGATGAGGAGGGTATCCTTTTTCTGGTGTTGATGAGTGACAGCCTTGAGGGCACAACAATGCTCAGTGTCATGTCTAGGTTTGTGGTGATAGTGACAAAATTTGGAGTCATCGAACCAAGATGGTCTTGATCTGAGAGTTGATGAGTGGGGCGGTGTTGAAGGTTTGTTGATAATATGGTCAAGAAGAGGGGTGTCTTTCTCCAAGCATTAGTGAATGACAACCTTGAGGGCACAACAATGCTCAGTGTCATGCCTAGGTGTGTGATGATATGCACAAATTTGAGTGTCGTCAAACCAGGGCAATTTTGGTTTGAGAGATTGATATGGTTTAAGAGGTGGGAGATTGATGCAAGAAGACTGCAACAATTGCCGTAACAGTAAGGCATAAGAACCTGCTAATGGGTCTACATGTTTTGTTGCAGTGGGGGTTGATGACTTTGGTTTGAGAGGCGTAAGAGGTGTTGGTTGTACCATCACTCTCATGGGCGGTGTAGCCACACGTGTAGATGGCACTTTGGTGGTGATAGGTGTTGGATGTTTTGGAGGAAATATATGTCTGATGGGTTGAGGGGATAATGGAGGCAACTTGCCTCTGTGAAGTATGGGAGTAGGAGGCACTCTTATTAAAGTGGACAGATGCGGGTCCAAAATTGAAGGTAATGATGAAGGTGGGGGAGGAGTCCTCTGGTGTGGTTTAGTGGCCTTCTTTGGTTTGGGGTGAGGGCCACTATTGTGAGAGGCAGGGTTAGAGTCGACCTGCACTTGCAGGTGAGTGAGGTTTGATCTAACTGGTTTTGACTTGGTGGTTACTTGTGAGGGTTTAGACTTAGATGTGGATGGTTCTTCTCTCAATGGAGAAGGGATGGGAGATGTGTGCTCTTTGAGTGGAAAGAGCTCAGGAATAGTCATGGCTTCTGTGTGTGGTTGAAAAGTTAGAAAGGTATGATTGTCTATTGATGATAAAGAAGATGAAGGCGAGACAACTGGTGTTGGTGTGGTCAAAGTGTCCTCCAATATGAGAGAGGTCAATGGAGGACTAATAGGAGAAGAATGTTCTTCTACCTGTGATGGACGAATAGGGGAAGAAGACTCTTCCACCTATGGAGGAGGTTGGTTAGGGATAAGAGGTGAGACCGTGCGTATGTCACATTCTTGAAGGTCTTTGGTTATGGTCTAGACATTAGGAGGATGATTAGGAAAGGGTTGTTTGAAGATGTAAATGTTTTGATTTGGTGAAGTGTTTGGGTTATCCAAAATAAGATCTCCCTTATCTAACATGTCTTGGATGATGTTTTTGAAGGTTCAACAGTTGTTGATGTCATGGCCTTGGACATGGTGATAGTGAGAGAAGTCGGCCTCCCTATACCATGTAGGGAGGGATTTTGAAGGGTCAAATTGAGGTGGTCGGATTGGAGGGAGATTGAGGACCCCCTGCTTGATGAGTTTTTCCAAAACGAAAGTGTATGATTCTCTAAGTGGAGTGTATGAATGCCGGATGTACCATTGTTGGAATTGTTTGGTGATGCTTTAAGATGTAGAAGGTTGAAATTGGTCAGTTGTTGTTGAAGATGGTGATCTGATGACCACAGTGTTGGCCATTCCTTTGGATTTGGAATTGGCAGAAGAACGTCTGGAAGAAGAAGGGTCATTGGCTTTTGCATTGGTATTACGCAATTTGACCTTATCCTCTTCAATGGCACGGAGTTTAAGCTTTTGGGCCATGATGAAAGCTTCATCAAAGGTGCAGAATGTTTGAACCCACAAGGTGGATGATATGTGGGTGGCACATGCTCAAGAAAAGAGCTTGATGAGCTTGGTTTGAGGTAAGGGGAAGGAGAGCTGGTTAATCAATCCTCTCTAATGGGCGACAAAATTGACTATAGATTCGTCATCAAATTGCCTGATGGAGTAGAGGTCTATGATTGAGACTTTATTGGTGATATTGATTGAGAAGTGGTCAAGGAATAATTGGGCGAGTTGAGTGAATGAAAAGATAGAATGTTTGGTAAGAGAGCTATACCAGTCAAGGGCTGGGCCAGAAAGTGACATGGGGAACATGCGTAACAACAACACATCGTCATGCGCTATGAGATAACAATCATGTCTGAATGCTTGTAGGTGTTGTTGCAGGTCTTCCTTACTCTAGAAGCAAGTAAATTTAGGAAGCTCCCACTGGTTGGGGTATGGTCGGATTGGGACAGAGGGATGAATGGGTTCGTTGAAAATTTGATCATATGACAGGACATTGCTTGAACTATAAATAGAGGTCTCAAGATTAGACAGTTTATCCATCAGCATCTTGATGAGATCTACTAATGGATTTGTAGGTGGGGTGCCCCCTAAGTTGTAAGGTGCTTGGAAGGTGCTAGAAGAGGGGTATGACGTAGTCGATTGTGCTTGTATAGGCGCAACATATGGGTGACTAGTCACAGGGACAGATGTGGAGACCCAAGGTGGTTGTGTCATGAAAGTAGAAGGCATAAGTTGACTAGATACCGCCAAAGGTGGTTGCATGGTGGCATTGGCAAAAGGGGAGGTAGACACTCCTACATTTATAGGCGCAAGAGTGTGTGGAGTCGAGACAATCAAGTTCTGGTATGATGTAGAACTTGGTTGAATTGCATGTGGTTGAGGGGGTAATGGAACCCCGATGGTGGTCAGTCTAAAAATAGATGGGGAGGCCAAACTTTGCATATTGGACATGGTCAAGTTAATGGTTGAGGTAATAGTTTGAGTCATAAAAGGCTAGGTAGCGGATGGTGTTGATGTCATCGCCACTTCACTCGAAAGGTTTCACGTTTGGTTTCTTGCGAGATAGTGTTGGAGAGCCTTGACATTGTAGTCAAGGAGTCTCTCAAAGTTTGGGTCCCCTACAAGGACAATGGATGGTTGATTCGGGGTGGATAAGGTAGGAGTTCGTTCAGTCTCTGAATGATACTCCATTAGAGGACTAGGCATAGAGGGCAAAGGTGGAAGCGGTTGTTACCTCGTGTGATCAACAAAAGCCTTGGTTTGACTACGAGTCAAAACCATTCAAGGCAAGAAGGGTCAGGTTGCAGAAACTATGTTTTTTTAGTCTCAAAAAACTAGAATGGGTGTTGGACAACACGAAAGTCAAGTTTTAAGCTTGCTGTTTTGGGAAAAATGTTTTGGACAGAGACTGACATCAGTTTAAAAACCGATGCTAGTGATATATGTTGCCGATGTCGGTTAGATGACCGATGTTGGTGAATAAAGTTATTGACATCAGTGGAAAAACCGATGTCAGTTACTATGTTTTCTAGAAACTCAGAAGATTTGAAAGTTTTTAGAAAAAAAAGAAGAAAACGTCCTCACTAGCTCAAAAAACTAGATAGGAACAGAAAAAAAAACAAATGAAGACAGGCAAATCCTAAGCGTTGAATCCTAAGAATAAAATTTTAGAATCTTGATGGCTTATGCCTTAGAATGTGTTTGGGAGGTTGGATTGTGAGACGGGTCCTAGAAGAAGTAGTCTATGGTTGGTTTCAGGTTTGTTTTGGTGCTCAAGAGTCTATGTTAGGTTCCGTACTTGGCCTAGTGCTAAGGAGCAAGCTCCCCTCACTTCATGAGCCCAGTGATAAGCTGGTCTCGCTTAGCCAAAATATACTTCCCCTAGAGATTATCCTCTACCAGAGAATAGAGTGGGCTTTCCCCTTGGTGATGAAATCCAAGTGGGATTACCAGGATGGGTAAGGTATCTGCTGGTGATGAAATCCCAGTCGGGCCTTGTCTCAGGTAAGTTTTGATGTTTGATTTGTGCAAGTGATTTGGTTGTGTAACATAAAGTGATCTATGATTAATTCATGATGTGGTTATTAATTACTAGATGTGGACTAAGTATGCAGTCAAGAAGAAATGAAATGCAACGTGTTTTAAGCCCAATTCAAAATGTGAGTTTGTATGAAGACAAGTGAGAAGAGGTTGAAGAGTATGACTTTTGACTAGTCTAAGATGCAAGAAAGAAAGGAAAAGAATGATTCTTTTTAATTTTTGCTGATAGTGTCTTTTGGAAGAGATAAAAGAAAAAGATGAAAAGGAGAGACCTAATGCACCTATATGAAAAGAAAAGAACCCAAGGAAGACCCTAGGGTCCCACCGGGTGTGCCAGAATGTTTCTATACGATTTTCACTTTCACATTCAAAGGAAGTAAGAAACTAAGAGAAATGGTCTAGGATTAGAAGATACCCGGATGAGGTCTATGCACCATTATCCAGATGACGTAGGAACTCCTCTTTGGTTGTGGAGGATGACACCTGTAGAAGAAAGAGACTAAGACAAAGAAGTTGTTAGATGAGGAGATGGTGAGCTGCCAAGCAAAAGCTTGATCTCAGAAGTATAAAGACTTCCTTAAGGGATGTCAACCCACTGATTGATAAAAATAATGTCTAATAAAGAGTAGAATAATAAAAGACTAAAATGATTAAATATTGAAATAGTTTTAGAAGCAAATGCTTACCTGAATGTTACTGTCGATCTGGTCACAGTTGCCGACATCGGTTAGTCTGCCAATGTCGGTTAGGCTGTCGACGTCAGTGGAGGCAGTGGTCTCTATGGCCAGTGTCGATCAGGGCAGTAGTCTTTGGATGAGGTCTAGATGGGTTTATGGTCTGTGGACGGGTCTGAAAAGGGGTCTGGGTTTGTCTAAGGGTCTGAGAGTTTGGGTCTGGTTGGATGCTCTGTGCAAGGTCTAGGCAGAGTTGCAGGGACAATAGACAGAGTGTATGTTCTGAAAAGGAAGATAGAGGTGATAAGGATATGGGAAGGCCTCTCAGCCTTTTTGGGAGGGAGTCAAGTCTGGTCTAGCTGAATAATAGATAGATTAAAAAGAAAATACTAAAATGAAAACAGTAGCAAATACTTACCTCTTGCCTGCTGAAGAAAAAGTGTAGGAGGCCTGGTTGTTGATGTACATATTGTTGATGCTGAGTAGAATAATTAATGCAGAGTCCCTGCTTGCTGTGTGCTTGAGAGAGGAAGGGAGAGGTCTAGTACTTGTAGCTAAAGGATTAGCAGTCGGGAGAGAAGAGGATTGATTGATTCACTGATTGGGTCTGTGATTATCGTTCCAATCGGGGAGAGAGATTGAGAGAGAGAGGTCGAAGTCTGGGTGCCAGATGATTTTTGCATTCAGGAGAAGAGGATGCGAGAGAGAGAGACCAGAAATCACCTTTGGGCTGGTCTTAAGCAACTGACATCGGCGATCCCACTGGCGTCGGTCGACAGGTAACTGACGTCGGTAGCTAGAATAATGGCAAAAAGGCTAAAATTAGCCTTTTGCCCATTCTTCCAACTACCCAGGTCAATTGGTTGTGCAAAAATAGTCGAAGGTGGATAAATAAACGTGAGGATTAGTGGAGGGGAAGTTGGAATAGGTCATAGGGTGATAAATGAAGGTATCCAAGGGAAAGGGATCCAAGGAGAGGAGAGGTGGCAAAGGGGGTGAATTATTAATTTAAAATAAGATAATTATTTCAAATTAATAAGACATAGGTTAGGCATGGTTAGAAGTGTTGGAGTGGACTAAGGGGACAAAGGGGGAAGATGACCAAGGAGTAGACACGATTTCAGTGTCTACAACATCAAGCATGTTATAATCAAACACTATGAAACACATTCATTAGATCTCAAGCATAGCAACATGTTGACAAGATGATTGATCTTCAATAGGATATGGATCAAATGATTATCTCTACAAAGGTTGCCTTGCCTATTATAGAAGATGATGATATATTCTAGTTAAATCACTCTCAATCTCCCATGTCTTCTCTATTGTGCATCATTTAGGAATTTTTGCTTGACTGATAGGATTTCAAGGTAGACTTTTTTACTTATAATAGTAAGATCACACCTTTTATGAAGTCATAATAATTCATCCCTCCAAGCTATCTATAATAGATTATTCAATAGAAAAAGAGTGTGTCAAAGACTTCATCACACACTTCATATCCAGACACTTAGTGAATGCCACCACCTACTAGCTAAGTATTATGTAGGTTTCAAATTTTCTAATTTTACCACTCCATTTTTTATTGTAGGTAGGCTTGGTGTGAATCACAAGACTAGGATGGCTGAAAACCTAAAAGGGCAGTCACCTAGTTATGCTAGCTTATTGAAAACTTATATTGGCAATAGGCTAGTATGTTATTTAGTTGAAAACTTGTGAGGGTGGATAAATAGTGCACAATAGGTGAAAACTAGTAAATGGCATCTTGAGTGATCTGAAAATCATGATTACAACCTATCTTTTTTCCTCGAACCTACTACCTCTACGATATTATCTTAGGATGAGACAATAATTTAAGTCTATGAAAATTGTTAGCATGTAAATGTGAGCACCAAATCACTTATTTAAATGTATATACCACATGGATAGAACCATACTTTTTGTATGTTGTATATCTATTCCTATTTATTTCATGGTTTATCTATTTTTGTATTATCATAAGTAAAAGAGTTATTAAGAAATAGAATATGAGCTATCATATGTGTGCACTATGAATGGATTTAGAGGTTAGAATGGCATAGCATTTTGGTTATATATTCCTTCAAATTATAATATAATGGGTTGTTGATTATATAAATGAATATATAGATGAACATCCTTATGGATGAATAATTATCATAAAGATTGTAATAGAGCATTGCACTTTGATCCTAGACTTGGTTAAATATTTTATTCTATAATAGCTATTCTATGTGGGTTTTAATGTTATTTCTATATGTTTAATATTTTGCTTTACAAAGATGTGTGTATGAGAATGCTTTCCCTTGGTATTTCTATTATTACAAGTTTGTTTATCATATAATTAGATGTGATTTCTATGAAAGTGTATTCTTCCATGTGAAATATCTATTAACTCACTTTGTAAACTATAATTTTATATTTATCTATACATTTTGGTAAGTTTTAAGCTAAATCACATGGTTATCTTTATAATTATCATGTTCTAGTGAACCCCAAGAACCTCTAATAATAATGATGATGGAATGAGTTGTCCCAAGTAGGGATGATTTAAAATATATATATCTTGAGATACGATACTTTTATTTTTTCTAAGTAGGGTGGATGTGTAAAAATATCTCAATGATGGAATTGCAAGCTTGATTTCCCTCAAGCAATGTGAAAGTTATGAGATGAGATAGATAACTAATTGATTGATTAATTTGAAAGCATAGATAAAAAATTTAACCTATTGCATAGATTAAGGATGATATGAGGAGAATGGGAATGGGAATGAAGAATGGTCAAGCTTACCTCAGAAACCTCATTTAATTGAGTTTTTCCTATCAAATGGACCTTAGACTAAATGTAATTCTTCATTTATGGAGGTACGATTATCGATGTGATAAAGTAATGGATGAAGTTTACCTAAGGTTAAAATTAACACATTTGATATAATGCTTATTTGCTTTGATTTTTTGATGATGGTGAATTGATTTTCCCCAAGCAGGGTGGATTTGAGATAAGTTGTAGACTTTGATGTACCCTAAGTAGGGTGAAAGTAGTGAGTTTGGAATAATATTATTGGTTTAGGATTTAAGTTTTTTAAATAAATGATGAATAATCACATTGATATATATTTCAAAGGTATGATAGGTTGATGAAAATGTATGTGTAGATAGTATAACAAAATTTTGAAGAATGAAGAAGTCATGAAAAACTAAGCACATGAGGATGCCCCAAAGTGATGAAATAATATTTTAAAGAATGATTTGATGATGTATTGAGGGATATCTATCAAGGATAAATATGAATTGGATATGTATATTGTATTTCCACCTTGAACTATGAGTTATTTAATAAATAAAATTCACACAATGAGTATGAACTTACTTCATTATGGGGGGCATGGATCTCAGTATAGAAAATGACCAACGTCTCTGAGAAGAACACAACCCATGGGATGGAATGAAGGGAAAATTGGCCTTGATGCTAAGTGATTAACTATAAAAATATTATTATAAGAATAATAATAGATTCCTATGCACATGGAAATGTAAGATGTAGATGTATTAAGTAGCAAACCTGATTAGATTTTGTGCATTGAAGCAAGAATTGGAGGACATAGATAAGCATGGATGTTAAATAAGTACAATCCTGTGATTGCACCCTTACTATTGATGATTAGATGAATGAAATAGGTCAAAGAGGATAAAAAGGTCTTAGATATATGGATGATGGAGAGGATGAAGAACCAAATAGTCTAAGTATGAGTGTTTACTCAAATAAGAAGAAAAGGACAATTATGGAAGGATTATCAAAGGATAAATACCTTTAAATGAGTTATTGTTGGGAAGAAATACTAATATGCAACTTGGAAAATAAACCAATTGAAATTAGGGAAGATGAGAAAAATAAAATGAAATGGAGAAATGAGATGAAAAACAAATTACATAAGATGGGGTTGAAAGGATGGGGATGAAAAATATGAAAAATGGGGAATTGAAAGCATCTACAATTAAATTTTCATTGTCATGCAATGGAATGGGATGATGATATATGTGGAAGAAAAGGAAAGTGGTGAAAAGAGGTCTAAAGTAGGCTAAGGAGAAAATTAAATGGAAAGGAAAATGAAGGATAAGGAAAAACATGGGAAAAAAGGAAATGGTTAAAATAAGGAAATAAAAAGGATGGCATGAGAGTGAAGGATCAGGTGGTATTATGATCAACTGAGTGTTTATAGTAAAAATGATGGAAAGGAAAGTGATGATCCAAATAGAAAATCACATGGTGGATTTTGAGATGAAAATAGAATGGAAAATGTCAAAGGGGTTTATAAAAGAAGGTAAAATTGGAGTATTGGTAGAGATGGAGGCATGGCTTAAGGATGGATATCAATCAAATTGTTAAAAGAGATTGAAAAGTTGTATGGGTGATTAAAATATAATGACATGTTGAAAGGGATGAGGTGATGGGTATTGATGAGTAGTGATGGTGTGAGTAGTTTATTATGGAGGAGGAATGGAATAAAATTATTAGGGATGCTAATATAAATGAAAGTTAAGAATGATAATAAGACTAGCCTAGCTTACCTTAGAAACCCCATGTATTTGAGCACTGCCTACATATTCTAAATGGACATCAAGCCAATTATTTCTTTGAAAATGGGAGGGATGATGATGATAAATAAATGATGATTAATGTTGAATTATATTTTATTTTTCAAATATGGTTGAATTGATTGGATTCAAAAATGTATGTTAAGGTGTGGATATATTTTTTCAATGGGAATATATTGTCTTTTTATTTTCCTCAACATATACTTTACAATCTATTTTTTTTTGTAGCACATAATGATAAGTGTTATCACATAGGATTGCACATGTCTTGATTATTTAGATAGTTGTAAAATTTCCTAATGATACAATGGAAAAAATTTCAAATCGATGGGACTTTGGTAAATTGAGGTTAATTTTTGAAGAAGGTCGGCATCCTTTCACTATATCTGATGCAAACTGATAAAATACTAGTTTTATGGAAATCTCACTCTTTAGTGCTTTTGATCATAACTAAGATTTTGATGGGAAAAAGGGTTGAAGAATTAAAATTTAAAAAAAACTAAAAATATGGTGATTGCACCAAATATTTTATAGTGGATTTTAATGCTTTCTTGATAGACACAATAGAGTATAAAATATGTTGAATTTGTTTTAATACAAACTCTACAAATAGAAATCAGAGGTAGTATTTTAGCTATTTTTCACAAAAGGGAAAAAGATATTTGTTCTAAACAATATTTTTAAGAGGGTAAAAATACTATAGATGAATTTCTTGAAACTGAAACGAAGAGACAAAATTTCCATAAATAATCAAATAGCTTACACACAAACAGAGATCTCTCAAGGCAAGAAAGGTAAAAATAAAAATATGGTGATTGCACCAAATATTTTATAGTGGATTTTAATGCTTCTTGATAAACACAATAGAGTAGAAAATATTTTGAATTTTTTTTAGTATAGACTCTACAAATAGAAATCAGAGGTAGTGTTTTAGCTATTTTTCACAAAAGGGAAAAAACTATGTGTTCTAAACAATATTTTTAAGAGGGTAAAATACTATAGATGAATTTCTTGAAACTGAAACAAAGAGACAAAATTCCACAAATAATCAAACAACGTACACACAAATAGGGATCTCTCAAGGTGAAAGGCAAATCTTCAACTTTATTTCTCTCCAAAGGTTACATCTTGTAGTAAATACATTCAAAATTTAGAAAATATAAATAGTAGCAAAAAGATAATTTGGGCCATGGGGTATACCCATTTTTATACAAAACATCTCCAAGATGAGATGTATTTGGAAAAACTTGAACACCTAGTTGAAAGAGATCATGCAAATATGAAACCCTCATGCAAAAGAGGCAAGTTCTTCTATTTTTAGCATCCTAGAGTGGTGAAACAACTAGAAATGTGTCATGTATGAGTTGGGCATGACATTTAACATAGTATGGCATGGTAAGGTGTGGTTGGAATTGTTGGATCTCCATGTAAGGTTTTTTCATCTGAAAGTGGCTAAAAATAACTTCTTTATGCAAAAAAAGGTGCCCAAAATAGAACTGGTCCTTTAAAATAAAAGATAACTTTGAAAATAATTCTAAGTTACTTTATAATTAAAAAAACCCTAACTTGCAAAACATGAATGAGACTTTTACAACTTTTTAAGTCTTTATCACTTTTGCCAAAATGAACCATGCACTTTGCACTTCATGATTTACACTTTTATCAATCCATACTTGTAAAAATGGAAAATGCAATTTGCACTTGTGTTTTTTGTAACTTTCACATTATCAAAAAATATGAAGTATAAAATATGTTTTCTCTTTCTGAAAAAGTGTTATAAAAAATATAGTTGTACCTTTGTAATGAAATTATAATTTACAGTGTTTTGAAATGATATAAAATTTGAAAATATTCAATAGAGAGGAAAGATTAACCAATGTTTAGAATTTATTTAGCTTTCTTATCATTTTTGGCCTACAACTTCTCAGTATATACATCAAAGGCCTTGAATATTTAATTTATTCATTCTAGATTTGAACCATAAGAGTAGATATTGGAGGCTGCACAATCTACCTAAACACTGAAAAGTTATCTTTTAAAAGTTATGATTCCTTGCATCTCCATTCTCATCTTATCAATTAATTTTTCATACCTGATAAAATGGTGGATAGAACTTAGGATGAAGACTGCGTCCTTTATAGATTGGAATTATAGCCACTAAAGTGGAGTGGAGAGAATTTTCTCCACAAATAAATTTTTACATTTCAAAAAAATTGGAGTGTTTTA
This sequence comes from Torreya grandis, assembly GCA_037957365.1. Lineage (NCBI taxonomy): Eukaryota > Viridiplantae > Streptophyta > Pinopsida > Cupressales > Taxaceae > Torreya > Torreya grandis. The sequence continues at coordinate 1,271,320 of JARHVA010000089.1, forward strand.
AACCTATTGGGCATAGATCATTTCAAATTAATTGGGATATTTCGAATAATATGGAATTATACCCACTAAAAAGGAGTGAAGATAATTCTCTCCAAAAAAATTGTTATATTCAAAATAAATTGGATTGTTTCAAAGCATTTGGTTAGTGATCATTTTGAAAAAATTGGGCTATTTTGAATAATTTAGGCTTATACCTATAAAGTGGAGGGATTAAAGAAGATTTTCTCCAAACATTAATTTTGTATATTCCAAATAAATTGAACTATTTCAAACCATTTGAGCAAGGATCATTTCAATTAAATTGGGATATTTTAAATAATTTGAACTTATACTCACTAAATTGGAGTGGAGAATATTTTCTCCATAAATATGTTTTCTGAATTATTTCAAACCATTTGGGAGAAGATCATTTTGAATAGATTGGACTATTTCAAATTATGTCACCTTTATGGGCCTTCAGACCGATCACTGATCCTTTGAAGTAGCTTCCATTGCTACTTCATAATAATTAATCAGTTCATCTTTGTAATAAAATATCTAATGAGAATTGTTTGTTGTTCATTGGGAAGATCTTCAATGAGTAGGTGTCAATGTACTAATAGATCAACTTGGGAAATTTCAAGATAAACCTATGGAGTATCCACTTGCAAGGGGATTAGATTTAAAAATTAGACCTAATTCAATACTTTCAAGGAATCTCCAACTATTAAAATTAAATTGTACATAACCAGATCAAAGTAATTCTAAATTAGAATCAATTAATTTGAAATTAATTGAAATAATATATAATTGATGTGTATGAAATTTATGATAATTTTTATTACTAGAATTATAGTTTATAATTAATAAATACAAATTAAATAATCATAATGTGGTGAAGTTACATATTTCTAAACATTGGTTCACAGTTGATAGCATGGATTTTTTGCTTTCTCCCAAGAATGTGATGATAGACATCATTTTGATTCTCCAATCCTTTTCATCTTTTTGACTTCCATTTCTAATATATCTACTTGACATAACATAACTCATTTTTAATTTTTGATTTGTAACACAATTTTGAGAATTATAATCAATAAACAAAGTGTTGGCAATTGAAAAATCATCTCCAAAGGTCCCTTTAAAAATAACTTCATCTAATTTCTTTATGTTTATATTGAATGGATTAGAATATATTTTCCCATAAACAAACATGAAATTTGAAATTGTGTAACCCATGGATTGAATGAGTATCCTCAAATGATTTTCCTCTACCATTGACCAAATTCCAATGTGAGAAAAAGATTGCAATGCCACCTTTAAAATTTATTTGGAATGATCTCGAATGTAGTATGACATATTTTATATTTTATAATCTTGTTTTTTTCCTGTCTCATGCATTTTCATATCTTTTATTTTGTGCACAAAAAATAATAAGTCATCCAACCCCAAAATCAATAGTTTTTTAGAAGTTGGTTTTAGCTCCTCCATTGAAATGTCTAAAATTTGTTATTAAAAAAATGAATCATTTATTAATAATATTATATTATAAGAAATATAACATGAAAATTTTCTAATAAAATGTTTTACATGTTACTAGATTGGTCATTAACATGCTTTTGATTTGCAATTCTTATTGTAACATAAAAATATAATGCATTTCCTTTGATTCATTTTTTTTTGCATTTCCTTAAATCTTATAAAGATTCATATAAACACATATAAAAATAAATACATGCTTAGACACATTGTAACTATACTCATTATACATGATTGTACCATTTTTATTACTAGTTTTGTAACATACATATGCATATAAATGTTCATATTGAATCCTTATAACTTGACCATAACTTTATCATATTCTAAAATAATCTCATTTTGCCCTAACTCCTTTCTCATAGACATTGATAGGAATTTAATATTGATCAACCAACATCTATATTCTTATAGTGACAAAAGTATCAGTTATTCTTATGCATACCAATGCATATTTATATGTTTATACAACCCATCAGAACAAACAAAATAAGATTTACTCTTTGAAGCCAAAGTTCACTATCACTAAATTCAAATGAATATGCACTTTAATAGTTGAACCCCCTTCATATAATTCTAATAAGACACCTAAAATTAAAAATTATCTAAATAAATAGCAATATACTTATTTTTAGTATAATATACTTTATCATTTTTTATTGATAAAGAACACATGGATACTCTACATCATAATTTATTATATTGAAGACATAGTATAGCATATATTGTGTTATTTTAAACTGGGTAAATTAAACATGTAAAAAATATTTTAATGAGTAAATCAAACAAGTAAACAACATTTCAATGGGTAAATACAACCACATTCAAGTCTACATAGCAAAAAAAATGAACCCACACTTCCAAATCCCAAGCTAATGCAAGTCTATATTTTATTATCTTCTCAATCTCCTGTCCATGAACAAAAAATCAATTGTAATGTGTTTAAATAAATAAAAATAATTAATATATTATATACTTGTATGAAATTGTATAATTACACATTTATTGGAAGGGGTTTTCACCTTTTTTTTGTCTTTTTGTAGTTTATATGGGTGCACTCTTTCATTGAACCTTTAGTTCTTTATTCCCTACAAGGTATTATATAATGTAGTAACTAAAAATTCTCATCATAAATTGATTTGATATTTGATATTTGTATTTTAAAAATGTGTCTTATTGTAGAGTTTTACTTTAACATGTTTTCATGGAGGTAAAAACCTGCAGAGCTATGTCGTGGGTTGTTATGTTGGATACATAAAGTTCTAGAACTATGTTGTGAACTATTTTAATTGAGACATAAAAAAATGAAATATTCTACTAGTATTATGAATCATTTATAAATAATAAATTATATAATTGAAAAAAGATTCATGATCTTATCTTACCTTCTTCAACTTTCAATGTGTCATGTTCATTGATATGATTTTTTGTTATTATTGTTTCTTCACTTACATGCAATGCCATTAGTGTTACACATTGAAATATTGCTAAGCTGTTAGGTTTGAAAAATAAAGCATACACACTAAAAGATTGTTAAGATGTTATATTTAGAAAATGAAGCATGATTATAAGATAAATTAAAAATGTTATACACCTAGTACTAATCGAAGCAGTTGCTCTTGTATTGGTTTCTCTAAATTTGTTAAACAATTTTAAAATTGAATATTAAAAATTGTTTATTCTTCAATTTATGTAATGCAAGATAAATTTTTTTGAAATTTTTTACAAACATGCACCAATCCAACTCTTGTATATACCCTTAGCATATCACATGCATCTGAATTATTGAAATACGAGATAAGTTTCTCTTGGAAGATGTTATCTAGTTCATTTTTGAATGACCTTCCTATTTTGTGTCAACCAATCATTTGAAATGTTGGTATGTCTTTGTAGATGTCAAAACCTTCCTCTAATCTACTTTGTTGTAAATGGAGGTTAAAACCTTGGAGATAAAAATGAGTGAGATATTGACAAAAATTAATACCTATAATATGAGTCCAATTGAATCCATTACTATCTATACCCCATAGTATGACACTCGTATCTTGCATGGAATGGAAATCACCAACACAGATTCTTAAAAGAGGTCTGAATGCCAAAAAAATGTTCTAGTTTGTGGATGACAAATACATTAAAGGCCCAAAAAATAACTTTATCAATCAATACTTGAATAAATAAGCAAATATATTCTTCCTTAAAAACATCAATGAGATTCAAAAGATCAATAATTATCAAATCAATGTTCAAACCAAAAATAAACATTTCACTAAAATATTTTTAAATGGATGGCCAAGGACATGGGGGCCCATAATGGTAGATGAATCTTTTTGTATCTATCCTAAGAATCTAAGCTCCATAATTATGTAAATACTTTTTTAATATGCTTAATGAATCTTGAGATATGAATCAAGACACACAAATTTTCAAACCTTTTTTGTAGAAATTGTATAATGCTCTAGTACCTATTCAGGTGTGATTCTTTTATCTGGTGGTAGTGTTGAATCATGGTTACTAAAATAATCTATAATTTTTTATAATATGTTACTTTATATATCCTTTTTACTCTAAGTATCCATGTTATTATATCTAGGGGTTTTCAAGAAGGAAATAGACCCTTTTTCTATTAAATTTGCTAGTTCTATTTTTTGTTTATCTGAAAGCCCTTGAATATTTCTAAGTACTATTGTAAAAATTAATTTTAAATCTTGTTTATTTGAACCAGGTAAAGTACCACTTTCAAACAAATCAAACACCTTATAAAAATAATTCCAAAAAGAATGTTCTATGAAAGGAAGGCATTTTCTCTCTTACAATTGTACTAAATAGTTCATTTATGTGAACAAGTGTCTATCTTGTTCATGTATTTCTTTCACATTTATTCCCCTTATTTTAAGTTCTTCCAAAATCTCAATTGGATAAGTTCATGTGTAGATCAAACTCTTTTTATATATGAAGCCTTATAAATTGTTTCATTGGCTTCATTATATTAGTTACATGTTTTATGTACAATATGAAATAGAGTACGAGTTTTCAGAAATCTTGCCCTTCTAGCAGAACATTTATTTCTCAATGATAGTGAATTGTATTTTTCCTCATAAATAATTCTCTATTGTGTTGTAAATGTGTGTTGGCCATTTGAAAATTTGAACCTTACAAATTTTTACCCATGATATCTTCTAGGACTTGCTTTGATTCAATAATACATTTAGGATTTCTTATATCAAAAGGAATTAACAAAGCATCCTTCATTAGAACCTTATTATGTTTTAAAAATGAATGAATTATATCACTCACCCTTCTTTCATTCATATTTATTATTTTTATATTAGCTTCCCCTAATTCACAAAGCTCTATAGAAATATGCAAGATGTAATTGTTAGAGGAAATATACCATGTAGAGAATTCATTGTGTGTTTGATCAGAAGTTTAGATCAACAAAAGTATTCCAACCTTTTTTTTGATCTTATTTTTATCCATTGGTGTGAGTACTTGTATAGAATATTTCAAATCTACATACAAATATGTTTCCCTTACTTGTCATGTTTTCTTCAATGTTTTTTATGTCATGACTGTAGGGTATCTTAAATACATGTTTTCATGATGGCAAGTAGAATAAGTTATTTCACTTTGTTCATGTTTTTATTTAAACATATTTTTTATTTTAATGACCAAATTATCTTTGTCTATAAATCCAGACATGTGAAGGTTATCATAGCTATTCAAATAAAACCCAAATTTTTCACAAGAAGGAGAAAAATTATTTTTTGTTAATTTCATTTTATTGGGTGTAAATTTATTGAAATTGGTTGTAGCTCAATAGATAATTCCCTCTTATTTGTTCTATAATTCTAGTTGGAATTGAAGGGCATCTTCAAGTTCATCCTAATCACAAGTAAGGATTATTCCAATCAAAAAAGATTATTTTCCTAATGTAGTGCTAAACATTTCAAAATACCAATCAACAAGAGGAATTTTATCACCACCATAAAATGGAATATGTTGATATGGATTTAATTTTAGTTTTGGTAGTTTAAATAGTACTATATCCAAATTATCTTGCAATGAGGCCTTCTTCTACCTTTTATCCAAATTATTTTGGAGTGAGGCCTTCTTCTGTGTTTTAGGTGTGGGAATTCCTTTTTCACCCAAAGACATTCTGCAAAGAAATTGAAATGCTTTAAATATTGATCTTTTGTAAAATGCAAGTTGCATATTATATTGGTTCAAGAATTTTTTTTGTGATTAAGTAGTGATTACTTGTATATCAACAAATGTTAATTCTAAACTTGATCCATAAATTGGTACTTATTTCCATGAAAAAATTATTTACCTTGGATCCTTTAGTCAAATTACATAATTTCTCGAAACACTTAAGGAAACAAAATGAAATTTGACCTTTTGACACATATTTATTTCAAACCTTGAAGTGATAAATTTTCCATTAATATGTCATATTTGACTAATTATGTAGTCAATAATGATTAATAAATAAAATTAATCAAAATATAGAAAAATAATGCACAAATAAAATCAACTCATGACAAGCACTTGATAATGGAGTTCGGTAATGCCTACATCTCCAGGTTTGTTTATAGTATGAACTGATCCATTTTATTGAAAAATGAGTACATAACCAACCCTCCCAATTTTCAAATGGACACTCTAAGACTACATAAAAATTGACAATAGACCTTTAGAAATTTTTGGAACCCACATATAGACCTTCCACCTTACTATCATCAATGTAATCTCGCTATCCTATGGATTTCCTATAAAAATTATAAAAAATATACTTAAAATGGCTTTAAAAAAATCATCATAGATAAATAAACATATCATTAAATTCATCTCAGAGTCTAAGACAATTCCCTAGTTTACATCGAGAGCTAAAAACCTCTCCAAGTCTCTCAAAAGTTGAGATTTATGCAAACTATTCTAATATGGCCTATACACAATCTATATAATTATTTATTTTTAGCATTAAAAAGTAAATAAAATGGCCTCGTATCTAGACATTCAACATATTATTATAACTATATTGGAATCTAGAACATATCTCTAGTTCGTTCCAAAGTCTAGAAATGCCTCCAGGTACCTCAAAACTAAGGAAACATGCAAGCTAGTCCTTATGCCTACCTTATCTCCACAAAAAATACCTATCTTCAAATAATCATTCATGCACTTTATATAGTTATTAGAATCCATGGGTGTAGTAGTGGAAACCTTATGATTTTACCCAACATGGTATGGTTTGAGTCCCATGACATTGCATTAGTGCTTATCACAACTAATATCCCACATTTGGGAGGTGTTAATGTGAAAAAGGCTTTAAATAGCCTTATCTCCATGATATAAATTGTGTCTTAGGCCATGTATCACCTCTTTTATTATTCCCTCTCACCTATATTAGACCCATGGTGATTTAGCAGTGATTTAGATGAGGTATTTTGTGGGCATTTGAACTCATGGCATGTTGAACTTGGAATTTTGGTAGCTTGGGTGGTCCACATAATATCCTTGGATGGTGTTTCATTTATGGTAGTAATGTTGGATCCTTTATGTGGCATGACATGCCATTTGGGTTAGTTTACACATGCTTGGGCTTGAATTAGGATTCATATTAATCTTGTGACCTATTTATTGTTAAAATATAAAACTCAGACCATGTTGGGTTAATTCAATGTAATTTGGGTCACTCCAACTTATCTATGATCACCCCAACTTGGGCTCTATATCTCAACTTAGGTTTCTACTCCTCATCTTGGGTCTCTACTTCTCAACTCAAGCTCCAATTGGCATTGAGCATAGAATTTTTTTTACTATGGATAAATGAAGTGGTGGCTTGAGGACCCACCACATGGACCATTCACAATTTGACACTTTTTGGCGTCTAACTAAATAGATGCTCTATATCTCTATCGGTGGTAGGGTCCCTTTTTGAGACAAAAGTAGACTCCATCAGCTATGGTCTTGATAGTTGACCTATTTTTTATGCTATCTACATACACCTGTCAAAGACAAAATATTGAAACACAATTGGTCCACTTGGCATGCTAGGATTATGCCACATCACCTTGTGTCACCTTTTGCCCTATTGATCTAAAAACTTTAATGCATGATATCTTACACATATGAGCTCAAAATTGACCCATTCAAATTATGCTGGAAAGCTTTTGATGAGATCTACATCATGCCAATGATCAATATACAATTAGACAATTTATGTCTCAGAGTGTATGTGGATCCTCCTAGATCAATCTTCCCTACTAAGAGGGATTTTGGTCCACCAAAATCTATTACCCAACTTGATCCTCTAAAATTTCAATTGGTTCTAAAATGTTTTGATGGGTCTTTATCGATCTACTTAGGTTCCACAACTGCACCTATAATGCTTAGAATAACTAATTGATCATACCTTCTACAAACCCTCTACTATTTTATGACTACAATGAGCCTCTACACAGAATTATGGTTCTGTATGTGTATCTACATCCTCTTGTGTTGCATGGATAATATCACATCCATCAACATCCTCTTCTATTGCATAGCCTTAATGGCCTTTATATAGAAGTACATGTGTGGACCTAGTGCTTCTTGGGTCTGCTAAACTATTCTTTAAAAAATAATACTTGATAAAACCAAGCATACCCTAATATGCATATATTGTTGTTAATGGAAAAGGTCTACCAAAATGTGAGAAGACAACTTGAGTATGATAAACCTATCACTCAATACTTCTCTACAGGTGACTCCATAAAAAAATAAACTACAATTTTTATAATGCATGTATATATAGATACAAATAGTTCCCCTTGGGTCTTTTAACAACTGTGCATGATGTATGTCACAATATTTCTTGTATAGGTCTTATTCATACATCCTAACTAGCACATTATTTATGTTAGTTTTATGAGTATATACAAATTAATAAACCCAAAATACTTGAAAGCCTTTGACTACCACCTAATATTCTTTACTAGTTATAGAATCTTGGTGCGGGCCTAACTCCTTCAGTAGTCACTTCATGGATCATCATATGGCTCACCTTCAGGTTCTTGATGGTCACCTGGTACATACGAGTCTAATGTCTGACTAGAAACATCATGACTAGGTCTAGAGACCTACCCTATCTTGAATTTCATGATCCAAGTATGATCCAAGTGAAGCTCTATGCCATCATCTATGAAGGATGATTATCGAGTGAAGAGATATAAATTTCCTAGAACCATCTCATCCATCTCCAATGGGATGATATCGAGAGTCACCATGTCTAAGAACTATCTCCCAACTACAAATTGTAAGGTGTAACATGTTTCCATACCTTGGATAATGCCATTTTGTGTGCCAACTATTTTAGCATATAATAATGGCAATGTTGGCAATCCCAATCGATGTACTACATCATTGGTCACATAACCTATTTTGATGTCTCCATCAAAAACAAGTCTAATGACACATCCCTCTAAAATGATTGGAATAGTCTATCTAGAGGCTCTCATAGATCATGAGATAATATTTATAGGTCTAAGTGGTATCGTCTATCAAATTAGGGATTATGAGATGACTAGCACTTAGGATAATATGAGTCTTTCCTCTACCCATATTCCTCTATTAGAACCATTATGGTGCATGACCAGGATGTCATAACCAGCAATGTTTTGCCACATATCCACATCTCAAGTAATGATTATAGATTAGACTGGTTGAAGTATTAGGATCATCCTGATGGCATTTTTTCCATCTTGACTCTTCTACTAATTGATCATAATGAAAATCTACTTTTTGTTGGATTTTGATGATCCACTGATCCTATATGCACTAATGTGAACTCATGTTCACCACCATCATATTTAGTTCTAACATTTGTCTCTTTAGCATGACATAATCATTTGTATCATCATGCCCAATATCAAAATCATCATGGGCAATTACATCAATGGATACAAATCCATGGCTTCAAGCAGGTCCCAAATAGCAACACACAGTACAAAAATGTAATTAATGATAGGCAAGAACTACTCTGATACCAAACACAATCCATGAATTAGCACTTATTTTTATGCAAAAATTATTTTCCTTGGATCCTTTAGTCAAATTACACAATTTCTCGAAACACTTAAGGAAATAAAATAGAATTTGACCTTTTAATACATATTTATCTCAAACCCCAAAGTGCTCAATTTTCTATTAATATGTGGTATTTGACTAATTATGCATTCAATAATGATTAATAAAAAAAATTAATCAAAATTTGGAAAAATAATGCACAAATAAAATCAACTCATGATAAACACTTAATAACAGAGTTTGGTAATGCCTGTCTCCAAGTTCACTTATAATATGAACTGATCCATTTCCTTGAAAAGTGAGTACACAACCAACCCTCACAATTTTCAAATGTACACTTTAAGACTACATACAAATTGGCAACAAACCTTTATAAATTCCTAGAACCCACGAACAGACCTTCCACCTTACTATCATCAATGCAATCTCATAATCATGTGGATTTATTACCAAAAGTCTTGAAAATAGACTTACAAAATGTCTTTAAAAAAATCATCACAAGTAATTCAACATATCATTGAATTTTTCTTGGATTCTAGGACAATTCCCTAGTTTACACCGAGAGATAAAAACCTCTCCAAGTCTCTCAAAACTTGAGATTTATGCAAACTGGTATATTATGGTCTATACATAGTCTACAAAATTATTCACTTTGAGTATTTAAAAATTACATAAAATGACCTCATATCTAGACACTCAACATATGGTTGGAACCATCTTAGAATCTAGAAAATATCTCTAGTTCACTTCAATGTTTGGAAATACCTCCAGGTACCTCAAAACTAAGGTAACATGCAAGCTAGTCTTTATGCCTACCTTGTCTCCACAAAAAATACCTATGTTCAAATACTGATTCATGCGTTTTATATAGTTCTTAGAATTCATGCGTGTAGTAGTGGAAACCTTATCATTTTACTGAACATGGCATGGTTTGAGTCCCATGACATTCATTAGTGCTTATCACAACTAATATCCCACATTTGGGAGGTGATAATGTGAAAAATTCTTTAAATAGCCTTATCTCCATGATATAACTTGTGGCTTAGGCCACATATCACCTATTTTATTATGCCCTCTCACCAATCTTGGACCCATGGTGATTTGGTAATGATTTATATAAGGCATTTTATGGGCATTTAAACTCGTGGCATGTTGAACTTGGAATGTTGGTAGCTTGGGTGGTCCACATGTTATCCTTGGATGACATTCCATTCATGGTAGTAATGTTGGCTCCTTCATGTGGCATGACATGCCATTCAGGTTAGTTTTCTCATATTCAATATTGAATTGGGATTCATATTAATCATGTGACCCATTTTTTGTTAAAATATACAACTTGGACCGTGTTGGGCTAATTGTCATCTAGGGTAAATAGATTCCCATCCGTGCTCGGGCTCATTTCATTTAGGGTAAGTTGGGTCACCCCAACTCAACTAAGATCACCCTAAATCAAGATTTATATCCCAACTTGGGTTTCTACTACTCATTTTAGGTCTTTGATTCTCAACTTAGGCTCTAGTTAGCATTGAGAACTAAAAAAAAAAAATTGACTATGGAGAAATGAAGTGGTGGCAAGCCATGTGGTGGCTTGAGGACCCACCACATGGACCATTCACAATTTGACACTTGTCAACATCTAATTGGATGGATGCTTCATAGATCTATTGATGGTAGGGTCCCTTTTTGAGACAAAAGTGGACTCCATTGGCTATGGTCCTGATAGTTGACCTATTTTTATACCTTCTACAAATGCCTTTCAAATATGAAATATTTAAAACCAATTATTTTTCTCACACAAGTTCATTACCATGTGTCACAATAAAATTGGTCCACTTGGCATGCTAGGATTACACCACATCATCTTGTGTCACCTTTTTCCCTATTGATCTAAAAACTTTAACATGTGATATCTTGAGTATATGGGCTCAAAATTGATCCATTCAAATTGCACTAAAAACTTCTCAACGAGCTCCACATCGTGCCAATGATTAATCTACATTTTTAAATTTTTTTGTCTTGAAGTGTATGTGGATCCTCTTGGATAAAAAATAAAATAAAAAATACATATTAAATCTTCATAATATATACATTAACTCGTACTTAAACTAATAAGGTATGACCAAACTAAAAATAAATTATGTGCACTAGCCAATATAATCTAATTGGCAAAGGAATCCACAAACATTTATTTCAAAGGAGAAAGATGAGGGGGAAGTATGTTTCTAATATGTGTCAAAAATACCTATCAATAAGTACTTTTAAGGTATATCCTAGGAGATAACTTTCAATCATACACAAGAGTGAATTTTTATTACATGACATCTCATAGGAAATATCTTCAATTTAACCATGATGGTATTACAAGTGTATTTCAAGGCCCTTAAAGGAATGTTCTAGTGGATACCTCAAAGGGTGTTGTCATAAATTCAAAGGGACATTAAATGTATCTCCTAGTATAACTTTCCTTCACCTTGAAAGCACTACTAATTGATAACTTGATAACTTGAAGGGCCTTCTAATACTTGGGAAAGCACACATTTTAGGTCCTCTTGTGCACATGCTCTTTCCACCTCAATTTAGTTTAACAATTTTCCCTATCATGTTAATAGTTTTAGATCTAAATAATTATCTTATTATACCTATGAAATTTTCCTTTACCTTGATGGTCCTTTTAATATCTTAAATGTTTCTTTTAAGAGATAACTTCAAATTACCCATGAAGTATTACAAGGCCCTCAAAGGAATCTCCTATTGGATACCTAGAGATTAAACTTACCCAGTGTTATTAAGGTTTGTAGTATCTTCAAGGTATCTCCTAGGAGATAACTTCAAGTTACCCATGAAGGAATCTCCTAGTGGATACTATTGATGCCTAAAACACTCGCTCTTAGTGAATAGTTTCCAATGGAAAGCTTTACAAATGTGAGACAAAATTGTGATCTATGAAGCAACCTACATGATTTCCATGATGCTTAGAAGAGCATTGTGGTGATATGTTTCTCCCTCTAAACTACTTCTAGAATTCTTGTTAAAAATGGGGCCCACTTCCCTTAGCCAATGATGCACTTTTAATTTAAAGAAGAACTCCCTTCTTTATTACGGAATGCCATAACAAAACATGTCTTCATTGGAAAGGACTAAGACTTATCTAAAAAATATAGAATGGGAACCCAAGAACCACCCATTGAACTTTACCGAGCACATCCATGAAAAAAATGATAACTACCCCAAAAATTCAAAATGTGTATTAAGATCTACAAATAGCTTGAGGTTGAACTTTCCCAGTATCATTGAGGTGTATAAGGGATTCAATGAGATATATTTCAAATAGGCACAAGAGTGGATTTTTCATTCAAGGTATCTTCTAGGAGCAACCTTTGGCCCATATCTTTGAGTTTTCCTATATAAAACTTTCCTAGACTATTTGAATATGGTTGTCTGTGTGTGTATAATACCTATTCACAATAAACATTAGTTCTAAAAACACTTATCCATAGAGAATCCATCTTCAAAGGTAAATCTTGAAACCATAGGGACTTTCTTTTATGTTCTACCCTTCTCCCTATTTTGGAAACTTCCCAAAGTGAAAATTTTCAAAGGAGATAATTTCAAGTCACCCATTAAAGTATTACAAGGCACTTGAAGAAGTCTTGTAGTAGATACCTTGAGGTGAAACTTACCCATCATTATTGTGGTGTAAAAAGGATTCAATGAGTAAATAGGTGTTTCAATTAAAGAAGGTACTTAATAATACATTGATTATTGTTTATAAGGTCTTCTCTAAATCTTATCAAAGGGTAAAGGTGTCTTAATTCCAAGATTTAATGTGAACCCTATCAAAATTAGAAACCTCATAAGATCATCAAGAGATATTTGAACAAGGAAAATCCATCATTACATTATTTTATATTGAACAAGAATTACACTCAAGAGCTTTATCATACCTCCAATTAAATACAAGGCCATTGAAAGGAATCTCCTAGGAGATAATTTGAAGGGCGTTATCATACACTGAAGAGAATGTTGAAAGTATCTCCTAGGAGACACCTTCAACATACACATGAGTGAAATTTTCCTTGACCCCAAAGGCACTACTGGGTGATAACTTAAAGGACCTTTTTGGGACTTAATTTTATTCAAAGGAATTATATTCAAGATTTAGTTTTCAAACAATTTGAGTGGGCCCTATTATTAGATTTTGGTCTTCAAGTTTTTTGTTTGGATAATTTATTTGACTGATTTTGGTCTTCAAAATTTTTATTTGGGACTTTTGGTCTTCAAAAAAAATTTATTCAAAGTTTTCACATTAGAGATTTTGTGTGAAAAATGTTCCAAATGGCTTGCCTTTTATTGATGATTTTTCTCTTTGGGTTTTTTATATCTACCTTTGATTTTTAAAGTTTTGTTTAGATATTTTGTAGGCTCAATAATAACACAAAACTTAACTCTCAATTTTTGACTACCAAAATCATGTAATACTTGGCCAATAAAGAAAAATACTTCCTAATACTTGCTAAGGATGCCCACTAACTAAACTAACTAGATATGAACTATGCATAAAGTAAAAAACATGTGAACATGGGGAATTTATAATAAACTATAATTGAATGATAAAGGTATATACATGACATGCATCCATTGATGTCTTCATTACTCTTGAATAAATTCAAACTTGACTGTTATCCTGCACTAGAAAAGCCCTAACTACCTGTGAGACTATTACAAGTAAACAAGAAACTAGAAGAAGTGAGATTTTTTCATACATAATATAAAAAAACTACAATAACTACACATAATTTTAATGGAATCTTCATCTAAGGCATTCAGGGGAGTGCTTCCAACATCACCATTTTCCACCAAAGACTCAACTAAATTCAAGGAAATTATTTATGATGCCACCATTTTTGATAATAGGTATGGGAACTACTCTAAATTATGGGATTTTTTCAATTATATTGACATGTTTTCATTGGATATAAATATATCTCCTTTAGAGTGACTATTCATCATAGACTTTCTAGAACTTAAGAGACAGGGATTCCATTTAGCTACAACCAAGCTTGAGGTGATGCCATACATCAACCTCCTTTGAGACTTATTACTCATATTCAAGGTTATGTATGATGATTTTATTCACTACATTCATAACCAAATGGTTTTGGCATGTATATTTAAAGTATATTTTTAGAAGTATTTATCACTACCAACACTAGATGCTTATTTTGACAAACATAAGCTAGTTTCATGGAATCATGATAATACTATGGAAAAGGTGTTGAATTCATGGCTTCACTCCAAGGAAACCATGAAATATTAAGGAAATAATCCCAATATAATAAATAAGTTAAATATGGGAGTACATATTGGCATGGTATTTCTCAATAGGCTTTATGGAATGTCGAGCATCCATTTTCTTAATTTGGATTGGATACCATTGTTGCATATGATGTTGACTAGTGATGCAGCATTTTCTTGGGTGAAATTATAAGTTATAATATAAGAGAATGGATCATTCATAGGGACAAGTGTCCCACTTTAGTTGGCCACTTCTATATGATGTCATATATTTTGGTTGTTGTAATGGGAATAGTGTATAAAGTCCTCGATGAGCTATGGATCATGACCACAGACTGTATCAAAAATTTCATTTGAAATTATTTTTAATTTATGTATATCTATGTTTATATTAATAATATGGTGAGGATTGTTAAGGATGTTTATCCTAAATTCTAGAAAGCAATCCATGGGTCTCCAGTGCTTAGAGTTGGATTAAGCATTGTAAAGACACTATTTGGATGAGGTGAATTTTTTTGCATCTTGACTACACTATTTTCATGATCACTAAGCACAAGCTTCATCCTTTGAACCTTCAAAAATATGTACTTGATAAATTAGCTAAGCGAGAAATTGCTTTTCAACTCTGGTGGAGCATTGAAGAGGACCTACTCAAAAATAAGAAGAGCATAGTCCATGGGTACCATATGATCTTTGGTAGGATGGTATACATAATGAGAAATCACTTTGGAGATGTAGGAAGCAAAAGAAAGATTTATAATTTGCCCATAGTACCACACAGTGATTGGGATCCTCATAGATACATCCAAAAATATATTTAGGGCCTTTACTAGCATGTCAATTATAATTATGAATTTTTATTCATGAATGTGCAGAATGATGATGAGGTCTTGGAAAGGGCAAGGGTTTTCAATTTGAAGGAGGATAACTTAAGGTTAATTCAATAGGAACCTTCAATCACTGTGAAAGAATTACATAATAGAATTCCACTCTTTGCAAGATGGACATCCTCAAACTTTTGGAAGGACTAGCCCACATAATAGTCTAAAGAACAAAGATATCCATCACAAGAGCTTCCTTTCAAGTTGAAGGCTATCACAAAGGAACCAAGGGTGAGTGAACTTGATCCTAGGGGAGTTCTAGGAGACCCCATCAATCTAGATTCATATGATGAGGAAGATAAAGGATAAAAGCCCCCAACTACAAGTGTAATTGAAATACATGTGGCTAAACCCCAAGTACAAGAGTCTACATACTTAGGGGTAGCCACATAGGAATTATCTACCTCAATTTAGCAAGGCTCCTCATCATAGATTAAGACTATTATTTTTTACAAAAGGAGTCCTAGGACAAGATATACATTTCAAATAGGGACAAGAGTGGATTTCTCCTTCATGGAGCAAGTACAATTTTCCTTTACATGAAAGGCACTACTGGGTGATATTTTGAAGAACCTTATAGTACCTTCAAGGTATATCTTAAGATATACATGTAAAAAATGTACAGTGGATTTCTCCTTCAAGGTATCTCCTAGGAGATACCTTTCAAACAGGAACAAGAGTGGAATTTTCCTTTATATAGAAGGCACTATTAGTAGTTGTCTAAATAAGTGGTCAACAAGTAGAATTTCCTATTTAAGCACTATTGGGTGATATTTTAAAGGCCGTTGTAATATATTCAAGGTATCTCCTAGGAGATAGCTTTCAAACATTCAAAAGAGTGTATTTCCCCTTCAAGGTATCTCTTAGGAGATACCTTTCAAACAAGAATAAGAGTGGATTTCTCCTTTAAGGAACAGGTGGAATTTTCCTTTACATGGAAGGAACTACTAGGTGATATTTTGAAGGAGTTTGTAATACCTTCAATGTATTATATCCTAAAACTCTCAATATAGGTTTAACAACCTTCTATGGGAAGCTTTACAAGTATGGGACCAAATTGTAGTATGTAAAGCAATCACCAAGATTTTAGAAGTTGACTCTTTATTCTAAGTTGGGGGGATGAAAAGGGAGAATAAGAAAATTTAAATAAAACTAAAATAACACTAAGGTGATACACTAATATATTCAAATGTTAACATATAATTTCATAAAATATATTGAATCCTTACACACTACAAACCATAAAGGAGCATAAAGCATGAATTAAGATCTATAATGCAAGCAAAGATCAATAATATAGAAGCAAAAGAAAGAGAGTAACAAACATAAATAACTCTTCACTCAAAATGATACAGAACACCACATCCTCTTCATTTTAGGTGGAAAATAAAATATAAAAGGCCTCAAAGTAATATACAAGATGTCTAGTCATACCTATGAGGGGCACTTGTTAAGGTCTTAGAATGAAAAATACTAACTACTACTACTTCTATTATATTATAAATGGTTGTTAACAAAATAGCAAAGGTACAAATAATCGATAACCAACCCCTTAAAAAAGGGATGAGCCCAAAATATAGAGGTTAATTTTATTCTTTTAGGGGTGACACCTAGATATCTTGACACTCACACCTATGATGATGCCATTATAACTAAAAGGAGGACACAGGCTCATGAGTGCAGTTAACATTTAGATCTTGAATATGGTATAACTACATTGCCTTGTTATGGTCATGTTGCTTAGGAGGGGTGTAGTGATTCCATGTGTTAATCTCTAAAGCTACTTTTTTATTTCATTAGGAATCATAATCCATTTGCCTCAGCCAATAACACTGCTTGGAGAACTGACCAAAAAAGAACCAGCTTTGAGTAGTGCTAGGGTGCCACATGTCAAGATGGCACTACATCAGAGTGAAATGAGATATTTTGAAATTTTAATGAGTATTTGGATACCACATGGAAGAAATGGAAGGAATATGACACTTAAGAAAAATTTCAAAATGGGTCCTAAGAAAGGAATGGGCCGAAGGTAGAATTGTTATATGTAGTAAGCAAGTCCAAGGCCAAACATGAATTGTTCCAATATAAAACAAGGTGGATTTTGATCCATAGTTATTGGTGACTTAAAAGGGTCATATTCATATGAATGAGAGAACCTGAAAACTTTGGTATGCAGACTAGTCAAGCCAAAATTTACAAAACAGGAGGAAGGTCTGTAAACTTACAATTTTTGAAGAGCTACCTACAAAGGTGCCCACTCTTCCTGCTTGGGTTGAGCTTTCTTCTTAAGAGCCTCAGTGGCTCTATCAAGATCAATAATATCCTTAAATTAGATTCTCTCTAGACCTTAAAATATTTCTAGCATTTGAAACTCTAGCTATGTAATATCCCAAATGGGATATTATTACAAAATACTAAAAGTGCTGAAATTCTACTTCTTGCAATATTGAAAAAACACTAAATTGAATTATAGGAAACACAAACAACTGATATTTTTGTATTTTTTTAAATATGGGATTTATAATACATAAAATAAGATATCCACACTAAAATTAGAAATCTAATTTCAAACACTTAGTAGTAAATAATCTCTTTATGTCATAGTTGTAATATCTGGTTGATATCACCTCTTAAAATCTTTGGGTTTCCATCCTTCAATTTTGCAGCATCTAAGGGGTTTCATCCTTAAATCCTATGTTGGATCCTAATGGTTTTAATCCTTGATTTCTTACAATTGAATCACAATTGCAACAAATATAGATTGTTTTGATTATTTTTCATGAAGATCCATTTATAAGGTAAATCATCCATACTTAAATAATTACAAGAGCGAAGGGGAAATGGGAAAAAAGGAAGAGATAAAAATGGGGCATAGTATTCCCTATGGGAGGGAAGGAAGGGTAAAATATTCCATGTGGGGACATGATCCCTCTATTTTTGACTTCTCTATGGTCTTTACCCATGTGCCTTGGACTTTGGTGCCACATACACAAGTCAAATATGATCCCACCAAGGAAAATATGCCATATTTGATTTCTTACAAGACACTAACCATGTGTCTCATGAATTTGGTGCCACACACACCTCATTTTCATTCAAACACATGCCAAATATGAGCTCTCAAGGAAAAATGTGCCATACTTGTTTTACCTTGCAAGATACCCCATGTGAAAGTCAAAAACAACTTTTAATTTGTCTTCTAAGTTAGGTATGCATTTTAGAAACTTGAATATTCCTTTGTGGACCTTGCCACCTCACTTATAATCCACCTCACTTTCTAACTCACTTACCATGTCACCCGTGAATAGTGATAATGAATAGTGTTTTCATGAATAGTGATGGGTGAATAGTAACCCACTCTACTATTCCTTTCTTCACCCAAATTTATCCTATTGGGAATGGGATAGGCTAAGGGTCTCCCGATCATGCCTTATTCTAAAATTGGGGACATCATAGTCCCATCTCCCCAAAATTTCTTGCCCACAAGTAATTGCAAATTGGGATGCTATAGAATGTTTAGGCTTTCCCAAGTAGCATCCTCGATGGGAATAACTTTCCATCTAATGAGATATCCTATTATGCTTTTATTTCAAAGCTACTTTACCCTGGTATCAATCACAACCTCTAGAATCAGAATCAACTTCCCTTCATCATATAGTAGAGGTAAAATAATGGAAGGAACTATATTCAAACCCACAACTTTTTTCAAATAAGAAACATAGAATACATTATGTATTCTAATACCTTCAGGAAGCTCCAAATCATAAGATACCTCTCCTATTTTTTTGATGATCCTATATGGTCCATAGAACTTGAGTTTGAGCTTCTCATTTCCCTTGGCTTTGATAGTGGATTGCTTGTATGGCTACAATCTCAAGTACACCATATCTCCCACCTTAAATGTTCTTTATATCCTCTTCTTATCAGCATATATCTTTTGTTGGTTTTTTGCTTGCTTAATTTTTCCTTTAAGTACCTTATAGTATATTGGCTTTGATGAACTAAGTCACTAGTTGTAGGTACTCTACTCTCCAAAAGTATTAAATCATAAAAAGTTAGTGCATCATATCTATATAATTCTCTAAATGGAGACATACCAATAGACATGTGATGAGTAGTGTTGTAGTATTATTCTCCTAGATGAAGACACCTGATCCATGTTGTTTTTTGACTTGAAACATAATTTCTCAAGTATCCTTCCACCCATTTTTTCACAATTTTATTTGTCCATCTATCTATGGGTGATAGCTTGTGCTGTGAGTTAGCTTGATAATTATCAAGTGAAATAATTCCTACTATAATTCACTAATGATACTACTATCTCTATCAATAATTATATTTTGTGGTAACCTGTGCAATCTAAAAATCTCCTTAAAAAATATATTAGTAACTTATGGTGCAAAAAAATCAGTAGAGATAGAAAACAAAATGTGCATATTTTGTCAATATATCAACCACAACATAAATACAAACCTTTCCTTTTACCCTAGGCAATCCCACAATGAATTCCATGGAAATGCTTTCCCATGGTTGTCTCAGGATGGGAAGTGGTTGTAGTAGATTGGTTGGAAACCCCTATTCTCCCTTATTTTATTGGCATGACAAACATTCCTTGATATGATTGAGCACATCCTCCTTGAGGTTCTTCCAAGATAAGCTTTCTCTAATCTACTTGTATGTCTTAAAAAATCCTAGATGTCCTACCAAGGGTGCATCATGAAATGATTATAATATCTTCTTCTTCATCTTTGACTCAAGGATAATGAACACTCTATTTTTGAGTAATATCAACCCATTTTTTATTGTATACCTATCATCCTTCTCCAAAACATCAAAGATATTAGAAATAAAAGTAATCAACTTACTCAACTACGATAAAAATTTTCCAATCAGCGAAAATGGTAAAGGGTGGGCATCCTAGAGAGAGCATTAGCTTCTAAATTTTGCCTACCTTTGACATACTCAATTTCAAAATCATAAGCTTGAAATTTACTCACCCATTTATGTTGTCTATCATTCAAATTTTATTGGCTAAGAAAGTATTTCAAACTGTTATGATCTATTTTGATAATAAACTTTATACATACCAAATACTGTTTGAATTTTTATAGTGCATGCATTATTTCCAACATCTCCTGATCATAAATATACAACCCTTTCACATGATCTTTTATATTTATACTATTGAAAGCTATGGGATGTCCTCCTTGTGATAGGATAACCCAAACTCCAACTCCTAAAGCATCACACTCTACAACAAAAGGGAGTGAAAAATATAGAATAGCAATAATTGGACATGAACTGATTACCTTCTTAAATTTGTCAAAAGTGACTTGTGATTGTTCTATACATACAAATGCTCCCTTCTTTGTTAGCTTAGTAAGAGGAGCTCCAAGTTGAGAGAATCCCTTAACAAACCTCTTGTAATATACATAAACCAATGAAACTTGTAAGCTATGTTAGATTTGTAGGAGGTGGTCAATCTAGAATAGCTTGGATCTTTTGTTGATCCACTTGGATTCCTTTGCCACTAATTACATGGCCCAAGTATAAAACTTAGTCAATCTAAAATCACATTTGGACATCTTAGCAAAAAATGATTTCTCCTCTAAAATACTCAAAACTATATTTAGATGCTTCAGATTTTCCTCCCAGCTCTTACTATAAATCAAAATGTCATCAAAGAAAACTAAAACAAATTTTCTCAAATGATTACCAAACACCTTATTCATATAGGACTAGAATGTGGCTGGTGCATTACTGAGCGCAAAAGGCATAACCAAAAATTTTAAATGCCCATAATGACACCAAAAGCTATATGTTAAACAGCTTCTTCTCTCATGTAGATCTGATGATACCCCAATCTCAAATCAATCTTTGAGAAAACCTAAACCATGTATTTCATCGATCCTAGGTATTGGGATTTTTTTTTGATAGTCTTCTTGTTAAGAGTTTTATAATCTATGCACATCCACATAGTACCATCCTTCTTTTTCACCAATACTACTAATGATGCAAAAGGTCTAGAGCTAGGTATAATATACCCCATATGAATTAATTCTTGTATTGATTTCTCAATCTCCTCTTTGTACACTCTTAGATGATGGTATGGTGTATTCATTATTGGTCTAGAATCTGGTTCCATTTCTATGATGTGCTAAAATCCCCTTTTGGGTAGCAATCCTGGAGGTATGCCACTAAAAACCACACTATGTTTATTCACAATTTTTTAAATATCAACATGTAGGGAGATATAATTACCCTTGGATGGATCTTGTGCAATTATTAAACAAGTAACTACCTATGAGATTTTATCTTTATGGAAAATCTTTTCCATCCTTCTTGCCATGACCACTTTTGGAGCTCCATTAGTAATTCCTTTCAGAATCACCTCCTTCTCTTTGGTTCTAAATTTGAACTCCATAGTCTAATAATTTATGGAGTATTCTCCTAGTGAATTAAGCCATTACACACCCAAAACTACATCAATATCTCATAAACGAATAATATAGAAATCATCACAAACCTTATGGACTCTGAGGGCTAGAATAAGATCATGAATCTTACTCTTGCATGGAATGTTGTAGCCATATGCTACAATGACATTTAAGCCTTCAAATCCTTATGCCTCAAGCCTCATCCTCTTCAATAATACTTCATCAATGATTTTTTGGGTAGCCCCACTATCAATCAACATAGTCACCCTTTGTTCGACAAGCTCACCTCATACTATGAAAGGATGGTATCTTCATGATTTGGATATGGATACAACAG
Organism: Torreya grandis; assembly: GCA_037957365.1. NCBI lineage: Eukaryota > Viridiplantae > Streptophyta > Pinopsida > Cupressales > Taxaceae > Torreya > Torreya grandis. Next base: position 1,293,855 of record JARHVA010000089.1, read on the forward strand.
TGCTAACAAGATCTTCTTTAAAATAAAGACTTTTGGATGATGAGGTTCCTCAATTGACTCTAAATCTGATTCTAAATTTGAAACAACTTCAATATAGTGCAATTTCCCCTTTCCCAAGCATATATGTCCTAGGGTCCATGGATCCTTGCAGAAGAAACAAAGTTTCTTTATTCTCAACTCATTCTTGGAGTCATCTTCTACCTTCTTATGCACGTGAGAATGTACATATTTTTATTATGTAGAAGTCATAGGCTTCTTTTGGAAATTAACTTTAGGCTTGTTCCATGTAGAGGGCTTTGATGGAAAGGAAGTTCTCGAGTCAAATGCCTTCTTGATTGATTCTTCTAGAGAAGAAGGGTGGAAAGCCTTCACAAGACTCTTGAGATGCTCTACCAATCCTTCTGTAAAAAGAATTACTAATCTCTTCTCTGATATGTCAGTGATCATAGCATAATTTTTTGGAAATCATCAACATATTCTTCTACATTACCCTTTTGTTTGAGGTGAGCCAATTCTCTAAAATGCTCTTTAGGGTCCCTTCTATCAAACCTCTCAACTAGTCTCTTACAGAACTCATCATATGACCAGATTTGGTCATGATTCTGAGTGATTATGCCATGGTACCATTAATCATGCGCAACCCCTTCAAGATGAAGGGTGGAAAAACTAATAGCCTCCATATCTAGCATGGGTTTGAGATAAAATTATGTGTCCAATTTATGGAGCCAAGCTCTAGAAGTACATTTACTAGATACATTAAACATAGAAAGAGTGATCTTACCCAATGTATGTTGTAAATCCTTTGGTCTCTATTTTATTTCTCCTCTATTACTCCTCAAAGAGAATTATGTTGAGAGTGAAAACATTTCATGATCAATAGTAGGTAGTGTTCTATATTCCTCACAACAAATGGAGATTTCATTCAGAAATATGGCTTCCTCTTATAGAAAAAATTCTACTCTTTAAATGAATTTGGGTTTAAGAGGTCAGTTGATGAATCCCATATCCAGAATCTAAAATTTTTCTTCTTTATTTTTTCCCATGTTATTTCTGGAGCTACTAGTTTCTCCCATGGGATTGTTTTCTTTTTTCTACATCCACTAAAACATTTTGTCAAACATATCAACAAGTTGTTTTTGGCTTTGCACCATCTCATCAAATTTTCTTATTGATTCATTTTCCTCTTTGTCCTCCATTGGCTACAATTTTCTTTGATCTCTCCTCCAATGTCTAAGATACCTATCACTTGAAATAATTTAAACCAAATAAAACCTATAGGGTGTCAAAATTACCAGCTCTAATACCACTATAATATCCCAAATGGGATATTATTACAAAATACTAAAAATGCTAAAATTCCACTTCTTGTAATATTGAAATAACATTAAATTGAATTATAGGAAATACAAACACCTAATATTTTTGTTTTTTTTAAAATATGGGATTTAAAATACATAAAATAAGCTCTCCACACTAAAATAAACAATCTAATTTTAAACACTTGGTAGTAAATAAATTATTTATGTCATAGTTGTAATATCTAGTTGATATCACCTCCTCCAATCTTTGGGTTTTTGTCTTTCAATTCTACAACATCTAAGGGGTTTCATCCTCAAATATTATGTTGGCTCCCAAGGGTTTTCATCCTTAATTTCCTATAATTGAAGTACAAGTGCAACAAATATAGATGGTTTTGATATTTTTTCATGAATATCCATTTACAAGGTGAACCATCCATACTTAAAGAATTACAAGAGAGAAGCAGAAATGGGAAAGTAGGAAGAGATAAAAATGGGGCATAGTATTCCCCATGGGAGGGAAGGAAGGTTCAAATATGCCATGTTGGGACCACATGTTCCTTCCATTTTTTAATTCTATATGGTCTTTACCCATGTGCTTTGGACTTTGGTACCACATACACAAGTAAAATATGAGCCCATCAAGGAATATACATCATATTTGACTTCTTACAAGACACTAAACATGTACCTCATGACTTTGGCACCACATACACCTAATTTTCATTCAAACACATGCCAAATATGAGCTCTCAAGGAAAAATGTGCCATACTTATTTTACCTTTCAAGGTACCCCATGTGGAGGTCAAAAACAACTTTGAATTTGTCTTCTAAGTTAGGTATGCATTTTGGAAACTTGAATATTCCTTTGTTGGCCTTGCCACCTCACTTATAATCCACCTCACTTATTGACTCACTTACCATATCACCCATGAATAGTGATAATGAATAATGTTTTCATGAATAGTGTTAGTGAATAGTGATGGGTGAATAGTAACCCACTCTATTATTCCCTTCTTTACCCATATTTAGCCTATTGGGAATAGGATAGGCTAAGGGTCTCTTGATCATGCCTTATTCTAAAATTGGGGACACAAAAATTTAGGCAAGTAGATGCAATATCTTCTCCACTTTAGACACACCAAGTGATTAACCAAGAGTTGTGAACATGGTCTAGTTATTTTGTTTTTGCTCTAGCGGTGCTTTAATTTGGTCCTCAAGAAGGATGTTGTTATCTACCAAGAATGGGGAGGGAATTCCCAATTGGACTAACTATTCAATGTGTCCCTACCTATCTTGGACCATATTTTCTAATTCATTAAGGAATGCCTTGCACTTGGTGGTTACTTTATTATAGCCTACGTGTAGACACTAGAAAACTACACAATAGTTCTAGATGTCAAAATGCCTTAGGACCCCCTAAGGACCACCTAGCCTCTCTTGACCATAAATGCAAGTTGGAAAACCACTAAGTAACCCACCAAACCCTAAGTCAAGTTAGATAACTAGCTAACTAACTCACTAACTTTCCCTTTTGATCCACATTACTTCAAACCTTGACCATTAATGGTTACTTTGACCATCGATGATTACCCAACCATCGACAGTCGCTGTGATCACTGATAGTTAAGCCTGATTACTGATGGTCAGGTCTTCCCCATCTAAACAAAGATAACTTGAGTTGTGTGCAAGCTAACATGTCAAAATTTAATATGGATGAATATATAATGCATCACAAAGAATCAAAACCATAAACCAAACATCTTATAGAACCTTCTACCTCCATATTTCTTTGCCTATAAATGGAGGGGACAAGGAGGTGAAAAAGGATCCAAGAATTTAGAAATCAAGCTATCAACCAGTGATCAATCAATCAATAGACAAGCTATCATATATCAAAGAACTTTGTCATCAAGATTTTATTTTGTAGGTATTTCTTTCAACAAATTATCCAACATAAAAGAGACATAAAACTCTACCTAAATTTCTTTGTAACCATAGGCATTGTTACTCTACCAAAATTACTTATTATTCTACCATCAGCCATCAAGAAACAAACTAGGTACATTTCTTATTTCAAGTTTTGTTTATTTGGTTTCTGACATCTCTACCTAAATTAGACCTTTTTGCACAATATCTTCCAACCCCCTAAACTTAACCAAATCTCCAATCACTTACTAACCCATTCTACAACCCTTTTTTGAACACCCTCAAAACCCACAATAACCATCGATGGTCACCCTAGCCATTGACAATCACCCTCAACTACTGATAGTTGTGTAACTACCAATGGTCACCCCAACTATCGATGGTCATCCTAATTGTTGATGGTCACTTTGGTAGGAAATAATAACAAGCTATTTCCACCTGCTTACCCTCAACCAAATTCTACTTTTTATTTTTCTGACTGTTCATAAAGTCCCCTCCTATTTTCTAAACCCAACCTGACCTATTTTACATTATTATTGACCCACTTATTGCTATAATTAATTAATTTATTTTATCAAGCATTTATTTCTTCTTGTGTTCCATTTCAATATTTTTTGTCATTTGATGCAAGTACTTCAACTTTATTTCTTTCAACTTAACTATTCTAAGAGAGCAAATTGATAGCCTCCTAGTAAGCTCACGCTTCTTGGATCTAGCTCATGCCAGGCAATCCACCTTGCTATCCATCTAACAACCCATTTGTTTTAGTATTTTATTATCTATAGTTCATTCTTACTAAGACAAAGAGGAGATATTTACAATCATCTAGATCATGTGAACATAAATAAATAGGTTCTTATACCATACCCATATCTAGTTTCTTACTTGTTTGCCAAGAAAATAAATTGAAATGAGAGAAACATTCTGGCATGCCCGATGGGACCTAGTAGCATCTAGGTGACCTTTTATTCCTTATTTTATGCTCATATAAAGAAGTCAAAATTTATTTTGGGTATAAAATAAACTTTGCATACATTTATTGCTTGCATGTTTAGCTAATTTAGTTAAAATTAAAGGCTAGGTAAATTAAGAATAGTTGCACCTTTGTTCTCACACGCCAAAACCAAAAAACTTATATCAACTAAACATCATAACCATTGACATAAGGCCTGACTAGGGTTTCATCTCCTATTAGTTCACCTTCACCCTTTAGTTATCTTACTTGGAGGTCATTTCCAAGATGAGAAACCAAAAACATAGCTCTCTAGTTGAGTCGAAACTATGGAAATTGGTATATACTGGCTAAGAACCCAACACCCTTATCACTATGATGTGTGAAGGGAGGGGGTAGGCCTCAATACCAAACCATGTATTGATTTCCAACATTGATCCTTTTGAGAACCTTAAATTCCTAAAACCAACTAGAGACTTCTTTTCTAGTACGTATTCTACAAACCATGTTCTTCTTCACACTTTCCAAATAAGGCATAATCTAAAGGAAAGATAAAAGGTACCCTAAGATTTCACATGCACTCTAGTGTATTTTTTTTACTACCTTGAGATCTTTTTATTTTGGTTGCATTATGTTTGAGTTGTGAGATTTCATTTATTCCTTTCTATTCCTCACATGGTTTTTACTAGACAATAATTGAGGAACCAAACCAAATAGGAGCCACCTTCCTCTTCTTCTTCTTCCTCCATGGAGTATACCTTAGTGTTGAGGTTTTTCCCCATTCTTCTACCAACCCCACCATGCCTCAGATAGTTATCTAAGGTGATACATATTTCACCACCTTTCTTGATAGCAACCCCATAGCTCTCCAACATTACCTCAACACCCTATCTTACTACACCCCTGCTTCGGTTCTTCCTAGTGATCCACCTTATGTGATGTCTCCCCATATTATGGGAGAAACCTTTATTTCCCCTATGTCTACCCAACTTATGATCACTCAAACATTTTCCTCCACCAATAACCCATTTACTACCTCCATTCAAACTCAATCAAACAACCTAATCAATAACCAAACACCCCCTATAATAACCAACAACCCCTCTAACAATGGGGAAACCTCACCTTTTATTACCCATACTCCATCCACCATGGGGATACCTTCTACCCACATTTCCATTATTCCTCTTATCACTACTAACCCACAAATCTCCACCCCACTTCAAAATATGTTGATTTTTATACCTCCCACCCTTCCACATATCAATACTAGAGTTACCACTCACCCCCAACCAATTAACCCATTCATACCTCTAACCCAATCCATATCAATTCCTAAATCTATCAATCTGATCGTATCTCTAAACTAACCCACATCAACTCCTCAACAAATACCTATAACACCCTACCCATGCAATGTTCCTAATCCATAAGGATACACAGCTCCATCTTCCACCTAACCTTTTGTGCCTTTTAACCCCTATGTGACACCTTATACCCAACCTATTATGCCCATTAAACCTTATGTGGCATCTTCCCAACTCTCAATGACCACATACCAACATGTGGCATCTTCTTAACCTTCTACTAGTTATTCATACATTATATCCACCCAACCCAAACAAAACTTACCATACAATTATGGTACTCCCCAACCCCAAATAGATTTGGTCAAAATGTTGACAGACAAAATGACCAAACTAGAGTCATCTATCTCTATGTCTCATAACCTCTTGTCTTATGACCAAATCTATAATGAACCTATTCACCCATCTGTCCCTATCCAACCTTACCTTCCTCAATGGGAACTACCCAATTTTCTAAATTTTAAAGCAAGGAAGACCCCCAACAACACCTAAGAGCATTTCAACATTCTTGATACTTGATTGCCTACAATGATTATCTTCTCCTTCACACCTTTCCTATGTATTTATTTGGACTAGCATTAGATTGGTATAGTGCTATCACTAACCACTCCATATTTTTATTTTCCCAACTTGCCCAAATATTTTTAAACCACTTCTCAATCAATATATCTAAGAAGTTATCCATTACTGACCTCTACTCCATCAATCAATTTGAAGATGAATCAATTACCAATTTTGTATCCCAATGGAGAGGTCTTATCAACCATCTCTCTTTCTATTTGGCCTAACACAAGTTGATTTAACTGTTCTCTCAAGATTGTGTCAAACACATCACCCTTACTCTACATGTTCAAACCTTCAAAACCTTTGACAAGGTTTTCACCATGGCATGTAAACTAGAAAATAGAACCATCAATGAGGGGAAGTTGAAACTAAGAAATCAAAACTCTAGCTTCAATCCAACGACCCTTCCCCATCCAAAACTACCAACCAATCTAACTACCCTAATACAAACCCAAAGGTAGCCACAAACATGGTTGTCCTTAAAACGAATCCACCTTTGATTGTCAACCAACCTAACCAAACCAACTCATCTAATTCCTCCAATCAACAAACCCAAAATCAAAACCTAGCTACTCCAAAACAATACACTCTACTAGGGGAGTCTTATGCTTAAGTTTTGGATAAGTTGCTCAAATCCAACATCATATAACTTCCCCCCATTAAACCTTCCTATAAATTCAATGCTTCTCACCCTATGCTCACTTGGTACAACAAGAGAGATCTATATTCTTTCCACCATGTCATTGGACATAATGTTAGTAGGTGTAACACTTTCAAAACCATTGTCCAAAACTTGATTGATAAAGGATAACTTATATTAGATAATCCGAATGTACCCCCAAATTAGTCACTCAACATCTTTCGATAACCTTTTCCTAATCATGCCCCTTCTACCCACCATAATGATAATAAACCAAAATCATCTCATGCTCTTGAGGTCTATATAGTCAATGTAATTATCAGTGAATGTATCATTGAGGAAACCATTACCTCAACTACCTCTTCCTCCACTCCACTTATTGAAATGGTGGAATTACCCTCCATTACTTTGGATACCCAAACAAAGGAAACAACCACCTCCTTTCCTTCACTTGATGAGATAATAGACTTACCCACCTCTCCTTTGATAGAAATACCAAAAGAAGAAACCATTTCCATCACACCTTCCTCCCCCATCATGTAATCACCTACTCTCTCTCTAAAAACCATTACAAAAGGAGAGACCACCTTATCCACTCCTTCCTTAGAGGAAACATCCTCCAAAATATTGGAACTTTTCATGAAGGACAAGGGTGAAGAAACCATTCCCTTACCTCAACATATGGGCCTAATCTTTGAATCTAATCCCCAAAGAACAAAACTAATTTACAAACCCTTTTCTAAACTGGTCCAAATCCTAGAGTCCTCTTCTGAAGCCAATATGGATTGAGCCATCTTTTGGCACCATCTTGGGATCCCATATAAAAAAACATGAACCTTAAACCTTACCTGCATCCAACCCATATTAAATCACACCTAAACTTAAACTTATAATCACCTCAACCCCTTCATCAAAAACATATTTTCCCAAAACCATGGAAGAACCATCCAAAGCATCTCCATCCAAAATTATAAAATCACCTTACACCTATCTAATCAAACCTATTAAGAACCTAGGGATGATTCCTACTTCTAGTCTTATCCACCCATCTTTGAAGTTTGACTTAACTCCATCTAGTATACCAAATAAAAACTCAACCAAACCAACCAATAAGGTAGAGCCACCTAAACTCCCACCTAGAATTAGAACCATACCTCATGCTTCCCTCTTACCTTCTATCTTGAGATGCCATCCTTATTCCATCCTAGGAGCTCATCCTTCTATCAAGAAAGTGAACCCTCCCAAATCTACCCAAACTAAAATTCCTCATTTTATTCTACCTTTACCTACCTCCTCTAAATCATCAAACTCCCCATAATTATTAACCAAACTATCTACCTCTACCTACCCACCTATCTCCAAATTTTCATCATCTCAACCACCTACCTCCAAATCTTTCACCTTTAAACCTTCCACCTCAAAACCATCCAACACCAAGCAATACCAATCAAACCCACCTACCAAAACCATTCTACCACCCATAACTTCCATGGTGAAGCCTACTTCTTGGAAGACTCCCACCCCAAAAACCAAAATCCCATCACCCTTAACACCTTTGCTCAAATCTTATTCAGCCATTTTATAAAGTTTTTTACAAAATTCTTCCTTAAAACTACCACATATCAAAACTTTTGACCCTTTGATTCTTAAACCATCTTGGTTAATCTACTTATACCATAGGACACCTAAACATGACATAGAAAACTATAAAGATCTCTAAGCACTTGTCCATAACGTATGGGATGAGGATGATATATTATTAGATGAACCTCTCTTAAGCCCATTATCAACCTAACCACAAAATAAACCTATCTAACACTTATCCACTCCTACACTCTCATCTAAGAGTGAGGAGGAATTGAAGCAACCTTCTAGCCCAATGCTTCCCTTCATCCACACTATCCATATAGTCACCCGATCTTGAGCCCAATAAAAGGATAAGGGAAAGGCCAAAGTGTCCATTCCATGGACATATCCTTCCACCCCTATACATTTCAACTAAACTCAAGTGCCTTCACCTTCACCTTTACCAAAACCCAAAATATCTATTTTGGGTGCCTCTCCTTCTAACCCCTTTGAATCTATTCAGTGAGTAGTTCTGAAATAACTTCACTAGACACTGATGAAGATGAGCGTATACAAACTAATTAACACCTCACCCCATCATTTCCAAGTACTGATAGAGACCCTATAATCTATAGAGGTCCAACTGAAAGACCCTCAACCTATTGTATCCTTTGTTAAAGCTCTTTGACTTTCCACCCTTATCACATTCAAGGATTTAGAAATACCCTCCATTCATCCAAATGATCTAGATCTTGTCTTCATCACTACATACATCAAAAGGGTGATGATTGATGGTAGATCTAGTATTAATATTATATTTTTTCATGCTTATGACCAATTCTAATTGCCAAATAATATCATGTTAGAAACTATAGTGGTCTTCCATTCCTTTAATGATATTATGGCCACAATGTTAGAGATATTCATCCTCCACATCTACTTGGGACCTCACACATTTTTAGAGCCCTTTTACATCATAGAATGTGAGTTCTAATACAACATCTTACTTGGGTGCCCTTGGATCCACTCTATGAGTTGTGTATCATCCATCTTGTATCAATGTATCAAGTTCAAACATGAGGGTTAGGTCATCATTATACAAGCTGACCCTAGTCCTTTCACATCTTACAACATGACATATCAACCCAATGATGATCTTCTTCCTCACTCATCCACATCACCACCAACCAAAAACAACTCCAACCCTATGATCGATGAAGCTTCAACTAGATCATATATCCCTTCTTCTCAAATCCCCATAGATGAGCCCTTAAAACCTATGTTCTAATGTCTCTCATTGGGAGAGTATCATATTTTGGCTTTGGACATATTTCCTACTCCTTAAGAGTATGGGAATCTTGACCATAATCCTAATTATGATCCCAATATCAGAACCATCATTCATTTTGGGCTTCTCAAGCACTAAACTAATTTCATCTATGGGGGACTTGATCATTCTCTTCTCACTTCCTCCATCACCTCTTCTACCTAACCATTTACTTTAGATTTATCCTATTTGGACAAATAAAAATTTGCCAAATTGTACCTTTACAAGTGTGCTTGAAATGGATTTATCCTTGACCATTATGAACATTGACCCCATGAGTTACCTTTGATAAAAATCTAGAAACCTTGTGAGCTATTTGGCCTTGGGTTTGTCCCACCAAAATAACCCACTGATTCACCCAAACCCACCACCACTATTGATGAGGATATTCTATCCTCACTAACCCCATCTCTTTAAAAGTTTAAATATTTTGAAACCATCCCATCTAACTTTTTTTGGTCAAAAGCATTAGTTTGGGTTCCCTAACCCATAATAAGGGTGAACAAACTAAAACACTTCCTCTTATTCATCCTAAAATGGTAGAAAATGATTCTCCTACCATTCATATTATCTAACATAAAGATTATGATTCCATTCTCACCTATCTTAGTGCAGGGGATTCTTCTATCCACAAATCCTTTCCTCCTAAAAACCAAGCCATGTTGAACTAATCCACTATTGATGTCAACTTGGGTACTTAGGATAACCCTCACATTGTAAAGATTGGTCAATCTTTAGATTTCTCAAAGCAATAGGATTACCCTTCCTTCCTTCATGATCTAAACATAATATTTGCTTGGTCCTATTAGGATATGCCTAGAATCAACCCTTCCATAGATCTCCACAACATCATCATCCATATCGATGCTAAAATTATTAGGCAAAAGCTTTGTAGGATGCACCCTCGTGTCACCCTTCTAGTCAAGGAAGAGCTTCAATGTCTCTTGTCTATCGACTTCATCCAACCCATTAACTACCCCCAATGGGTTTCCAATATCATTCCCATCACTAAAAACACAAGTGGACTTTGCCTCTATGTCAATTATTGTGACCTCAACCTTGCTTGTCCAAAGTATGACTTCTCTTTGCCTAACATCAACCAACTTGTTGATCTTATAGTCAGCCACAAGATTTTATCTCTCAAGGATAGTTTTTTAGTATATAATCAAATCTTGATTGCCCCCAAGGATCACCATAAGAGTTCCTTCATCACCCCATGGGGAACATACTACTATAGGGTCATGCTATTTGGTCTAAAGAATGCTATAATAACATGCTAATGTGCGATGACCTACATCTTCCATGATCTCATCAAAAAAATAATAGAGTATTAAGTAGATGATCTCTTTGGGAAATACAAATATCGAAGGATCATCTAGAATTTCTCAAAATTATATTTGAACACCTAATCCATTTCCATGTTTGACTCAACCCTAAGAAATGTGTTTTTGGGGTCCTATCTAGAAAGCTTCTTGGCTTTATCATCTCTCTTCGAGGAATCAAAGTAAAACCTACCAAATTCATAATGATCCTTGACATGCCATCTCTAACCCACCTTAAGAAACCCTATCACCTATAGGGGAAGATCCAATCCATCTGTCACTTTATGTCTTAGTTATCAGATAGATGTCAACCCTTTCATCATCTTCTCAAGAAAGATACACATTTTAAGTGTCCTATGCACTATCAACAAGCCTTTTATTCACTCAAAGAGTACCTTTTTTCTCCACCTATTTTTATCCCTCCTAAAGAGGACCAACCCTTCTACCTTTATATATCCTCCACCAACCATTCCTTAGGGGCAATTCTTGCTCACCATGATGAACAAAATAAAGAGAAAGTTATCAACTATATAAATCAAACACTTATAGAGTATGAGTCGTAGTACATTAATACCAAGAATATTTTCCTTGCCTTGGTCTTTGTGGCTTCCAAAATTCATCATTACCTCCTCAATCATAAAACCTTTGTCATCACCAACACTAACCCACTCAAGTACATGCAATCTAAACCATAACAAAACTACCATATGGATAAGTGGCTCATGCTCTTAGCTAAGTTTGACCTTGATTTCCTCCAACAAAAGTTGATTAAAGGTAAATTAATTTCCAATCAATTGGTTGAAGCTCCTTTGCCAGATAACCAACCACTTCCTCTTGAATTTTTAAATGAGTCAATCATGACTATTTCTAAAGAGGACATCACCTACCAAATTACCATGTTCTTTCATGGATTGAAGTACCAGCATGGTGGGGGTGTCAAAGTTATTCTCATTCCCCTAGATGGTGAACCTCTTCCTCTTTATTTCAAACTTGATTTTGAGTGTACCAATAATATAGCTAAGTATGAAGCCCTAGTAATAGGTCTCCAAATTGCTGTAGCCTTGGGATTTAAAATGATCAGTGTCTTTGACATTCCTAACTTGTGGTCAACTAGATCAATGAATCCTACCAATGTAATAATGATGTTTTAAAATAGTACAAATACCTAGTAGATGTACTCTTAGAATTATTTATCATTACCTTATCTAATCTATTCTATGATATACCAATAAGTTCATAGATACAATGGCTTCCCTTGCTTCCTAGATCCCATCTATACCTTCCACTTATAAGCTTTTTATCACCATTCATCATTTTATCACACCCTCTTATATCCAATCTAACCTTCCTTTCATTTGTAGTATGGAGGAATCTCCATCATATAGTTGGTACAAGCAAACCTTTGACTACCTCAACCACAACATCATTCCCCCCAACCTCTCTAGGAATGCCCAAAGATCCTTTGTTTAGATTACCTCTCATTATACCATATTAGGGGGAATACTTTACAAACATGGTTTTGATAGCCTCCATTGCTACCTAGACAATCATGAAGCTTCCCATGCTATCAAGGAAATCCATGATGGGATATATGGGGGATACTTTAGTGGTATAATTATCACTAAATGTATCCTTCACCTTGGTTACTATTAGTCCACACCCAACCAAGACTACTATGATTATGTGAAAAAGTGTGTTAAATGTCAATATCACACTAATTTACATCACATGTCGGCCCATGGCCTTCAAGTATATAATGAATTTTGGCCCTTTTCACAATGGGGACTAGATCTCATTGGGGAAATCAATCATCATTATTCATAGTGGCACCACTCCATCATCACCACCATCAAGTATTTCATCGAGTGTGTGGAGGCTATTCCTCTCATCTCGACCAAAAGTAATAAGATAGTCAACTTCATCAATCATCATATCATCTATCATTTTAGTGTTCCCCATAAAATCATCATCAATAATGGAAAATATTTCAAAAACAAAAAATTCCAAGGTCTTTATGACATATTGGTTATAGAGTTAAGCTTTTCCTCACCTTATCATCTGTAACTAAATAGATAAATGAAATCCTCTAACAAAACCCTCAACAAGATGTTAACCAAAATGGTCAATAATTCTAGTTGGGATTGACACTTACTAATCTAAAGGTCATTTTTAAAATGATATAAAATGGTCCTAAAACCATTGGCATTGCATAGAGCTTGCCAAGAGATTTCTAATGGTATATAGATCTTAAGAAACATAGCTCATTTTCTCTTGGTGCAGTTAGTCAAAGTTTGGGTCAATAAACAATCAAAGTTGAGAGTTACAACATAATGATCTTCGCAAAAATTACCTTATCCATTTCATCAATTCTAGGCAATCTCCTATCAAATCATCTCAAGATTTTATTAAAAGATGGAAATCTCTGGCCCATAAAACTAACCATAACATAACTAATGACTATTTGTTTAAACTCTTTATAACTGCTTTAACTACTTCTCTTCAATATAAGGTTTGAAATATTAATCCCCAAACACTTAATGAGGATCTTGGCCAAGATAAATGTAAATACTTCCTCATGAAACAATTTGAATCTAATCCCAAATTCCTTAAAGGATCTTTTCAAACTTCTACCAATAATATCACTAGTAATACTCCTCAAACCAAACTAGGAGTTTCTAAAGCTAAAAATCCCACATCTTCTCACATACCACTCACTATACAACAAACAAAATTATTCTTACCACCATCTAAACCCTTTACTTATCCTAATAATCCTCCTAAATGATATGACCCTAATCAATTTTTTTGGTTATACTCTAACATTGGTCACTCCCATGAATATTGTAGAGGGCTTACTAAATTTTCTATCTCCTATGCTTGGTGATTCCTTCAATCAAGAAGCTATGATTAACCTTCATCATCAAGAGTACAACATTGCTTCTCAAAAATGACAAGCTTCAAAATATTCTTATTCTAAGAACCAAAAATCATTTTCTATAGTTAATAATCACCAAAATACCAAGGATGTTTATGTTATTGATGCCGATTATGACCAATATTACAACAATTCTCAATATGTTAACATATCTAAGGTCAATTATCATCATAAACCAATTCATAAATATCCTATCACAAAACCTAAGAAACCATCTTTAGAAGAACAAATTCTCAAAGATGCTATAACCACTAACTTAGCTTCAAAATCCCTTAAGGAACCATCTCCTTTTGAACCCCAACAACTTACATGACTTCAAAATCTATGTTACCATCTAAACCTCACATTGGTTATTCTTCTAAATCCTATTGGAACTTTCTAGAATAACTTAACTCCATGCCTTTAAATATTCCACTTATGGAGTTTGTTCATACATCTTCTTATCATCTCAAGTTCCTTATGCAACAATTACAATAAATTGAAGATCCATCTCTTATAGATGAAGAACCACCTTCTATCGAGCCTCAAACTACCAACATTCATACCATTGAAATTATTTATCCTTCCAAAATTTAAATTGAATTTATTGAAGAAGACATGATTAATGATGAAATCCTTTTTTTTGCCAATGATCCACCACTATTCATTAAAATATCCTTTAATATTATCCTTATTCAAAAAGTTTTAATTGATGAAAGCTATGGTATTAATGAGACATATTTGTGGCTTATCTAACAACTTGGTTATAATAAGGATCATCTCAAGCAAACTTGCCTTACATGTCATGGATTTGATAAAACTAATCAAAAGTCACTTGGTTGTATTTAGATTCCCCTTTAAACTAAACTTATGGTCTTTAATTTGATCTTATGTTATAACATACTACTCGGTCACCCTTAGACTCATATAATGAGTTCCATCACCTCTTTAAATAGGTAATGCATCAAATTATTACATAATGGAAAATGGTATAAGCATGAGGCTGATCTCAACCCTTAGAGTATTCAAATTCCTAATCCAAAATCTCAATATCGCATCCCTACCATTTCTACTATCAATAGTGTTCCCTTACCTCAGTTCATTAACATCAATACAGACTTACAAATCACTCTTGATGATTTATATGATAATGAGACTAATGACTTGTAACATATATGCAACACTACTAAGTACCTCCTTATATATCAGAGTGGTTTCCTCTTTATTTATTATCTTGTGACTGTACTATTCCTCTCATTGATGAGATTACTGATTTCTACCCTCCATGCAATGCTCAAGATCTTTCTTTACCATAACTTGCCTTCACATATGTTGGCTAACAGATTTGTCCTTATCTAAAAATGTTTTATTTTGACTCCATACCCTTCTTCTTTCAAGAACAAATATGTTAAACAACAAATGGGTAAACTATTAAGACTGGTTCCCCTCTGAATTAATGTACAACTCCCTTTAAGATTATCAATGAATTCAAATATTTAGATAAATTTTTAACGAGGAAGTGTTTTAAAGGTAAACTAACATCCACACATCATCATGTTATGAATGCAAGATTTTATAATAGTAATGGATAATAAAATACATATATTCTATTTTCAATAACAATCAAATAGATAAACATATATATTGCTGAACCAGTAAAGGATAAAACACATATAATGAATTATCTAATGGAAGAATAATTACTATATGAAAGAATATTTCACACAAAAAACATAATTTCAAATACTCAAATGCAAAGATCTAAGTATGCAACAATTTATTCTCCTTTTCATTCATAGATGAAAAATGTTTTAGACAAACATCACATATATTTTCAACAACAGTGATCCAGTTATAAAATTTATTAAATCCTTTTCTTTTCTATATCCTTTTCTATTTCTGTCTTTTTCAAATATATATAGTTTCCCTCTTTAATCAATCTTTCAAACTAAACCAGAGTTAAAGTAACGCTGACTCATACAGGATTTAGTTTTTTGAAAATTCATTTAAAGATCAAGTTTTGAATAGAAAAGTAACTAAATAACTAAATAAAAGAAACTATGTAAGTAAAATCATTACTGAAGTGATGGATTAGGATCTCTAGATTTGTTGTGTTTGGTTGGATAGACACGTTGAGCTTTCCACTCCTAAAATACTAAACAAACTCCTAGATTTTTGAGAGATTAAGAATACTGATGTGCTTTATTCTTGCCTTCCAAATGTTTTCTTCTCTCTAAAATTTTCCCATCTTCTCAGCATGCTTTGGGAGTGTGTCAATGTAATGACAAATAAGTGACTCTACCTTTGAAATTTGAGAGAAATTTTTAGTTAATAAATTTTTACTTTGTTTAATGATGATGATCTTTTCCTTAAAGGGTTGAATCATAATATTGATGTCCTTTTCTGGTTTTCCATCATCTTTATGTATTTGGCATCAATACTCTATAGATCATGTTATAATGACTCAATGAATTTAGTTATTTCCTTGATCATTTTTTTGATTTCAATTCACCCTTGTTGGGATACTGAATTCCTCCATTCAATGGTTTTCTTACTTACATATGATACATCTTCATCTAGTCCTATCAAATTCTTTTCTGACAAAAACTTTGTTATTCCATACTTTTGTACCTCATCAATCTAGTTTATCACACTCATCCATTTTCCTTCATCTTTTATCCAAAAAGTGTTTTGAGTCTTCAAATATTCAATAGTTATTGTGGTTAGATCATATGCATTCTTCAATTTATGAATGTATTCCATACCTTTCTGGATGATGCCATCCAACCAATTATCAAATAAACTGGTACCCATTTTGATTCTATGTATCTAGTCTAACATCCTTTGATTGACAGGTGATTTTGGGTCAAAATATAGGGGCAGTTGGGCAATTGGTTGTGGATATAGACTATGAATGACATCGATGTACTCTACCATTGAATGCATGGTCTATTTTAACTCCTTATCTTTTTCATCCTTCCAAGTTCTGCTGACTATCCTTTTGGTGGATGATTTGAGGTGATGCACATTTGTGGCACGTGATGCAGTCCCAAGATCTATTTTTTCAATTGTAAAATCCTAAAATGTAGGATATTGAACTTCCTCATTGGTTCTTATCTAGGCTATTTCTGTATTCCAATTCCCTATATTAGAGTCTATGTCTACCCTAGATGTTGTTTCCAAATTTTTAGATTTAGGATTTCTCCCTAAACACTTACCATATCCTCCAAGGGCAAAGAAAATGGTACTATGTTCCTTTTGTTACTGATTGAGTTTTCTAGCCACTTGGGTGTAGAGGTTGAGATTTCTTTATCAATATTTATTTGATCATAAGGTACATTTGAAATAATCATCAGTTTGATAGAATTATAAGGAATCACTGTCTGTTGATCTATACTAACCTCTTCCACCATTAGTGAATTAGATTCTTTATCACCTTTGGCTTCTCCTAAATCTTCTTTAGAATTCAAATCCATAATTATTTTTATAGAAATCTGACTCTTTCTCTTTCTTTGGGTCCTTGATCTGGTGGCATGTGGAGTCAGAGTAGTTATAAGGGCCTTCTCTGATTCTTTGATGATAGGATCCCTTCTAGTTTTTAACTTGGAAGTACCTGCATCATATATAACAATAAGCTAGTTAGAGGAGCTTATTAGGGATGGTGATTCAATTATTGATGTACATTGCTAGGAAGCTATGTTTTGATCTCCTAGTTTTTTCTCTCTCAACCACTTCTCAATTCTCCTTATCACTAGGAGGGTCTTAACCTCAATTCTATCTTCTTCATTTTTCTCCCATTCAATTTCTAGAATAGGTGATTGTTTTATCTATTTAAATTGTAGATCAGTCACCTTTTCTTCATTATCAAAGATTTTATAAATGTCCATATTTAAATTAAGAGTAATTATTTGTCTTAGGGAGAACTTGGACCACAGTGTTCTTCTGACCTCAAATTCATCTAAATAATCCTCTCAATAATCTTCCAATTGAGGAATATGTGAAAACCCTATTCCAAGATCCAAGTTATCCCTAGCAAAACCTTTGCTATTAAATTGGGATCTAATCATGAAGTACTAAAAATTAATTTTTTAAAGATCTAATTCTAAATTCAAAGCATCAGATGTTGACTTACATGAATAATGTCCAAGTTTGATAAGAAAAGATATACCAAATTTTTTTTCATTGGGAATTTTTTATCTACATGTGCTAATTGTTTGTAGACTTCTATTAACACAAATCGATCAAAAACATACCTAAGTAACCTCAAAGGTTCACCGTTAAAACCCCTAACTCTGATATAAGTGAACTTGGAAAATTGAATGAAGAAACTACCATAAATGTTGATCAGTTGCATAGCTTCATCAAACAAACTTTTATTGATGTTTTTTGATAATTTAAAAGTCATTTTACCAATAAAAACATCATTAACCCTCTTTTAATTCTCATAAAAATTATGCATTTGTAACTGTGAGTAATAATCATAAATTTTATTGTCTTTAGCCAAGGGTGCATGAGATAATCCTACCCATTGTCTTGTAGACACCAAGCAATAGAAGAGGTATGAAGACATATAAAACTCTTTATTTCCCAAACAATTACTTAAACCCAGATGTAAACATTCAGCTATAATTTTTTCCCAATCCAAATATTGCTCTCCTTGGAGGATTAATTGTATGAAAAAGTACATCTGGTCTTCCCAATAATACGCATGAGCATTGCCCTTTAGCCTGTGTAGTAATACTATAATATCTTGTACTTCTAGAATCATGTGATTTCTTGTTAATGGTCTAGGCAGTCTTGAACCCCCTTTTTGGAATTTCAAAAGCCAATTCCTTGGAATCACACTATTTTAAATTGCTTTCTTTAATGAAAAATAACTATAAGAAGAAGTAATACTGAGGTTAGATTATGGTTCCTTGGGAGGAATTCTCATCACAGACATTAGGGTTTATCTATTAATATGTAGTAAAACATTACCATCTATAGTTCTGATGCACCTATTCTAAGTTTCATATCTATTCATGCATTTAATAACTAATTTGGGGCATTGTATAGCCATAGGAAAGTCACAGCTTCAACCAAACCACTTTTTACTATTTCTACATCATAGGATTTGACACATAATTTCTGGCCCTTTCCTTAAAATCTTCCAAGTCATATTGGACCAGAGAGGTGTCCCCAATTTCAGGAGGAGAACATATGAGACCAAGACCATGCTCGTAATTGAGACATGTAGATTTCATGGCTACATGTTGGAAGATATAATGAAAAGAAAAAGTTTTGAACTTATTAAATAATGCCGTAAAATCAAAATAATTCTTCTTTTCAACCAAGTAGTAAATTTATCTAAAATCATTATGAATTTGAGCAACAAATATCTTATACCATCTATGTTGTTCTCCTTTGTATCATCTAGTATGCTTGTTTGATAAATTTGAATTATTCTCTCTTGATATAGATATTAACTAGATAATATATTTAAACTGAAATAATACATGCTAAACATGTTTGATAAGACACACACTCTGACATATGCATTAATGGAAAGCATTTTTTTATGCATGATTTTGATGAGTAATTATTATCTGTAACCTCATGAAAATTCAAATTTTTTTGTTTTATGAGTTTTGGATATATTCTCCTCTAAACCTCCCACTAATTTTAACTTAGAGAAAGCCTCAGGGTGAGATGACAGTATAGTCATTGAACCATTGAAAATTTGAAAATGTGGTTCAACTTTGGGGTTCCATGATATAAGATGAACTACATAGATTGAACAATAGCCATATGATCTTTTCAAAAACTTTGAACTTTGAAACATTGAACCGTCAAACTTTTGAACTCTGCTATGTAGATTCAAACATTAGGTTCAAGTAGTAGGTTCAAATGGTAGGTTCAATGATACATTAATTTATACAAGGGAACTAAGTAAACATGACTCTTTACAAAACATTAAGTATTGAACTTTTGAACTGTTGAACTTTTGAACCATTGAACTCTAAAAAAGGGTTCAAGTTCAACCAAAAGGTTTAAAGTCATAATTGAAATACACAAAAGGACAAACAATTAGCATTGAGAAGCTTTGAACCATTGAACCTATTGAATAATTGAACTTTTTAAATTCTTGAACTCTAAGAAAGGTTCAAGTTCACAGGTTCAATTCTTTTAAAAATTCAAACACAAAAGGTGATAAGTAGGTGAACTTATTTTATGTCAAAATTCATGAAAAATTGAATAAGGGTGACTCAAAAGGTAACAACATACAACGAATATGGAGTGGTAAAATTATTCCAAGACCCTTTAATCATGTCTCCACAAAAATTTAGTAATATTGGGATTTCACCTTTTGAAACTCCCCCTAAATTTCAAGCATGTACCATTTATCCAACCTTTGATAATAACTACATAATGTCTCAAGCTCAATCTCAAGACTTGTATGTTCAACATTATCATAATACTTTATCCAAAATACATTATTTTAATCAAGATGTCCATACCATTTCCATAGATCATGAATTAGATCCTAAAGGTCATATGCCTCCTATTAATTATACACTGCTTGATACTCCTTGGGTGGTAGAACAAATCTTACCTTCTGAACCTCTAAAAATTCCTATAGATCCCATTGTTACATCTGATTCTTCCCTCATCAAATAAACTAATGATACACCAATCCCATCTAATCCATCTACATATTCTACTCCCAAGATTATGTTAGATGCCAAGGCCATATAAGTGCATTAGATACATTCTAAATATGATTGCCATGGTAATCAAATTCTCGATCTCAAAGTAGATATTGAGTATTATGGTCCTCTTCTCACTTTACCTAGTTATGAATCTATTCTTGAATTACTTCATGCCCAAGAACCTAAACTTCCTTGAAAACATCACAAACTTGGGAATTTAAAAAAACCCTTGTTTCAATAACTTCATCTCTATCATTAATCCTAAAGATAATCCAATTTCTTCTTTACCTAATACACCATACCATTTACAATATGGAAATGTTATGCTTATCGAAGAAACTACTCACATTGAATATGATACTCCATCATGCCCTTAACCAATTATATTTTCTCATGAACTTACACCTACTAAACATGATAACTTTAGTTTATTTTTTGATAAATATCATGAGATATTCAATTAATACTAAGAAAACATGCCTGGTATTGGCCCTAGCATTATGGTGCACAACATCATCACTTATCCCCATGCCAAACCTATGTGTCAAAAGTAATGGAAATTTTCACTCAAGGTTTCCACCTTATGTGACAAATAATTCATCAAATTTATCGATGCTAATTCTATCAAACCAGTGGATTATTATGAATGGGTTCCTAACGTAGTTCTCATTTAGGAAAATGTTCCCATGGTCATTCTCATTTGCATTAATTTTCATCATCTTAATCTTGTTTGTCCTAAGGACAATTTCCCTTTACTTTCATTAGATGCCATTATCGATTCCATAACTAGTTATGAAATGTTGTCTCTTATGAATAGCTTCTTAGGCTATAATCAAATTCACATTGCTCCCAAGGATCAACATAAGACCACTTTCACCACATATTGGGGTACCTATTGCTATTTTAAAATTCCCTTCAACCTCAAAAATGCTAGAGCCACTTATCAATGAGAAATGGCTCATATATTTTATGATCTTATTTACAAAATTATAGAAACCTATGTGGATGACCTCATTGCTAAGTCTAAAATTCACAAGACTCATCTTTATGATCTTGCCATCATCTTTGACCATCTTCTCAAATTCAAAGCTAGACTAAATCCTTACAAATGTGTCTTTAGTGTTACATCTGGTAAACTATTAGCATTCTTAGTCTCTCTTTATAGTACCAATATTGACCCTGATAAGATTAGTGTTATTGTCAACATGCCCATCCATTGTTCCACTTTATACATTCACACTTATCTCAGTAAACTTAGGGTAATTAGATTATTCATCCCCAAAATGGCTTATCATATCCACTCCATAAATTCTCTTCTTAAGAAAGGTAATGCTTTAGACTGGATGGATCCCTATCAAAAAGGATTTGATAACATGAAAGAATTATTGCTTCACCCACCTACACTTCATCCCCCTTATAATGATCAAAGTTTAATCTTATATACTTCTTTGACACCTATATCAGTTGGGGTAATTCTTGCCTAACAAGATGATATTAGAATAGAGTATTCCATCTACTATATCAATTTTGGCCTCATTGATTATGAAAAATGTTACATAAAAGTCAAACATTATTGCCTTGCCATATGTTTTGTAGTTAATTTTTTTTGATATTATATTCTTTATCAGACCACTTATGTCATCATTCATTACAATCCCATTCATCACTTCTTCTCCAAAGCCTTTCTTCTTGGTGATAGAATTGGCAAGTGGATGGTCCTTTTTAGGGAATTTTATCTCAAAATTATTAATCAATTTTTTTTTTAAAGATAAATCATAGCCAATAAACTTGTTGCAACTCCTGTGCCTGCTATCAACCACCCTCAAGATAGTCTTCCTAATGATAACATTCTCCATAGTGAAGGTCTCAACTAAGCTATATCTCTTAAAAATTATTTTCATAACTTTAATGCTGATATTAAAGCAAGTAATCTTAATGAATACACTATCCTCCTCTATACTACTAAACCAAAAGTAGTTATTGAAGAACTTCCTAAAATTAAGGTTGGTTTACATGAGGATACTTGGACCCTTTACTTTGATGGTGCTAAATACCTTCAAGGAGATAAGGTAGTTTACATTATTACAAACCCCCTTTGAAAAATCATCCCTTTAGCTTTTTTATTAACATTTAACATCACTAACAATATGGCTAAGTATGAAGATTTAATCTTAGGCATGATAGTTTCTATTGATTTGTATATCCAATACTTACATGCTTTAGGTTATTTTCATCTTATTTATCACTAATTAAATGGTGATTACTAGTGCAAAAGAGAAAATATCATTTATTATCATCAAATTGAAACTACTTTCACCAAATATATCATTTCTTTCACTATCAAGCTTATCCCTTGAGAAAAAAATTCTATTGTCAATTACCTTGCTTCTTTAACATCTCTTTTTAATTTGCATCAAGTTATTTGCAATCCAAATTTATTATCTAAATAAGAAAATCTACATATTTTATTCAACCACATGATTCACTTATCTTCAACATCAAGGTTGTCACCATTCGATAAAGCCCATGATACAAAGACATTATTCAATTTTTAGAACACCAAACTTATCCTCTCAACTTAGATTCTTGAGAAAAGACTCACATTTACAAACAAGATTTTAAATATGTATTTCGACATAAAATCTTGTACTATCACAATGTTGAGGGTACCTTGATCTATTGTGTTATGAAATATGAGGTTCCTCCTCTCCTTAAACAAGTACATGGGGGCATTTATAGTGTCCAATATAGTGGACATGCTACAACCTATAATGCCTACATCCACCTATATCCAAGCTTTAAAATATAGAATCTCTTTAGTCATTCTCAATGTGGGGATTAGATCTCATAGGTATATTATCTCGATCTCAAGATGGGCATGTATTTATAATCACAACCATAGAATATTTTACCAAATGGGTTAAGGATATGCCCCTTGTTAATGTCACCAGTACCACCATCTCCAAATTCATCATTAGTCAAATAATTTTCCATTTTGTTGTCCCTCATACTATCATTTTAAATAATGGTGGTAATTTTAAAAACAAAGATGTTAAAAAAATCTATGATAACTTTGAAATCAATGACAAATTTTCCACACCCTATCATCCAAAATGTAATGGCCAAGCTGAGGCCACCAATAAAATGCTCTAAAATATAATTTATGAAACCTTCATGAATTGGCACCTTCATCTCTATCCTTCTATATGGGACAATCAAACTAGCTTACATACTGCCACTAGGACAATGCCATTCTCTCTAATCCATGGTTTTGAATCAGTTATTCCATTAGAATTTAAGATTTCCTCTCTTCTTATATCTCTTCATGGTATCATACCCAATGAAGAATTATGTGAATCTTGCCTTCATGTTTTTGATATTTTTGATGAACACCATCTTTCTACTTTGTAACACAATCACCAATATAAGACCCATATTTCTAAATAACATAAAAAATGAGTTAAAGTTAGCACATTTAATGTTGGTGATCTTGTCCTTAAATTAGACTACAACCATGGTAAATAAGGTATTTATACCCAAAAAATGGTGGGGGGCCTATTTAGCTAAATATATTCTTGGTCCAAGTACCTATCATCTTCAAACCAATAAAGGTCATGTTTTCAAAGATATCACCAATGCACATTTCCTCAGGAATTATTTTACATAATACTTCCTTTCTTTCCATGCTTTCCATATGCTATATATCTAACATCTTTTTGAAGGATACTTGCACGGGTCTCACCCTCTGCAATAGTTATCACTTTTTCACAAGCCTTAGTCCTTCTTTTTGGTCTTTTGGTTTCCCCTTTTTTCTCATGAGTTGTATTGTAAAATTGTTGATAGGACTTGATCTTCCTTATGATGTACTTTTACCTTCTTTTATTTTCTCACTTTCTAAACACTTTTTGGCACCCTTTGGGTTTCTATTTGTGATTTACAATATAAGACCATAGATGGGACATGGCCTACCTCATATATACTATATTTTTTATGTCATTTATTTTCCAATAATTTTTAGCACTGTCATGTATTTATCTTTTATGAGTTGCAATGTAAGACCATGGATAGGACCTGGTCTTCTTCATAAAATCACCATGTTTTGTATTCCGTTCTAGAATGTGTTTTATAATGGTTATGAGTTATTGCTCCCTTGTTATCAAATTTAGATTTTACTTATTTTGATAGATAGAATTTTCATAATAATTTATGTTTACATGTTTTCCTCCATTTACCTCATTATTATGATAAGGAATCACAATTTTCTAGCATTGTATCCCTTTTTCACCCTTTTTCACTTTTTTTGCAATTTGAAGTAATTAAAATTGTTTCATCTTTCATTCTTCTTGATTTAATTTAATTTCATTCCACATTAGATAAAACAAGGTCAAAGTCAAGATAACACTTTTATTTCACCTAGATTTATAAGACTCTTATACACCATGCTCTTTGGGTTCTCTCTCTTAGTGACCAAGTCCCAAGTATTAAAATGAAAGTCATATTTAACACCCATGTTTGGTTTTCCAAATCCGTCTGGAGGAGTAGAAAAATACATCAAGAAAGTTAAAAGCCAAATATTTTAAAACAAAAGGTAATGATATACAAAAGGCAACATACAAATCTCAAAATTTAAAATCACACCAAAAGACATGATTCTAAGCACATCTCCTATCTCTAATAAAAAACCAAACTCCACAATTGGCCTCATAATAGAGCTAAGGTCCATTGGGGGTGTAGTAGGCTAATATATTAGAATAGGAGAATTTAACAAACTCTATGGTGCTACCTACATTCTCATCAAGTACCCAATTTTCATAGTAGACCAATGGCTTTGTAAGGAGTCCTAAAGAATAGGGAACATGTTATGGGAAGGTAGGTCTATTTTAATTTTCATGCATATGGCCTTCATGGGATGATATGTATACTAAATTTATTGACCTAAGACTTATGTGGCTAAAATAAGTTCTTTAGAGTCCTTAAGGTCAACAATCCTCTTGTTTTGACAAACTTAATTTAAGCATCTTGACTTCAATAAAGAGTTCCTCTACATTGGATTTTCCTTAATTCTCCCCTCTATCAATTTTATTTCTCCCTTGATAGGCAAATTGTGATTTTAAATCTATTTTCCCTCTTCTATACTTTCTTCTTCTTCACATCTTAAAAACATGATAGTACTACTTTGTTTCAATTTTATCTATCCTTAGAGCAAAACAACATGTTTAAGAAACTATGGATTTCTTTATTTACACCATGTCTCTACATTTATAAACTTGTTTTATTTTATTTTTACCATTTTCCATTGTTATACCACCCTTTTTATAGACACCTGAGTCCATTTATACTTTCATGTACTTTTTTCATTATTAAATGAGCTTAGCTTGTTACTTCTCAGCCACCAATATTGTTTTCCATTTTATGTACCTTTTTTCATTGATGATTGAGTAAAGATTGTTACTTCTCACTCATAAATTTTATTTTACCATTTTTATTTTTCCATCTTTGTGTAAGGATTGTTACTAATTTTACATTTATTTTTGATTAACACCCTTTTAACATGTATCCTTGGTTTAACTTTGTGAGTTTGCCTTTCTTACTTAAGGTTTACTTGTTTGAGTTCTTTAGTATTTAGTAGCCTTGGATTTTTGGTTACCCTATTTACTCTAAATTTTGACTTGGTCATTTGGTCTAACATATCACTTGTCATCCCAACTTGCCAAATTTCCAAGTACATCCTATCCACATAACACCAATTATCTTGGATTTATTAAATTTGTTTATTTTTATTCTTTAATTTTGTATTCTTGGTTTTTTTGAAAGCAGTCTCTATGCCCTCCACAATCAAAACTATAAAAATAATAGAGAACAATCTAGTGATAAAGGTAAGTCAAGTTATGCATTGCATTATAATTTTTGATTATTTCCCTTTCAATCTTTTAAATTTTAGTTATTTTTTATTTAAAATACTGTAAATTTTTTAGCCTCAGCATTGTGTGTTACTATGTTATTTCTCTAAGAACCATCCCTTAATGCACTTGAGTAACACATGATGCAATTCGAGTGGGGCATATGTATACACATAATATTTTAAAAACTTTTATCAATTATTGATGCATTATGTATTGTAGGATCCCTTTAAATCTCAATCTCTCTAAGTGCAAACCCTAAGGGGTGCACTAAGAAATGGGTGGGTAGATCATTTGTGCTTCATAGGATTTCTATCCTTTATAACCACTTATTACCAATCCAACTAGCTCCTAAAACATTCCCCTAATCTATTTCTCCTCTCTTGCATATTCCTCTAGTTGTTTACCACCTTATGTACCCCTTTTCCTAATTGAAATCCCTTTTTATAATTTACAAGATTAGGTTGATTGGGTCAACCTTGTACTCTTATTAGTGAAACTAATTTAGGGTCTAGGTCAACTCGTGGTTGACCTAGCCCATGACCTAATGATTTTTTTTTCTCGACAATGATACTAGGTCGAATGGGTCGAACCTATTGGCTAAAACCTTCATAAGGGTTTAAGGTTAGATCCACCTATATAAACACATCCATTTTTCCATTATTAGGCTGACATAAAGAGTTATTATTCAATTACACTTCTTTACAATCTACTCTTCCACCATTCTATTTAAGGAGTCTTAGCTTAGCATTTATACTTGGAGAATATAATCTTGCAGAGAAGTCTTGGATGCTTTTTCCTTTCTTAGTGATCCTTACAAACCACAAAAACCTATTGCAAAACACCTTTTGCCAAGGGAAAAATTGAGTCTCAATGGGTTCATCTTCTAGGTAAGTATCTCTAACTTTTCTCCTCTCTTTAGTAGATAAAAGTAAAATAAGTAATGGATTTTAAATAATATTACTCTTCTTCTCCATGCATTAGGTTATTACCTATACATAAATTACTTAGGATTCTCTTATGCATATTTACTAACCCCGATATTGTGTCACAAGCTTTGGTGAGCACTAGATTAGATTTATTTTCTTCACTTGTTATTAATATAGTGAATATGAAAACATAGGACTTAGTTAGGGTTATAGCATGATTTTTCTTAAATGTAGGCTTTGAAATACTCCTTAGTGATATTATTATAGTAATATATCCCCTAATTGGGTTTAGTAGATCCACATATTGGTCATATTCTTGATTATCTAATGTATCCCTAATCAGAAGTGTAAGTAGGATCTATCTTCTTTAAGCTAGGATTGAATTATAGATCTAATGTGTTTTTGATTGCATACAAGTTACACTTACTATGCCATGGTTTTCTTGCCAGATGTGCATTCTTCAAGGGTAGGAGAAACCCTATCCTCTTATCAAATTCTGGGTCTACATACCATAGACTCTTGTGGACTGTCCAGCAGTGGCATAAAGATGTCAATAGATGTAAAAGTGATTGAAGGTTGTTATTAGAAGAGGTCAACACTTCACTACATTTTTTCAACTTTTTCATGCATAGAATTGACCATAATGGATGCAGGGCATCGTGGTGTTTCTATCCATAGACTTGTAAGGACCCTTTTGAGCACTTGGACCATGCACATTACATTCCAAAAGAATAACTCCTTATCCTCCTTATCATAGAAATATCCTACCATATTTGTGACCATTACTTGGTAAACCTATTTCTTATCTATTCCCATCTAAGTTAGGTCATAAGAGATTATTATTTGGATCACTTTAAGGTCATCTAGCTAGGTTATGGTGTTCCTTATCTTGCATTTAAGTGGAAGAGATGATGGTTTTTACTTAGAAGAGAGCTTGTGCTTTCCTTTTTTTAGCTATGAAGTTATGGCTTCCTATTATTTTTGTATTAAAAGGACTGCTATGCCAAGTGGTATGGCTTGGAGTGGTGTTGCATGCCTAGTTACATAGAATTTTTACTTGGTGACTTCAACCTATGCCATGGCCATGGTAATGAAGAATGGTATAGGTCCAAATGGAAACCTTGACAACTCATGAATGTGGATGAACACACCTTTTGATATCAAGGTGACAACAATATGCTATCTTAAGTATTGCATAACATCTAATGATACCCAAGGATGTTTGGTGATCAGCTCTAAACACTTTTCCCATGATGTCTTGAATTTACTCTCATGTGTTAGGGTTTTGTGCTCAGGTATCCTTATCATGATGTAGAATTGCTATGTTGTATAATAGTTAGTGTCAAGGTGCACCTATCCTTCATGAGACTTTCATTGGGTGAAACACAATAGAAAGATGAGAAACTGGTACTAGAAGGTCTTCTTGGAAGTCATGTGGCACTTTTAGATGTTTGTAAGTAGATCTTAAATAAAGTATTCAAGCTAATTGAACTGATGATTATGGTGGATCATGTGATGTGCAATTCCCACCACCCCTTTTAAAATTTGCTTTACAGACTTGGTGTTCTACCAAAATCTCCATGTGATGTATTTGACCAGGATATGCACTAGTTTATCTTGAATTTATTTATTTGGGATTATTTAAGACCCCTAAACATATAAAAAACTAACCTCCTAAAGGATAAGAGGCATTCTTGTCTTATATTGAGTAAGAGAATCACCTCACACAAGTATGCCTAAAGCTCAAGCCATTACTTATGTGTTGATGACTATCATGGTTCAAGGCCAATTTAAATGTTTCCATCATTATAGAAGCCATTAAAAATTTGCAAAATTTCCTATAAGTCATCGAAAGTGGGAATACAAAGTAGGTGATTGATGTCTAGGTCATGGAATTGATGTGGGACTATAAGAGATAGTGGTTATGCACCATCTATAAGATCTGGTTAGAAAAGGTTTTCTTTACCACTCAAAGGTAATCAAATGGCTCTAGATCAGTGAATTTTGTCTTAAAAAAATAAATTTAATGCTCATTACTTCCTTTTGAGCATCTGTCAAACTCTTAATGATTTGAGAATGATCCATGCTCCCTAAGTAGTGAAATTAAAAAACTTTTTAATTTTTGTACAATATAAATTAGCTTAGTTATTAAAACTTTAGTTCATGAAAATATTTACAAGAATTAAATGCAAACATGGTTCAAAACCTTATGACTTTATATATTTCATGCCTATTGGTTTATACATAAATGTCATGCTGAGCTATCTATTTGACATCAATGTAAATGTTAATGTGGAAAATCTTATCTGATATGGTAATTAAGATAGTTAGTCATTGGCATATGCATTGAGATATGTCATTATGTACTTTATTTTCCATACTAGAGTAAAAATGAATGATGTTTACCAATTACTGATTTGGTGAAGATTAGATAAATCAAACCTTAGATATAGCATTAACTCCATGGGGATGACCATTATAAAGTGAACATATTAGACAATATGACTTGACCATATGTTTATATTAATTAATTACTTTATTTCACTCCTGGTGACATCAATGATGGTGCACCTACATTATTATTTGCATAGTTGCTGCATGTTATACTTGTTATCCTAGTTCTCAAATTGATTAAAGAGATAATCTACAAAAACACATATGTACACACACAAAAAGAAACACACAAGAAACATACAAAAATGGGAAATCCTAGTCTACTTAATGTTACTCAACACCCACCCATTTAGTAGAAAGAGATTAATTAAAAGTATTATTAGTAGGGCTTAAGCTTACATCCATTCACCTACCATAGCAAAATGGTTCCATATAGATCTCTCAAAATAATGGTTCATTTCTTTGATATTTCATGTATAATGTAAGTCCCTTTCCATATAATTTTTAATTTATATAGAAATGCTCTTAAGTGACTATCATATAACAAAACTAGTTGATCTTTGTGAAATTCCTTATGGCATAGATTCCTATCATGCCATGTTTTCTAGATCTACTTATGAACTTCTTACATCTAAGATGCTCTATGTTGATACTCATCCATATTATTTAGTTTGAGAAGCCTATTTGTGAAATACTAATGATCCCCTAGTCTCATGACCATTATAATGTGTAGACTAGGTACCAAGTATTTAATCAACATTATTGCTTCAATCCCATAGATCAACTGGAATGGAGTAAAACTTGTAGCCCTCTTATAGTGCATGCAATATGACCAAAGAATCACAATAATGTGATCTTCCTAATCATCTCTCTTGAAATCATATATCTTTGTCAACATCTTGCCCAACACTTTATTAGAAGCCTCAACTTAGCCATTACCTTGTGGATGGTACGTAGTACTTTTTTTATGAGAAATCATGAATTATTTAGTAAGATATTTGATGGTATTATTTAGGAAGTGTGTCCCTCGATCACTAATTAGATTGATGGGGCATCCAAAATTTATAATGATATTCTTGTAAAGGAACTTTATTGTGTCCTTTATGCCATAGCTAGGTATGACAACATCTTCGATCCATTTGGTAAAGTAATTTGTCATAGTGATAATATACCTTGGTTTGATATATTTATTTTGGGGATTGATATGTCCTAAAAAATTGATACCCCACTATTCAAAAGGTTATTTGGATAACAAAGGCTGAAAATGCATTTCATCTTTTTAGAGTGAATTACCCATGTGTTGACATACATCACATGTTGCACTACTCTATGTGCATTCTAAAAAAGGTTTAGCTACCATAACCCACTCTATAACAATTTATTTATAGTAGCTTCTCTATTAAAATGACATCTTAATATTCCTTGGTGTGCCTCTTTTAAGAGTTTGGGTTGCTCATGTTTAAGAACATCCCTACACAGTACTTCATCCTTCCCCAAATTATACAAGAGTCCATTTATAATAGTATATGGAAAAGCTTTGGTGATAAACTACTTCTTGTGTCTTTTTTGGTAGTGTGTAAGGAATATTCCTTATTCTAATAAATTATCAAATACCTTTAAAACATTTTGGATTGTATAAAAGTGAAAGATATGGGAATTAGTGGAATCTTCCTATAGTTTTATCTAGTTCTTCACCATTTGGGATGCAACTGAGATGATTCGGTCTTATATTTTCTCTACATAGTTTGACAGTGATATGAAATTGGAATTCTGGAAAGAACATCAACCATATTAAAATGCATCCTCCAAGCATAGGCTTATTGACAAGGTGGTGCAGAGCTTGATGATCCTTGAAAAGTTCAAATGGTGTCACAAGAAGATAGTGTCAAAATTTATGCAGTGCAAACATTATAGCTACTGTTTCTCCTTCAATTGTCATGTAATTATTTTTTACATTAGATAAATTTCAATTTGTAAAATGTATGGGGTGGTTAAGTCCACTGTCTCCTAAATGCGTAAGTATAAAACTAAGCATAAAACTAACTATGATACCAAAATCATCAACATAAACATGAAAAGGATTGCTCCAATTGGGAAAGATGAGAATAGGCATAGTGACCAGTCTCTACTTTAGTTATATGAAGGTTGATTTAAACTCAAAATTAAAAACAAACTTCACACCTTTGTTATTAAATAATCCAATGGAAATGAAATGTTTGCATATCCCTTGATAAAATTATGATAGTACCCTATATGGCCAAGAAAATATTGCACTTCCATGAAGTTAGTTGGTGGAGGCTTACTAAGAATGACAATAATTTTGACTTGGTCCACCAAAATCACTTCACTACATACTACATGACCTAGTAAGACACCAAAAGGTGTAAAAATAAGTACTTTTTCAAATTGAAGGCAATGCACAGAGCTTGACAATGTTCTAAAATGAGGCCTAACTTGGACAAATGTTGTTTAAAAAAAAGAAAAGACTTCCCAATAATCAAGATATAATTCCAAGAATTCTTGAATTAAATCTTTAAACGTAGTCACCACTACTTGATAAAAATTGTAGGTGCATTCTTGAGGCCAAAAGGTATTACCTTGTATGTAAAGGATCCCCATTCTATAGAAGAAATAATTTTAGCTTTATCTTCTTCTATGATTGGTATTTGATGATAGCCACTAAAACCATATATGAAAGAGTAGACTTCATGACCTATGATAGATTCTAAAACTTCACCTATGAAGGGAATCGAGAATGGATCATTCACACATGCATCATTCAAAACTCAATAATCACCACATACTCTGATCTCCCCTATTTTCTTAGGTTACACCACCATGGGACTAACCCAATCTACCTTTTCTAAAGGATAAATTATACCTACATTTTACATTCTATCTAATTCAACCTTTAATTTTAACTTCATGTTTAGATTTAATCTATATGGCCATTTATTTATGAGTCATGCACACTCCTTTAGTTTGATATGAATTTCACCTAAGGATGGATAGACTTCTCTAACCTCTTAAATTTAGTGGGAAACACGTATTTATAATCTCATATAAGTTTCATAGCTTTTTAAACTTTAGATTTAGTCCAATAGTTACCTATATGTGTTAATTTAGGAATCTCCTCACTTTTGATGTTTCCCACATGATTTTTAATAGGCTACTAATAAATGTTATGTTTTTCCTTAGTAATAGATTTTTGTAGCATTCATTATTATTGAGGTAAGTTTCTATTGGTGTGTTTGTGGTTTTTATGTTGTCATGGATGTCAAATGGAGTTAAAGGTCAATGATGTCCCAGAGGTGTTTTTGATGAGAGACATGTGGTAGAAAGGTCTTCAAGAGGTATGAATCCTAGTAGTCTCGTGTGTTTAGGTTTATTATTAAGTATGACCATAATAGGTAAAGGCATGATGATAATTATGTGAAGGTATATGGACTTGAAGACATGTAATTTAATGTAAGATCATTATTAATAGGTGGTGATGAAATTAGGAGAGTGCCAAACTAAGCCTAAGAAGGAAAGCCCTTATGGAAGGTCTAAAATTAGACCTTGCTCTAGACTATGCCTAACCTAATGAAGTGATATGAGATGTTGTCAAGGTATATGAAATATACCAAGTAGTGTGTGATAACATGACAGGTTATCTAAGAGTGTATATATGGTTTTGAGAGCATCTATAGTGGTTATAAGGTCATACTCCAGACCTAAAGTGACTTGCAGCTAAAGGCCTAGTGTGACAAGACACCTAGTAAGGCCAAATGAAGGATGAGGATCATATTATAAGGTAAGATTGATTATGTGATCATGATATGATGTAATTTGACATGTTTATTACCTATTTATAATAATGCAATAATTTTCCATGAGCATTCAAGATCCAAGTATGACTGGTGGTTCTAGATCTAACATGCATAAAGACCTAGTGCGGTCCAAATGGAGGGTTAAGTTGAGTTTTCAAAGTGTTTTACTACATATGATCATATATCAATGTTTCATAGGTTTTTTCAATCATGTGGACCAATTTTGAGGTCATTGATTGAAGGTGAAGGTAAGATATCACATTAG
The DNA here is from genome assembly GCA_037957365.1 of Torreya grandis. Classification (NCBI taxonomy): domain Eukaryota; kingdom Viridiplantae; phylum Streptophyta; class Pinopsida; order Cupressales; family Taxaceae; genus Torreya; species Torreya grandis. The sequence continues at coordinate 1,327,724 of JARHVA010000089.1, forward strand.
AAGATCTCCTATGCATGCAAATTCAAGGTTTCCAAGCCCGAGAAGGAACTATTAATGCTCATCAACACATGTATAATTTTCATGTTGACATAATAATTTTTAGAGAGATGGAATATGGTCATAAATTTTTTTTCCAAGCATTTGGAAATGGTTTTAGGTAAAAATATTTATGAAAATTTGTTAAGAATGTAAACTAGTCCAAAACCCTTGTAGTGACCCAATTGGAGAGAACTTGCTATAAAGTGCCCAAAATGTATTGGAAAAACTTGTTTAATTATTTTATGTTGTATGGGACTCATCCAGGCATCTCTAGGTGGTAGTGGTGTGTCAAAGTAGTGAGTAGAAGGTATATCAAAGTGATCATTCTTAAAGAATGTGATCCTACAATAAGATTTGAGCAAGTCAACACATACAAATCATTAGAGGTTGAATGAAAATACTTTTTATTTATTTACATGGATATTTTTTAGTAATTTGTGTTTACTATTTCAATAATTTTTGTCAATTAATTTGACTTATCACTAAAATACGAGACAATGAAAATAGTAATAAAAACCAAGCAAGTGTGAAAATGTGTTTAGCGAGTTTTAGGTGACTAGGGATGAATCAAATTGTTTATGTTATTTTATTAATACCTATACCTATTTTACATGTTTAATATATTATTTAAACTCATTTTATATGGTGAAAACAATGCTTTCAAGATGGCCTATTTGAATGGATATGAACAATGGAGTAAGGTTTAGTGATTGATCTATTTGTTCATATTTCATATTAGACTTGCATAAATTTGTGATTTTAATTATTCAAAATATGTATAAGTGTATATTTAATTCATTTTAATTTCAATAAATTTTCCCTAAAGGTGTAATAAATCATGATCATCATGAATGTGTATTGAGCCAGATTGACTTCTCTAGGTATGCTAAGAGAAGAAAAGGGTTTGAGACTCTATGAAAAGATTCATATCATTTAATGTTGTTTTTTTTTTTTTTTTTTAAATAAATGTTTTTGGATATAATTGACATATTCATGTTTTTTTGAGGATGGAGATATAGGTTAAGTGGTTGAATCATGAAAGTCAAAAAGGCTTATCAGACTATGTTATGTCTATGAGAGAATGGCCTGAGAGATTGGTCTGAAAGACCAATGATTGAATCCAAATTTTGATATATATAAATTTTAGAATGAAATATAAGACTCATAAAATCTATACATATTAATTATATGTCTTGGAATCACTCTTATAGGGGTTAAAGGCAATCTTATATAGGACTATGTTTTAGAGTAAAATAACCATTCTAAGTGGTCATCTTGAAGATATGAATTTGAAGTGTTTTTGATAGATTTGAAGAAATTTTTTAATATGAGTATGTTTTATAAGTCTCAAAGTCTCATTAAAATTCATTTGAATTCATATTTTTTCCTTTTTAATTTTTTGAGAGTCAAGAGTTCTTAACTCTACTTTGATTGTGTTTAACTAGTTTGAGTGGTCCTGTTGTAGAGGTGGTTTTGGGTGCTTAGATATTGTGTGGTAATGTATATTAGACATGGATATATTTTATAATTCATAAATATTATATTAATATGTTTTATTAAATATTTGTTTGATAAAGTTAATTGAATGCTCTAGATATGGTTGATAGACTTTTGGCAGTGAGAAGGCCTAAAAGGTGAGTAAGTCTAATAGCTCGGTTGAAGAGGTGAGTTGGACTTACAAGAGGTATGGAACTATGTGGGAGTGATAAAGGGTGTATTTTATATTTATTATATGTTTTTAAATCATTTTTAAAATTATAATATGGTCCAAATATTTTAATTATAATGTGTGCCTTGAAGAAGACCTAATTGCTTTAGGTGTCAACTAGCTCTAATGGAGGATATGAGTCTTAAGGGAAATGGTAGACCAAAGTGATGGTTGTTTCACTTGTGTAAAATTTTATAGGAAATATTAAAATTATAATAAAATAATGGAAATTATCTTGGCCAACCAATATGGGTGAAAGGAAGAGTGTGGTATAAAGGCAAGGCCTGATTGGCCTATTTGAGCATGTTAGAAAAGAGAGAATATATAAGCAAAGGAGAGAGAATTTGGAACAAAAAGAGTATGTAATTTAGGAACATCATATGATAATAGGATAAATCATAAATATCTAATCATATTTTCTATAGGTGGATACAAAGGTCATTATACCTAATGAGCCTAGAAGAGGCATATTAAACGATTGAGACTTGGAGGCTGTTTGAGTGAGAGTAAAGGGGAAAGAGTTAAAAAAATGGAGTCATAAATAGTTGAATATTATTAAAATGTGTTATAATATGATAAAATATTCAATTCATCTAAGTTTTTTCTTTGTTTCCTAGTGGATTGGAGCTTCCTTTCAAGATAGAGCTTGTAGAAGATTAGGTAGGTGGGTGATCAACTAGGTAGGGGTTGTAGCTCCTTTTGAATTTGGTGATTCACTAAAATTTATATCTTAAAATTAGAATAAGTTATTCCATGTGCATGGTTAATTTTTTTATCCCCTAAAATGGTTTCCACATATCTCTTATGTTCTCTTGTGATATGTTTGTGTACTTGTTGTCTTATGTATTGATCTCTTATGTGAATGTATGCTTCATGGAATGATGAATGGAATTGAATGGTTATTGTCATGAAAATAATACAACTCACCTCTCATTAGGTAATTCCAATAAATAGTATTATATTAATTCCTTTTGAGGAAGATTGATAGCTTGAAGGTGATCCCAGAAGCACAAGATGGCTAAGCAACTAAGGAAAGAGAATCAGGAGTTACGATTTATGGTCAAAGGTCTTAAAGAGAAGATTAATATTTTTAAGATAAGGAAGAATAAATACAACTAAAAATAATATTAATATGTGAATATCATCAAGAACATTATATAACATTCCAAGTCCTTTATAGAACATGATTTAAAGGTGAGTCATCTTCAAACCAAGTTTGAAAAAATGATTGAAATAGTCAAAGAAGAGAAGATGAATATTCAAGATCTTAAGGATTAGTTAAGGATTACAAAGACAAATATGAGTTAAAAAGATGAATAATTCAAGAATCAATGAAAATCTAGATTATATGAATATTGTGCATGATTACCTCATAGACAAGATGATCAAGGTTGAGAAAGGCAAAGAGACAATTGTAGCCAAAAAGGTTGAAAAGAAGGTAGATCATCTTAATAAAGACAATAAGGTGAAAAGATATATTAGATAAATAAATTATATAAGGTTGAAAAGTTATTTCATTGTCATTTTTTTGTTACCATTTTGGTCATAAGGTAAGAAACTATAGAAGAAAGAGCAACTGGTCAGCAAGAGGTATGGATAATATTACTTGCTATAGTTGTAATAAATTTAGTCATATTGCTAATTTCTATCCAAATAGAGTGAGAAGGTCCTCATGGTATGTCAAAGGCTATGGATATCTTATAATATATGATAAATGTTAAAATTAGGTATGGATACTTAAGAAGGCTATGTTTGATCTAGTTGAATCCAAGAGTCAAGATGGTTTGTTTTTTGAGGTATGCCAAAAAATTCCTTTATCAACATGTATTGTCAATTATCAAAAGGTTGTGTAAAAGGTCTATGATTCAACTCAGATGGAGGAAACGAAAGAGCATATCAAACCACTTAGGGTTATCAATAATAAAATTCAATCCTATGACAAGGACTGGGGTGATCCATTACTCTAGAACTTCTTGAGAAGGGGTGTCTCTACTAGGATTTATAGAGACATTTCTATTGACAATAGAAGCTTGTGAAGATTCTCAGTTAAGGAGTTAGCTAGTTGGTCATGATCAATCTTTGGTTACTCAGTCATGAAATTAAGTTGCAAAGAATAATGTGTATATCATATTGAAGGTAAAATATTATTTTCTTAGGATGCTTGAAACAAGGTCCTAACTGTGTATAGACAAATAACATGATAGAAAACATGATGACAAGTTGAGCCCTAAAAGAGAGAAACAAAGTTTTAAATATGATCATTATTATAGCATGACATGAAGATGTTCAAAAGCATGGAAATAATAAGAATTTTATGTTATTTTTAAATAAAAGGTTTTGAATGTTTCCAAAGAAGGTGTCATATAATGTTTGAGCCATGATGGCTTGTGATTATTGAAGAGGAGTTTCTTGATGTCATATGGAGTTATTCATACCTATCTAAGGCAATATTTTTGACTCAAGAATTATGAATAAAGCAACATCTAATGATTTTAATATGTTCAAAATCAAACAAGGGAAAATATTGAGGCAATCAATTAAAGATATTTAAGGTATAGGTCAGCTTATCAAAATCTAGAGGTTGTGATGTTAAAGTAATTTCATGTATTGATTCAAGAGTTCTCTAAGTAGGTAGTCATCAAGGATTAGGTATTAAAGTATGAAGAGATGGATGGATTCAAGTGAATATCAAAATATTGATAAGAAGAAGGAAGGCTATTTGATATTATGAGAAGTATATGGAATTTATTATAGACCTAATTGGTTGAGGTGACCTCTTGTAGATACCATGAACTAAGTTAAGCTCTAATGACTTGAGAAGTCTAATTGGGGACTATGGATATTTTCAAAAGGTAAGAAAACTATTTTGTGTTTTTTATAATAAATTTTTATGTGGTTTTAGATGACATGATTTAGATGGAGCATGGAGTTAGGGGGAGTTAACTTAGTTTGTTTGATAAACTTGATAAGAAGCATGCATGAAAAAAGGGGGAGATTGATAGCTCTATAAATGACTAGGTCCAAAGATTAGTAGTACTATTATAAATTGCCTTTGTCATTAGTGTCAAATGGAGAGAAAAACATGAAGAGAAGAACTAGCTTGAGGATATATGAGAATGGTTTATTACGTTAAAGTGTTTGCCATCAATGACAACAGGGGAGATTATTGAGGTAAGTCCCTATTAGTGTGTTTGTCTTTTTTAGGTTATCATTTATGCCAAAGGGATTTAAAGGTCATTCATGTCCAAGAGGTTTTTTGTATGAGAGACATGTGGAAAAAAGGTCTTCAATAGGTATGGAACCTAGTAGGCTTGTATGTTTAGGTTTTTTCTTAAGCATGAACATAGAATGTAAAGGCATGATGATAATGATTTGAAGGTGTATGAGATTTAAGGTTGTAATGTAATTTTAGATAATGAGTAAGAGTTTTTTATGTAATTAGGAGAGTGCTAAAGTGAGACTAATAAGGAAAACCCTTATTGAAGGTTTATAATTAGACCTTGGTTTAGACTATGCCTAACCTAATGAAGTAGTATGAGATGGTGCCAAGGTTTATGAAATATGAAAAGTAGTGTGTGAGCATATGATAGATTTTTAAAGATTGTATATGTGGTTTTCAGAGCATCTAAACTATCTATAAGGTCATACCCTAGACCTAAAGTGACTTACAACTAAAAGCTTAATATAACAAGACACTGTGAAGGATGAGGATCAAATAAAAAATTAATAGTGATTGTGTGAGCATTATATGATTTAATTTGAAATGTGTATGACCTATTTATAACAATTAAATAAGTTTCCAAGAGCAATCAAGATCCAAGTATGACTAGTGGTTCTAGACGTAATGTGCATAGAGACCTAGTGTGGTCCAAATGGAGGGTCAAGGCAAGTTTTCAAATTGTTTTAGTAAATATGAGATGGATCAATGTCTAACAGGCTGTTTCAATCATGTGGACAAATTTTGAGATCATGTATTAAAGGTGAAGGTAATAAATCATGTTGGAAGGTCTCATGTGCATGCAAATTGAAGGTTTTCAATTTTGAGAAAAAAATTATTGATGCTCATTGACATGTTTATAGTATGCATGGTGACCTAATAATTTTTGGAGAGGTGTAATATGGTAATAATAATATTTTAAATAATTTTTAAGTGGTTTTTGGTACATATCTTTATGAACATTCATTAAGAATGTAAATTGGTCCAAAACCCTCCAAAAACCCTTATAGTGACATGATTGGAAAGAACTTGCTAGAAAGTATCTAGAATGGATTGTTAAATCATTTTTTGTGATTGGATTTTGTATGGGAGTCTAAAATCATATCTAGGTGGTAGTGGTGTGTTAGCGTAGTGAGTAGAAGGTACAAAAAGTGTTTTTTCTAGAAGAATTTGATGCTACAAGAAGATTTGACCAAGTCAACACATACAAATAATTGGAGGTTGAAGGACAAGAATTTTTATTTATGTACATGGAATTATTTTGGAGATTTATATTAAAAATTTCAATAATTTTGGTCAATCAAGTTAACTTATTGCTAAACTACTAGACAGTGAAAATTATAAGAAAAACTAGGCAAGAGTGAAAATGTGTTTAAAGTTGAGTTTTAAGTGACTAGGGATGAAAAAAATTATTTAATGTGTTTTTTAATGACCTATACATATTGTACATATTTATTATATTCTTGGAAATAATTTTATATGGTGAAAATAGTTCTCTCAAGATGGCATGTTTGAATGGAGATGAATAGTGAAGGAGTAAGGTTTAGTAATTGATTCGTTTGTTCTATATTTACTATTTGACATCCATAAATTTGTGATTTGAGTTGTTATAAAGATGTATAAGGATCTCATGAATTAATTTTAATTTCAATAAATTTTACTTACATGTGTAATAAATCATGATCATCATGGCTGTGTATTGAGCCAGATTGACTACTCCACGTATGCTAAATGAAGAAAAGGGTTTGAGAGTCTATGACAAGAGTCATCTCATCTAATGAAAATTTTGTTTTAGTTTGAGATATAATTAACTATTAATGTTTTTTTGTGGTTTTATTTATGCATTAAGAGGTTGAATCATGAAAGTCAAAAAGGCTTATTAGAGTGTGTTATGTCTATGAGAGAATAGCCTAAGAGATTGGTTTGAAAGACCAATGATTACCTCTAAAGTTTGATATATATCAATTTGAGAGTGAAATATAAGACTCATATAATCTATCCATGTGAATTATATGTATTTTAATGACTCTTACAAGTGTTAAGGACCATCTTCTATAGGACTATGTTTTGGAGCAGAATAACCATTCTGAGTGATCATCTTGAAGACATGAATTTGGAGTGTTTTTGATAGATTTGAATAAAACATTAAATATGAGGATGTTGTATAAGTCTCAAAGGTTAATGATAATGAATTTTAAGTCATAGTTTTCCATTTTTCAAATTTTGAGAGTCAAGAGTTGACCATTTTTTGACTATGTTTGACTAGTCTAAGTGGTCTTATTATAGAGGTGGTTTTGAGTGCTTATAACTTGTGTAGTAATGTCTAATGGACACAGAGATTGTATAATTCTTGAATATTATATTCATGTATTTTTAGTATATATTTATTTTATAAATTTGACTAAATGTGTTATGTTGTGGATCTTATTTCCACATTGTAATGTATTTCAAATATTGTAAATTTAAATGTACTATACACTCCTAATGTATTCTCATGATAGCCCCTAAAAAAAATTCTAAACCCACTTTTTTTGGGATTATAGATATGTGGTTTATCTATACTTGTATATGAGTGGTGGCATCACCCATGATTAATAGGGAACCATTATGGGTTGATTTGGCCCATGGTTTTGGTACCCATTGAATTCTAAAACCACTATGTTGGTTACCTATTGATGTATTATAGATGGACATAGGTAATACATTAGGTGTAATAGAGTTTGAGAAGGTGAACAGAGTGTGTGAATTTGAAAAAAAATATTGAGCATAGCTCCAAACAATATCTGTGCATTTTAATTGTGAGAAGATTGATCTGAGAGTGGATTGTACTCTTGTTGGCTTGTAATAAGATCTAAGAAAGTGTTTCTTAGTGGATGTAGACCACATTGGGTAAACCATGTTAAATCCTATATTATTGTTATGCATTTTAATTTATAATCTTTATGTATCTCTTTTTCATAGCTCTTATTATTATGATTCTATGAAATGGTTCCACATTAATTTCTAATTTATTCCTAATAATTAGTATCAAAGCTTTAGGTTGTATTTTTTGAAGTGTTGAATTGTAGGAAGGGTTATTAGTTTAAGTGGGAGTTATGGCTGATGATAGTAGATCAAAGGTTGAAAATTTTAATGGGCAGAAATTTGGTCCATTCAAGATGCTGATGAAGGATTACCTCTAACAAAAGGACCTCCATGCTCTACTAGGAGGAAAAGTAAAGCAACTAGTGGGTATGATAGATGAGGCTTGGGAACTACTTGATAGGAAAGCACTTAGAGCCTTCTGGTTATGTGTTACATCTTCGATCACATTTAACTTATCATATGAGAAGATCACATAAGGTCTCATAAATGCATTAGGGAAGTTATATGAGAAACCCTCTACTTTTAATAAAATATTTTTAATGAAAAAGGTATTTAATATGATGTCTAAAAATGGTTTAATTATTGATCATTTAAATGAATTTAATATGATTGTGAGTAGTTTTAACTTTATAAAAATTGAATTTGATGATGAACTTAGGGATTTACTTATTTTGTGTTCCTTACCAGAGAGTTGGAATAGCCTGGTAATGGTTGTGACAACTCGATCTCTAATAATGCCAAGTTGAAGTTTGAGGATATCATATGAGTATTCCTTAGTGAGGAAATGTGTTGGAAAATATCTGGAGAGAATTCTACTTTAGGTGATGCTTTGGTGGTGAAGAGTAGAGGGAGAAAAAAGTATAGAGGAAAATAAATTTATGGAAAGTCAAATGGTACTGGATGGTTAAAATCAAAGAGCAATATGGCATGCTGACATTGTGGAAAGATTGGGCGTGTGAAGAAGGATTGTTGGGATCTTCAAAACAAGAATAAAAATTAAGAAGACACCAAGGAGGTGAATGTGTAAATAGGTAATGTTTGTTAGGATGCATTAATTCTCTCCATAGATAATATTATTAAGTCTTGGGTTTTAGATTTAGGGGCTTATTTTCATGCTACACCACATAGGCATTATTTTATAGATTAAATTCAAGGGGATTTTGAACATGTTTATCTTGGTGATGATGAGCCTTAAATTATAGTATGAAAATGATGTTTTTAGGTTAAGATGAAAAATAGGAACGCTTGGCTACTAAAGGATGTTAGGCATATGCCCAAGTTGGGATGGAATTTGGTATCTATGGGGTAGATATGAAATGAAGGTTATATGGTGAATTTTACAATAGATTATTAGAAGGTGACCAAGGGTGCTATTATGGTATTAAGAGGTAAGAAGGTTAGTACCTTGTATTTATCAAGTAGTGATATTTATTGTAATTTAGTTACTGTAAATGTAGATGCAACTTTGTGGCACAATAGACTCAATCACATGAGCTAAAAGGGCATGAAAATGTTGAAGGATAGGTTTCTTAGATTTAAAGGGTTTGATTTAGATTTATATGAAGACTATGTGTACAAAAAATAGAAAATGGTAAAGTTTCTCAATGTTTTACCTACAAGGAAGGAGAATAAGTTGGAGTTGGTTCATTTAGATGTATGGGGGCTAGCTTAGGTATCTTCTATTAATGGGTCATCTTATTATGTCACTTTTATTGATGATGTAACTAGGAAAGTTTGGGTGTATGGTATTAGGAGAAAATCCGATGTGTTTAATACATTTAAAAGATGGAAAGCCTTGGTTAAGACTGAAATAGGTCTCAAGTTAATATGTCTTAGATTAGATAATGGAGGGGAATATTACAGTAATGAATTTTTTGATTACTATTCTAGGAATGGAATTCATAGATAGAGGACAATTATAGGAACTCTATAGTAGATTGTAATGTTAGAAAGAATAAACATGACTATCATGTAACATGCTAGGAGCATGAGGTTGGATGTAGGACTGCCCCTTTAATTTTGAATAGAAGTAGTAAACATAATTGTATAACTGATCAATAGAGTACCTTCATCTTATTTAAATGGAGGCATACCTGAGGAATCTTGGTATGGTAAGAAGGTTTATTATTAATTTCTTAGAGTATTTGTATGTGAATCTTTTATTCATATTGCTACATATGATAGGACCAAGTTAGAAGCTAAGTCTAAAAAATGCACCTTTATTGGTTATGATGAGGATGACTTTGGTTTCTATATTTGGAATCTTAAGGACAAGAAAATATTTTAGTATAGGGATGGAATCTTTAATGAAAAATTCATGTATAAATAGTAATTACAGGATTAGAAAGAGGATTCCATAAAATATTTCACCATGTTGGAGAATATTATATATGGTAAAGTGTTTAGGCAACTAGTTTAGGCACCTACTCCATTGGAAGCCCAAATTTTCAAGGTGAGAAGGTTTTCTAGGGTAAGAAGGGAACCTAAACACTTTTATCCATCTCTTAATTATTTATTATTCACTGGCAATGGAGAGCTAGAGTGATTTAAAGAAGCAATGTAGTTAGATGCCAGGAAGAAGTGGGAACAAGAAATAGATGAGGAACATTAATCTCTCATGGAAAATCAGACTTGGGATCTAGTAAACCCACCTAAAGGTAAGAGAGCATTTCAAAACAAGTGGGTGTATAGAATTAAAGAGGATGATGGAGGCAAGAAAAGGTATAAGGCCTAATTGGTGGTAAAGGGGTTTGCACAAAAGAAAGGAATTAATTTCGTTGAGATTTTTTCTCTAGTGGTGAAGATGAATTCTATTAGGACTATTCTTAGGATAATGGTAGCAAAAGAATTACACTTAGAGTAGATGGATGTGAATAATGCTTTCCTTCATGGTGATTTGGATGAGGACTTATACATGGAGCAGCCATAGGGATATGAGGTCATAGGGAAGAAGAACATGGTGTATAAACTGAAGAAGAGGTTGTATGGCCTAAAATAAGCTCCATGATAGTGGTACAAGAAATTTAATAGTTTTATGATGGATCAGGAATACTCCAAGTGTCATTTAGATCATTACATATATATAAATAAGTTTTATAATGGTAGTTATACTATTCTATGTCTGTATGTGGATGACATGTTGGTTGTAGGTATGAACATGTAGGAAATAAAAGTACTCAAGGAACAACTTAGTAATTCCTTTACTATGAAGGATTTGGGAGTAGTAAAATAAATCCTTGGTATGAGAATAAATCAAGATAGGAAAGAATGAAAGTTGAATTTATCTCAAGAAGAGCACATTAAAAAGGTCTTGGAGAGGCTTAGTATGTAGGATGCTAAACCAATTAGGACTCTTTTGGTAGGCCATTTCAAGTTAGCAGTGTCCTAAGACAAAGAAAGAGAGAATATAAATGTCATATATACCTTACTCATTAGTAATTGGTAGCTTGATGTATGCCATGGTGTGCACTAGGCCATATATTGACCATGTAGTGGGAGTAGTAAGTAGGTATATGAGTGATCTAGGTAGAGAGAACCATCATGTAGTGAAGTGGATCCTTCAGTACTTGAGAGGGATCATGGGGATAGTCTTAAGTGATGGTGGATTGGGCACCATTTTTCATGGTTATGTAGATTCTAACATGGCTAGAGATTTAGACAACAAGAGAAGCATGATAGGATATGTATTTACTATAGGTGACATAGTGATGATCTAGATTTCATGACTTTATAAACTTGTGGATTTGTCAACCATAGAGGTTGATTATGTTTCTACCACAAAGTCAAGAAAAGAGGTGATTTGGTTACATCAATTGCTTAAGGAGTTAGGTCATAATCAAGAGGAAGAAAATTTGTATAGTGATATTCAGAGTGATATATAACTAGCAAAGAACTCTGATTTCCACTCTAGGATGAAGCATAAATAGTTGAGGTACTATTTCATTTGGACAAATTTGGAGGAAGAGAAGTTTAAGCTAGAGAAGATTCATACTATTTATAATATTGTATACATGATGACAAGGTGGTCACAAGGGAGAAACTGAAGTTATGTTCAGCTTTGGTTGGCCTTCATAGATGACAGTGAAGGATTGAGAAACCTGCTTAGAGGAAATTAGTTTCCAAGTGGGAGATTGTTATGTTATGGATCATGTTTCCATTTTATAATGTATTTTAAATATTGTATATGTAAATGTATTTTATACTCTTAATGTATTCTCTTTGGGGTTTGGGGCTCCCTTTTTCTAGGAGTATAGATATTTGGTTTATCCATACTTATATATATTTGGTGTTATCACCCATGATTAATGGGGAACCATTATGGGTTGAATTGGACCATGGTTTTGGTACCCATTGTTTTGTAAAACCACTATATTAGTTACCTATTGATGTATTATAGATGGACATAGGTAATACATCAAATGCAATAGATTTTGAGATGGTGAACCAAGTGTATGAATCTAGGAGAGTTTATTGAGTGTAGATCCAAACAATATTTGTGCATTGTAATTATGAGAAGACTGATCTAAGAGTGGATTGTATTATTTTTGGCTTGTAATAAGATCTAAGCAAGTATTTCTTAGTGGATGTATCCTAAATTAGGTTAACTACGTTAAATCCTATCTTTGTTGTGAATTTTAATTTCTATTATTTATGTATCTCTTTTTCATAACTCCTTTTATTATGATTCTATGAAATTTTACCACATTAATTTTTGATTTATTCCTAATAAAATGCTCCAGATATGGTTGATAGACTTTTAGTAGTGAGAAGGCCTAAAAAAGTAATAGGCATAATAGCTTGGTTCAAGAGGTGAGTTAGAATTACAAGAGGTATGGACCTATGTGGGAGTGAGAAAAGGCCTATTTGACATGTATTATATGTGTTTCAAGCATTAGTAAAATTTCAAGATGGTCCAAATAGTTTAATTTTAATGTGTGCCTTGAAGAAGACCTAATTACTTTAGGTCTCAACTATGCCTAATGGAGGATTTGGTTCTTAAGGGCAATGGGAAATAAAAGTGATGGTTGTTTCACTTGTGAAATGTGTGATAGGACCTATTCTAAGTATAATAAAATCATGGAAAGGATCTTGGCTGAACAAGAAGGGTGAAAGGAAGAGTGTGGTATAAAAGCAAGGCCTAATTGACCTATTTGAGCATGTTAGAAAAGAGAGAATATACAAGAAAAGGAGAGAGACTTTAGAAGAAATGGAAAAGGTCATTGAGGACCATCAAAGGATTATAGGATCAATCATGCATATCTAACCATAGTTTTTTTTGGTGGATAGATAGGTCATTAGACCTAATGAGCCTAAAAGAGGCATATTAAGCAAATGAGCCTTAGAGATTGTTTGAGAGAGAGAGAGTAAAGGGGAAAGAGTGAAAACAAAGGAGGTCATCATCAATTGAAGATTAGAAATATGTGTTCTAAGATGATCATATATTTAATATAGTTGAGTTGGTGCTTAGTGTCCTAGGGGTTTGAAGCCTTCTTGCAAGATGAAGCTTGCAGAAGACTAATTGGGTGGGTGCTCAACTAGGTAGGGGTTGTAGTTCCTTGTGAATTTAATGCTTCACTAAAATATGAAGCTTGAAATTATTAGTAGTCCATGTGTATGATTTAATGGGGTTTATCCCCTAGAAGAGTTTTTCACATATCTCTTGTGTTCTCTTGTGATATGTTTGTGTAGTTGTTTGATTATGTATTGATCTCTTATGTGAATGTTTGCTTCATGGAATGATTAATGGAATTAAATGGTTATTTTCATGAAACTAATTCACCCCCCACTCTTATTAGATATTTCCAATAGTTTCCCTTCCTATTATATAATATGTATGTTGTGCAACTTGCCTTATTTAGTCGATTCTACAACTGGGTCCTTTAATGGTTCTATTAGCCATTCAATTTCAAATAAATTAATCAAATCGATAACATCATCAGTATCTAAATATTCAATTTCTTCTTCATCATCCTATATTTGTTGGCATGGTTGCATAAGACATTTTCTTCCATCTTGGTAGCTTTATATATTTGTAATGTTATATTTAGATCATAGGCTATATTCTTTTGTGTAGTAGATTCTGTCATGGTGCTTAAATATTATGTGCACCCATGGCATATGAAATGTTTGATTTTTATTATCACATTATGAACCATAGGATTCTCATATTTAAAGATAAAAGTATGTATTAAGTTTCTCTACACCTGTACCTAATGATTTGTCTCCCTCCTACATTTTTGATGCATATATCATGCTAATAGTAAAGGGGAAAGTGTGTAATGAAATATGTGAACCCATTTCTTAGGTGACACACATTCTTTAGTATATACCTCAACACATTTGTGGATATGGATTTTAGGGAACCCACCTTCTTGAAAGAAAGGTCAATTACTTATGATAAGTAACAATAGTTGAAATATACTAATAATAAGTTCACATGCATAGTCCAAATCAAGATGATAATTTTTATGAATTGTACACCATGTCACTACAACTCCATTCCATGCCTAATTCAAGGCACTGACCTGATAACTAATGGTAGATATATGGACTTATAGGTGTAGAATGAATTAATTAATATCCTTGGTCACATGATATGAATGAATTTGTATCTCATGGGTGAATACCATTTTCATAGGTTAGATTTCATGATCACCATGAGCCTAGTTGAATAGATGCATGTCTGATTCTCCATTAATAGATGAAGATATTTCAAAAGGCAAAATACATTCTCTATTCAGCTTTATATAATCCTACATATTATCATCTACTTGATAGAGAAAATCAACTTCTGAGTGAGTAGGGGATTTAGAAGACATGGATACACAATCCTCTATGACAAATTGAGGTACCAATGGTTGAGTAACTACTGATTTGGGATTCCATTATTCAGATGTATTTAACTATTGAGTGAGTAAATACTATACTTGAGGTTTAGTGTGCTCATATAATAAGTTGCACTCGACTGAGCCTAGAGCTTTTGAGTTCTCTTCAGAGTTTACCTTTATTCAGCTTGTTTCTTGTGTAACATAAGGAGAGTTTGATTTATCTAGAATGATGTAAGGTTTGTACATATTATTCATAGGAATGATGATAATCTTATCTCCTTGATGTGGCTCTAGTTTATTATGCACAATATTGATGTCATTTGACCATCATATGCCCATTTCTTTCCAATTAGTGAAGGGTAATAAGTTGATATTTTCATATCAATGACTTCAAAGTCACCTCATAGGCTCAGTTATATGATTTTGATCTCAACATATTCTAATGTACCAATGGACTCAACTCTTTCATAGTCTTTTATGCTCAGAGTCATTTGGATTTAACTTAGAACTGGATGTCTAATCACCTTCCATATAGACTTTGGGATCATGTTGACCATGCTGCTAGAGTCAAAGAAAATATTTGAAATTTCATATCCTACAAATTCAATGTTGATTTATGCATCTACACCCATGGATTATTTATTTTGAAATACAAAACAAGTTTTTATATCTTCTATTGCCCTTGCTACATTTAGTCTTGTAAAATTATATATAAAGTTTCTAATGTTTTGAGAGATATATTCATTTTGAAGTGTAATTAAAAGCTTATGTAAATCTATCAATATAGTAACAACTCCATATTGATGTATAATGCACATAATTTGACCATACATTTGGGCATATTTTATTGCAACATCTCCTTTAGTAGTGTCTTTATGTTAAATATTTTTCAACATCTGTGCAACTTCATACATGAGCCCCTTTTCTATAGCTGGGTCTAGGTATTTGTCCTATTTTTCTTTTTATATTCCCTAGGCTTGAGGCATTTTGAGAGGAGGCAATCCTCTCTCTGCATGGTGGTGTCTTGTAACATCATTCATAAATGCATCCTCCTTAGGTTGCACATTCACCATGTTAACATTTTTGATAACCTTTTCATTTCTTTGCTTTTCCAAGATATGATAATCTTTTGTCTCATGTTTTGCATATACTCTAAAATATTCATAGAAAGATTATATTTGGGAACTCAAAGGTAAATTATGTTGCACATGATTATACTCTCCACATATGTAACATTACAAAGGAGGGCATTGATAATTATTTCCTCTACCACCTTGGTAACCTCCTCTATATCTACCCTTAGATCCTCCTCTATTTGACTTATAACCTCCTCTATAACATCCCTATTGTTGTGATATATCTAGTGCTGATGCTACTAGGTATTATTTATAATTCCAATTTTTTGTTGCATAAATGGTGAGGTCTAACTAGTTTACTATTGCTACGTCATTATCAAATTCCAAGGTGTTATATACTAGTATTATTGTGAAGGTGGTGTCCAACTAGGCAAAGGAGGGGTCCATCTAGCTAGACCTTGAGGTTGGTACTAAGTTGAATTGGGGATCTATTACAGACTTACTTGGTTCACATAACCCTTATTAACCTCTCAACCTAGAATCATCTGCTTCACTGAGAACACTTACTACATAGTGATGATGAATACATTCTTTTTAATGTCTTCTTTAAGCTCTTACAAAGCCTTATAATTCTTTTCATCATGATTGTGACTTATAAAAATTACAATTTAAACTCTATGGTCTTTTGACATACTATTGCATAAGATGAAACTGCATTGTTGCATGCCCTACTACTCTACATATTTCACTTAACTCTATCTTGATCTTAGGATAATCATTCCTATGATGTTCTTCTTTACCATACTTCATGCACCATAGATTTAGTTTAGATTTATTTGCTTCATGATATTATGCCATATTATTTCATAAAAGCTTGTGATGTATTTTCAATCTTAGAACCTATTATGAAAGCCTCCCCATAGTCTTCAATTTTCTCCAGTCATAGAGAAACAACTCTAGCATCTTTCTTAGTAGCATATTGATTTTGCACTATAGGAAATATGATTCTAGAACATAATCCTTCGACAAACCACACAACTTTATCTTTATCTACTAAATAAAATTCCACCTTATTCATAACATTAGATAACCTACGCTCATAATTATAGACTATCTTTGGACTTCTACCTAATCTCCTTTAGGTCTTGAATAGTCTAACTTATCCATTTCTTTATCTTAAATTCTATGATAAGCCATTCCTTAACCTATTGTAGAATTATCGGCATAATTTATCTAAGGTACATAAACTCAATTGCTCTTCCATTTAGTGACCCTATTAACTCACAATTATTTATATCCTCATCAATAATACCCTAATATTTCCATCTCATCTCACATATTATTAAGTACCGATTAGGGTCCATAGACCCATCATATGTTGATAGGTTTATAAATGCTCCTACAACACCCATTTTATAAAATAGTGTCGAGGGGATCTACTACACAACTATTATAATAAAAGGATACATTTTATGTGATCCTATTTTTTTACTATGAATATTTACTTGTACACTAGGAAATTTAATCTACATACTATGTTTTTCTATGTTTCTTGATTTTCTCTACTTGGTTTTAACAAACCCTATGGTCTTCAAAGCCTTATGAATTTAGGTTGTTTCAATTTCAATACCCTAATGATGTACTTTTTCTAAAAATGGACCTTCTTAATTACTATCTACATGTTCATCTAGTTGAAAACTTCTACTGGAATATAAGAAATTGGGCAACAGGAAGTGTGTTTTCTTGGTGAATGATTATTTCATATGACTTCTTATTCTTCTAATCTTGAACTTATGATTATTATATAGATTTATTATGCTTATTTGATTAATATTTAATGTCATTCTTTTGATAATACCTATTCTTGTAGTTACACACTACATCTATCATCTAACTAATCTAGTTCTACATTATTCTTGCCTTCTTCTTCAAACATATCTTCTTCCTCTCATTCTTCATCACTTTTTTATTTCTATCACCATTCATCTTTTTCTTCCATCTTATCTTTATTCATCCTTCATTATTCATCTCTTTATTCTCATTCATCATATATTCTTATTCATTCTTCATCTATTTTTATGCTATTCTTAACTCTACTTATACATACCTAGGTATTCTTATGCTTAATCCATCTATTCTATTATTGTAGCTCACGTTCTAAATCCAAAATTTTATTATAACTCTTCTTCCCTTTTATCTCCATTCTATATTTAGGTTTAAGACTTATTTGATCATCTAATCATATTTCACTATCATGTTTCACACAACCCCATATGCCCAAAGTGACTACATATTTACTAGAGTTGGTACCATGGTCTTATTCGTAGCCAATATCTTCACAAGGATATGTAGTCACTGCAAAAATTTCCCTCAAATTCCTCTAAAAAATAATTCCTTCATAGATTTAAAATATATGTATTATTTTACTAAAAACTCAATTATATATCCATCTAATATAGTAACAACCCAATTATCTATTTCTCTTGTTCAGTCAGTTTCTAATCTCTACAACTAGTCTATTTTTTCTTCAGTCCAGATTGTAGTTTCTTCCATCCTTGGGTTAAAGAAATAATATTCCAATTGTGATAGATAATTAGATATCAATTCAAGAAACTCACACCAAATGTTTTTGTAAATCTCTCAAATATGTTCTCAAATGATTTATTTATGGTAAGACCAGTCTGTTTTGATTCTTCTTATACAAAATTACATATCCTTTGGTCTAGCCATATCTCAATATCTCTTTGATTTTATAACTATCTTAGCATAATTCCTTCCAAAAAGGAGTATCCATGCTCAACCTAACATTTTTAGCAGAGGTTCTTGAATCATCAAAACATGCTAAGGATTAGGATAGTTGTGATATACTTTGAGTGCACAAAATATTGTGTATTCATATAGGAGTTTGGATAATATCAACATGGTAGGCATTAATTATCTTATGTCTTTTAGGAATTATGAACAACCAATGTTTCATAAATAGAAATAAAGCATTTAGATTAATTAGATATAAAGTAACCACAACATTACACATGAAAATGCATGTAAGGAACATAATAAGAAACCACATTAGTAACCATAAATAGATGAATCTCTATTGATATTTTCAAAATTGGAACCCTTTTCTTCTTAAAATCAAAAGTATATATAGATGGTTCAAGTCTATGAATTTTCATCTTATTCTCATACTTGGTTCCAAAAGTGGAGTTTATTCATATTCTAACCTATTACAAGTCATGAAGATAGGACAAATGAGACTATACAATGACAAAATGAGTACCTGCAAAATTTTATAATATGAATTATTCTACCAACTTTGATGCAAGAACATCCATGGAAAATAAATTATCTTGTATCACCTAAAAATAGAGTGATGTGTGTCTTCTTTGTTTGCTTCTTATTTCATCTTGGTATGGTTATTTTGAATCTAGATTTTTTTTAAGTTATCATTTTTTTTGTTGGTATATTGATCAAGTTGTTGCAATCAATTTTTGATACTAACACTTAAAAAGAAAAGTTGTTTTGGTGCTTAAATTTAAAGTAGACCAAACACTGATTTGGTCTAGGGGCGCTCATTATGATAATATGGTACTTAAACTTGATTAAGATTGTTGAAGTACTCAAGGGAGTCTGATTTTCTAATTAGGTCTAAAACCATGTTTATATCTATGGTAGATTCGTGTAGAGATTGAAATGCAAATTGAGTCTAAAATCTTGACTAGGTCTTTAGAGTAATCAAATAATGTTTCTAATGACCATCAAGCTTGAAAGACTGAATGGGTCTTGGTGTTTTTAGAGAATTATACAAGATCTCTAGTTTAATAAAATGCATATATTTATAATAAATATCAATTACATAAACATTACTATGAGCAAAAACATAAATGAGAATAGTGCACAAAAAATAGACAAATCATCCAACACACTCCATATCAATATCTCACCATCTAAGATGTGAAAATATGAGAGTTATGTGTTTAACTCCTCCATGAACAACCACAAAGGTCCTGGAATAGGCATGTAACTCCTATGATAGAATAACATCCGTTAACCAATGATGATAGACAAGAATAACTCCCAATGATGTGTACACCTAAGCAAGTTAACTCAAGTGCAGTAATAACATGTGTGTAGGAATAAATCAAATGAAAGGAAAATAAATAACCTATAATAACATTCCCTGTAATCATATATTATGTGGGTAGAAGAAATGGGTCCTAAATATGAGGCATAATGAGGCACCCATGTACAAAGAAATGATCATAAAGTGGAGAAATGGTAAAAAATTGTAGGAAAAAATCCCCACACAAAAGAGATAAAAGAAGAAGTAAGGGATGAGAATTCCCATTGAATATGATGCTAAAGTTGTGTTCACTCCAAGTATAACTCATAAGATGACCAATTTTGATAACGAGATATTTTCTTGAAGACTAAAGAAGCTCCATCTATATTAAACAATGTTTATTCCCTCTACCAAAGGAAGAAACTGATGTGTGTAATAAAAATATGACCATTCAAAAATGGAAAATAAAGACATCAATATGATGATATCTAAAATAGGTCCAAAAATAAGGTGTGGCATAGGTCTATCAAGATTGTGCATAAGAACTAGATGTAATGCCATTGAAGTGAACCTATTAGAATAAGGACATGGAATATTCATTGGATAAATTTCCATGTGAATAGGATATCTTAGCTAAAAATTTATCAAAACTTAAGAAGATACTATAGATGAAGCACACAAATATGTAATATAAATATCCACAAGAGCATATGAATCATCGAATCTCTCAATGTGTGTACTCACACCGAAAATAGTATACTCCTCCAAAGTACCATATTGTGAAGGTTTTAAAAGAGTAACATCCTGAATAGGGATTGAAGTAGAATATACAATAGGAAAACTAAGGTTAGGTATAATGTCATCCTATAGTAGTGCCTTGATATAAGGAAGAACATAACCTACCATGAGTGTGACATCACAAGAAATAGGAGTATGTGGAGGGAGTACAATAGTCTACGAAGAAATGATAGGAAAAGGAAGAGAAAGAGTCATATATATCTCAACAAGATCTCTAAAAAGAGACTATAAAATGATTCAAAAGGTGTAGTGACATGTTGTATGTTTCACATAGAAACAAAGATCCATGGAAACATGTGATAGTGAGGAACCAAGAACCTTCTCACAAGAATTATCCCACTTGTTGTATTGAACATGATCAATAGGAACAAGAATCTATCCATATATGAATGAAATATGATTCTTTATTGTGACCAAGTGTTCTATGTAAACATGCTAAGAATCATAGTTGGTATTTCAAAGAAGAATCATTGGTGTAAAATAAAATTTATCCCATATATATCTCTCAAGTGGAGTTGACATGACTAAGAGATGACACCATAGAAGTGCAAAACTACATAAAACACATGATGATGACCCCTTAAGAATAATGCAAACTCAATGTGAGGACATCAGTCTAATCTAAAAATGCATCCAAGAATGAACAATCTATGAAATGATTTGGTAAGTAAAATTTCACGCTCTAGAGAAGGAATTTAGACTCAACTAAAAATGATTCCACTCAAATGAGAGTAATTAGTGCATAAGTGAAAATACACACTTAGTGAATGGACATACAATGCAAATAATTATGCATCCATAAATATAAGATTAATCTATGTAAATAACACCAAAGTGGCGTGTAGATTTTATAAATAAGTGTGCACACAAGAGAGAATGTAAGGCCCATAATAACTCCCTTGAGATAATCAACAATTACCCCCATGTGTTTACAAATATAAAGCATGATCAAGTGAATGGATATCAATCTCAACTAATAATACATCTGGAAATGTTAGAGTAATCTATGATAATGCTATGAGTACCAATGCACACTCTAGGTATGGATATCAAACTCAGTAGATAATGCATCTAGATAGGTAAGAGAAAATAATGCACAAGTGATAATGTATGTCTCAAAAAATGGACATCAAAATTTACTGATAATGCATCCATGACAATGAGTAATTAGTGTACTTGAAAAAAATTAGTATACGTAAAAATGCAAATAGGTGAATGAGGATGTTAGGTTTTACTAATAATGTGTCAATATGAGAAGAGAAGGGATAAAGTAAATGAGTAAATAATGAGAGAAGGAGAATAAAGTGGTTTGTTTGTGATGGGTTTTGGCCACCTACCAAATCAGACCTCACCCCCCATATTTTTTAAGTGGAAAAAGCTATAAGACCAAGCAAATAACTTTTTACAATATCTCCTATTGAAAATCTCTCAAGACTATTTTTAAAAAAAAAATTAAAAATACCCCTGAATATTATTTTTATATATATAAAAAATGAGCCCCACTTAACAGTATATTATTTATATATAAAAAAATAAAAAATATCCCCATTGTAAGCATAAAAAACAACTCCCTCCACCAAGAAACTCCTCATTCACCATCCTCCACTAAAGGCTTTATCATTGAAATATTTCTCCTCCCAAAAGATTTTTAAGAAAAGAATTAACAATATAATATCTTTGGATTGACATTAGAAATGCAAAAAGAATGGATTTTTCTTTAAAGAAACTCAAACTATTAGAACCACTAACAAAAACACTAACAAATAGAAAAAAACCACAAATCTTTTACAAATTGTAGTTTTATAGTGATGGTTTCTCAAAGCCACATTTTTAAAAAATGGTTTTTAAAAAAAACAAATAGTTGGTTTTTGACTGTGAATGCCTATGATTTTCTTTAGGGAGGGAGAGCAGGAGAGAAAAGGACTTGATAAACTAAATGCAATGTTACCGACTATAGACACTTCATTTTAAACACTTTCATGTCTAAACTGTAATCCAAAGAAACTTTTTAGAATTACATGCAAATTTAACTAGAAATCATCATTAAACCTAATTTACCCACACAACTATTGATTTAACCCAAAATTATAGTGATTATCCCCAATTGGAGTAATGGATCATATTGCATCATTAATCTTACCAAGTGCATCCTGACTTAAATTATCCCTTTACAAGTGTCTTGATAGGATAATTAAGTGAATACTTGATTGACAAATAGAAGCATTACAAAAATCCATAATTATTCTAATTTCCAATTAATCACCTTGATTAATTAGTCTAATCATTTCTCTAATGGAAAATACCATGAATTTAGAATTATCCTAGTTTCCTAAAATGAAAACTAAATTATTACCTCATATAGGTGATGTCAATCAAGAAGTCAATGAGAAAGAAGAGTACAAACAAGCTATTACACACTTCTTACACACTCTTTCTCTTACACCTCTCTTACACACTCCAAGAGGACCAATGACTTCACTTTTATTCCAACATGCCTTCTACACTCGAAAAGCCCTTAAATGGCATATATTACATACTCCATGTGGGTAATCATGAGTTTGAGGATTCATCCTCCACCATTGATGTTGATCTAAAATCAATGGTTCATAAACATCCAAAAAGTTTATAAATAAAAGGGCCTTTGGCCATTATAGACAAACTTCTTCATGCAAACTTAATATGCCAAATTCTACAAGGAGATTTAAACTAGTTCTTATGCCAAATGTAATCCAAGCCAATAATCAAGTGTAGACAATGATAGATGCTTCCCACATGCATAACCAAGCATTTCCAAAGACTCCATTGATTATAAGTTGAGTTTAATCTCTGAAGATTTATTCTCAAGTGAATATTCTAAGGAGGTATAAATGTTTGGTTTTGTCTTATGATGTGCATTTATTGATTTCTTTTCACATAAATCAACCTAAGGATTAGGCTTAAGATACTAGTTCTCTAAGTTCATTTTTATTTTTTCACTAATGAATTGGATAACCTCTCTTGGATTTATAATATACTTAATGACATGCCCAATGGGACCTAAGGGATTTGACACACACCATACGTTATTTTAGACTATTAGCATTCTTATAATTACTAGAATTAACCTAATAACTAGCTTAATTCACCTCTTTTTCTTCAAAGTCATTTATTTATACTTTAGGTGAAATCCGTGAATTTGACCTACTAAAAATTGATTTTGTCCCAAAAAATAGTGAATTTTCCTTGTATATTAGTGAACTTGACTTGCCAATCAATGAATTCACCCTTTCACATTTTCTATATCTTCTATTTTCAAGTTTTGGAATTGGTTGAATTACTTTGGAATCAATGAATTTGACCTACTAATGAGTGAATTTTCCATTTTATACCTTCTATCTATTCTGTTTGCAGGTTCCAGAATCAATGAAATTACTCTAGAATCAATGAAATTACTCTAGGACTAGTGAATTTGACCTATTAATTCATAAATTCACCCTTTTATATTTTATGTCTATTCTATTTGTAAGTTTTATAATTAGTGAAATTGATTTGGAATCAACAAATTTAATGTGTTAATTGGTGATTTAACCCTTTCATATTTTTGTCTATTTTATTTTTAAGTTATGGGAATGATGAAATTAGTCTAGAATCAATTAAATGACTTTGTAATCAGTGAATTCAACTTATTAAATAGTGAATTCACTCCTTAATTTCTATTTTATTCTATTTTTAAAATGGTGAAATTACATTGTAATTAGTAAAATCACTATGTAATTAATGAAATCACTCTATAATTAATGAAATTGACTTTACCTATATATTGAAAAGATCACTTTTTGAAAAAAACTTGAGACCTCAAAAATCCAAATTTATTATCCATCTTAAAATTATAACCATTTGTTTTATAGGACCTTGAGTGAAAAGGGGTTTTTAAATTCTAAGTGCCTTATTTTTATACACATCTCAATTTGGGTTTAAAATGAATTCACATTTACATTTGGGTTATAATAAAAACTTGTTTATTTTCCAAAGTTCTTTCATTTCATACAAGTTTTTGCTTCTTGCTTGAGTGTCTTGTGATTTTTTTGCATGTATTCTATCCCTTTTTTGGGTGATTCAAAAATGCAAAGTTCATATTTTCCTTATACCCTTATTTTTATTTTGGATACATGGGGTGGAGTTCATCACCTTCCCATAGGTCCTATGGGTGTGTTGACTATGAAGTCACATCCTAGCATCATACCAACCCCATTATCTGATAGGATATATAAATTAAGGCTACTTTAGTAGTATCTTAGCTAGAATGTTCCTCAGATCTTGGCTCAACTAGTAGCACTTTGTTGAAACCCATACAAATAAAGTGGTCACAAAATTAATAGACGCTTTGGTGAGTGGATGATTAAACCTCAATTTCCAATTTAAGGATATTTTTATGCTCGTGCACTTCAAGTTATATTGGGGCCATCTATAAATCTAAGTAAAAAACCTTAAGACTTTATTTTTACATAGAACATCCATTGATGTAGGGGTGGAAAGGAAAAAACCCCCAAAGGTTGCCTTGCTCACACAAACCTTTTGAGAGAAGGGTGGGATTAAAAACCCCATCGATAATTTCAATAATTTATTTAATGAATTTTACATTTTATAATCCTCTCTCAAGAAAAGTATATTGAAGGTTTGAATAGATGTGATGTAAACCCATGATAGTTATTAGAATTACCTTGTAATGATTATGTGTTTTTACTTGATTACTTTGTTGAAACATTGTTTATACTTAAAACTAATTTAAACAAGCCAAGTCCAAATCTAAACCATTTTATACAAAGACAACAAGGTGTTACTCTACCAAAATTCTGGGTCAAACAAAAGTAACATGTCAAACTTTGTCTAAGTACCTACCTTTCTTGTTTAAACCACATCGTTAGGCCACCCAAGTCAAAATCAAAGCCTTGTCCTAAACCAAATTACCAACTTTAAACTAATTACAAGACCAAAAACCTAGTTCTTATCCAAATTATTCCATTAGTAATATTATGATTCTAATTAAACCAATTCCTATTCCAAGATTATGTTCCAATTCTAGTCAGATTGTGCAAAATTCCAATTTTAGACAAATTATTTCAAGGCTAACCAAATTCATCTCTTTTCCAAAGTCAAATTCAAACTTAGTATAATGTCAACAAAACATGTCAACTCCTTTAAGAGGTCAAAGGTCGAAGCCTAGTTCAAAATTGATTTGATATTGTTCAAAAATACCTTTATTCCAAGTCTAGATACATGTTAGGGTTTTTATATTCAAAATTCCCAAAAACCTAAATCAAGTTTCCAAGAGAAAAGCCTTTAAATTACACCAAGTTCAAACACTTACAACTTTTCAAGTACTAAACATTTTCACTTAAAACCATTGTGCCCAAAGCTTGTGTGCACCTTTTTAGAAATAGGTTTAATTCACATAAATTTTGTTGTTGAAACCATTTACCTTAGTATATAATTTTATTGGTACATTCCAATTTTACATTTACCTTGAAACCAGCAAGATTTCTTCCTTTAAAACATTATTAAGTGTTATTCCAAGAAAAGTCACACACCAAATCAAGATAAGTTATAGGCATCCAAATCTCTTTCAACACAAAGATCATAAACCTATGCATGCCTAAGTACACACATAGTGGGGCCATCTACATACCTTACTTTTCTAAAGAGGTATTTTACAACCCACATGGGTATGACCATTATGTAGAAGATGAGGAAGATCAACAATACCTTACCAACATGCCATCTAAAATCTAACTTGAACATCATGACCCATACCTTCTAGTCATATCACCTAATATCAAACAAGGCCACTACAAACCATACCTTTCACACATACCATTTGATATAGATCATAGACCTAATATAATATACCTTGTGAATCCACTACCTAGTGTTGAGTACAGATAACATTATTTTTCATGACAACTATTTGATAATAAGGATGAACATATTTTTAGATTATTAGAAATGATAGAACATTTCCCTCTAAATTTTCCATATAGGATTTACTTTATTTGGTTAAGACACCCAAATAAACACAACTTGATTTATTAGATAATAAAAAAACTTCTAATTAAGTTAAAAATTATATACCAATTTTTTATCAAGCTATTTTAGTGTCTAGCAAGTAAAAAGTCAACTCATTGACCAATCTTCTCATATCCAACTTATTGCCTCTCAAATCCAATAAGATAAACTAGTTTTGGCTATTTCTACTAGCTCCCTTACTACGTTGGATATTCAAAATCCATAATTAATAGAGCTAAAACCTTTGACTATGAAACTAGTGGGTTTATTAACTTATCCCATGTTTAATCCTAATCCATTTACCAAAAAGACACTAGTTACATATTTATTTACCACACATATATCTGAAGGTAATGTAGTAACTAATCTTGATATGAATCCCCTCATGGATTCTTTCCAACATGTGTTGGATAACTCTTAAAAGGGATACCCAAACTCACATCAAGTTCCCTCTACAACATAATATAATATTCCTATAAATTCCCAATAGATCATTTCTCCCAATATTCTAGGTGCTTAATAGTAACACACTATGACCATGCCTAGTCCACACTAATAAATTATAAGTGAAAATATACCACTTTAACAAATGGTGACCAATAGTCTAAAATAATAGGTTTGAAGTAACAATCCACCACTTCAATAAGTGGAAACTAATTCACCATCTCAACTAGTGGTAATGAATCCCCCAATTCAACAAGTGCCAACCAATCCCCAAAAAACATTATCTAATCAAAAAAACACTTTTATGAATGAACCACTTGTTGATTATATTCAATAAGGAGCCTCTTCAAGCCAAAAACATGTGCCACTTAACCTAAAATAGGATTTTCCTACATGATAAATTCTTAGGAATCAACAATAGATTCCCCTCTAATCCCAATAAATCCCATTTAATACCCAACATAAAATTCTGCTATTTAGGTCTTAGTTCCCTCCAAATCAACACCACACTCATAAATAAGTTCCTTACCAACAAAAAATCCCATATCAATAATACAACTCAAATCAATGAGTAAATATTCCTGGTAGGAATAATCACGTAAAAATTCATAAATATTCTTTACCACCTCTTTATCCAAGCTAAAGTAATATACATTTTAATATCCAATATAGTGTGCCCACTTATTCTCACTATGGATCCACTTTTTAGGATTTACAGGAGGTTAAATATGCAATTTCAGAAATTCAAGTAGGAAATTAGAATATGAGGTTTAAATGGATTACATATGCTCTTATCCCTTTCCTGCATCATTTTGATATGCCTAAATTTGATAAATACCAAGTTAAGGGTGATCCCAAGGATAATCTAAAAGAGTTATTTATTGCATGTCAATAGGTTACATATAAAAATATCTACCTACTTCACTTGTTTGCTCACAATTTGGTTGGGCATGCCTTAGAATAGTTCCTTGATCTACTTAAAAATTCCATTAATAACTTTGATGACTTGTTAGATATATTCGTGCAACATTTATATTTTAATGTGGAACATGAATTGATTATGGTTGATCTATGTCAGGCTAAATAATGACAAGATTTTTTTTTAGATATTTATAATAGTGGTGCTCATTAGATAATCAAATCCCACATAATCTATCCAACAAGTAATTGGTCATAATATTCAATACTAGTATATAGTTTGATGTAGCTCATAATCTCAATCACCAATACATTTTAATAATTTATTACCAAGGGAATACAGATTGAGCAATCCCTCATCAACAAAGGGATAATCAAGATTTACTCTTGGGACCAAGCTCAAAATAAGGTTCATACACAAGCTCCTACAAAAGTGTAATCAGGTACATTGGAGAAGCTTAAACCATTCAACAAAAACATAAATCTGGTAGGAGATGGGGTAATTGAATATCAAAATGTGCAAATAGTGCAGCCACCACTTATTCAAGCAAACCCACCTACTTAATATATCACTTTGCAAAGACCCCCTCCAAGAAGAGGTCATTATCATAATATATTTTTAGTAATCTTGGAAAGCCTATTGATATATTTTCCAAAATATAGTTTCTACTAATATGATCATTTGGCCAATGCCCAAACCATTTCTAAAATACTAGCTTAAACCTGATCGGTATAATGAGAATGAATTTTGTGATTATCATTGGGTTAAAGGCCATTTTATTCACAAATGTGTGAAACTTTTCCTTCTTATTTAATATTTGATTGAAAGTGGTGAAATATCATTGGGTATTATGGCCACAATGTCTAATTAGAATTTGGGTATCTATCAAAACCTTTTTCCATAGTATAACTCCAATAACAATCAAAACCAGAACCAGAACATACATACTAAAAATCAAAATTGGAGACATAATTCATGTAGGGGCATCCTATAAAGACCCCAAAATCATTTCAATTTATCCTTAAGATGTCTATTAGTTTTCTCATAGGTGTTATAGGTCATTAATAGTCCTTAGGTGGAGTCTAGACAATTATAAAGTGCATAAAATTTGAATTATTGGTTTTCCTTTCTAGAGAATTATTTGAAAATTTGACTGAAGTCAAGCCTTGTATAAGGAATTTTGTACAATTTATGAAGGTGGAAAATATTTTAACATGTCTAGGGGTTTCAAAAAATATATAAGGTCCAATAAATGGTCATTAATCTATAGTTATGGTTCCATATGTCATGTTGTGTGAAAATCAAGACATAAATGCTATGTTGTAAGAATCCTCTATGCAAGAAAGGTGGCCAAGATTCAGGTATGGATTATTTTAGGGAGTGTGGATTTAGTTTTTTAATAGTATATATAATTTACATTTGAGGTAGATAGATGTGAGGATGGAAAAACTTTGTATGAAGAAAGTTTGGTGTAATTTGTAAGCTTTGCTAAATAAAGTTTGAACATAGACCTATTGAAGTCATTGTTATTATTGTTGTCTGAAAGTGTTTTGACAATTAATGAGAATGAAATTGTCTCAAAAATTTACATTGAATTGGTGAGTTAAATGTGTTGATTGAATTATTTGAATGGTTTATTGTCTTTGTTTATGATGAATTTACTTGAAGCAGTGTAACCAGCTAGAAGGTAGAGCATGCATAGTCAATGTGTATATAGAGATCCTTAAAAGGAGATATAGTCAGGTAATAAAGAACCAAAGAAAGATTTAAAATGGTGGTTTTTTGTATTTTAACCTATTAATTGTAGGTATAACTGAATACCTCTCTTTGAAGTCAAACACCTTTAATAAAGATTACCTACAAGACTTATAGACCCTTGTTCTATGTTGACTGATTTGTCAATTGACTATGTGTTTTAATGTTAGGCACAAAGTATTGTTGTAAATTGATTTGAAGAATTAATAAAGACCATTTTGGTTTTTGTAGTTTATAAGTTTCAATAAATATTGTGGAAATCATATGGTATTGATAAGTAAGCCAAGAAGACATTGTTCCTTGTAGTAAACATTATTATGGTAGTCTATGTATAAGCTTCTTGAAAGACAAGATCAAATATTCAAATGCAAGTTATCTATAACATTGAGATAAGTGTGTGAGAATATATTGTATGGTGTTAGAATCTTTTTTAATCAATAATAAGGTGAGAGTTTGCAAACCCTCACATATACTTGTAGATGGTCACTGTACTTGCACAATCAAGCATATATTGAGATGGAAACTTATGACAATGGTTAGATAAGGAATATCCAACAATTGGAAAAGGTTCAAAAAGGTTATAAATAGCTGGTAAATCATTCACAATGTCATGAAAGTGCTTAAAACTTTTAGGAATGAATCAAAATTCCTTTTGGCCTATTACAGACTATAGGAAACCCTACATTAGGGTTTTAGTGTAAATTCAATTGTTTAGAATGATTTTACCATGGAAAAGTATTGATTATTTGTAAAAATATGGGAAACATTATATGTTAACATATTTTGTGGTTTTGAGGGAGATAGAGTAAATATATATACAGTTATAAGTGATTTTTGAATTTGAAAGGGTAGGGTAAACCTAAACAATGACTTAGAAAGGTCTAAATAGACTACCAAAATGTTGAGTTGTTGCATGAAAATTTATAATTAACTAGTATCAGATATAGGGTATCCCAAATAGTCATTGGTTTGTGGATTAACCTATGTAAAGGACCATATTCTAAGATATAGACAAAAAAGGGATAGGACTATGATTGAAAAGGGCAGAGTTGTCAAGGATAACTTGAGAGATGTTTGTGAGTTGGTGAGTGGATAGAGAGGGTTGATGTGACATAAATAAATAATATCAATACCTTGACAAAACACAAAATTATTAGTTGAATCTAAGAATCATTACATGAAGATCAAATGTAAGAGCCATTATCAAAAGAAGTGAATGTAGAAACAAGGTTAAATTAGATAACTTGGTGTATACTCTGCATCATTTTGGTAATAGAGCTAGTAAAATATTCCTATAAGATTATGAGAATATTTAACATCATGTGTTTTAAAGTGAAGTTCAGGATAGGGAACCAAGATCAAATTTTCATGGAGAGAATTATCAAAGATGATGATTTGGTTAAGTAAATGGTGGGCCAAGTGACACAGTTGATTACCCCATTAGTTATGAGGATGGAGGCTATTAAAGATGCTCTTAGAGAGATAGTAAAAGGATTAGAAATAGAGAGAGAAGAAAGAGATGATAGGCAACAAGGTCAAGTAAATCCATTTTATCCAAGGATGAATGAGAGAGGAAATGAAGAGGTGGTTCAAGAGAGACCACAAGTGCATGTAGTAGTAGTTGAAGAAGGCATGGGATTATAACACCATGCATGGGTAGTTAGATCATTTTTAGATGGAATATTGAGAACAAAAGAAGGTCCTATGAGATATAGACCAAGACACATATTTTAGGGATAATGTTGGAATTTTCATAGAGAGGGGTATAGGGCAACAAAGTGTCTAATGAATATGAACAATGTATGCAGCAAAAAACTATAAAAAAAGATAATGAGGAGAGAAGGCAAGAAATAAATGAGTATTTACTCACGAGGATAGTGAAATGAGTAGAAATAGAGAGAGAAGAAAGAGATGATAGGAAACAAGGTCAAGTAAATCCATTTTAGCCAAGGATGAATGAGAGAGGAAATGAAGAGGTGGTTCAAGAGAGACCACAAGTGCATGTAGTAGTAGTTGAAGAATGGGATTATAACACCATGAATAGGTAGTAAGATCATTTTTAGATGGCATATTGAGAACAAAAGAAGGTCCTATGAGATATAGACCAAGACACATAGTTTAGGTATAATGTTGGAATTTTTATAGAGAGGGGTACAGGGCAATAAAGTGTCTAATGAATATGAACAATGTATGCAGTAAAAAAACTATAAAAAAAGATAATGAGGACAGAAGGCAAGAAATAAATGAGTATTTAATCATGAGGAGAATCCTATTGTAGTAGAGAAAAAAAGTCAAAGATCCTACCCAAAGGAGGTGTTTATTTAAGAGCAAGTGTAAAGCAAGAGGTAAGGTTTATAATTTAGTCATTGATGGAAGAAGCACTAATAATATTGTATATTTATAGATGGTGTAGAATTTGGGCTTAAAAAGGATTCCACATACATAATAATACAAGGTTGTATGGGTTTATAAGGGACATCAATTCCTGGTAAGTGAGAAAAGCTAGGTTGAATTCAAGATAGGAAGATATAGAGATAGAGTGTTGTGTGATATTATGCCTATCGATGTTTTTCATTTGATGTTAGGGAGACCATGGTAGTTTGATAGGCATGAAATTCATGATATTTAATCAAACACATACACAATCAAGTAATAGGGAGAGGTACACATAATTATCCCATTGAAGGGTGAAGAAGATATAAGAGATAAAAGGATAATGATGATGGCAACAAGGTAGTATTAGAGAAAAGATATAGAGACTTTGGGTTTGGTTAAGGAAGAAGAGAAGATAAGATGTCTTGAGATGGTTGATATGCAAAGTTATGAGTTCACAAAGATGGACATGAGAGGAGTTGAATAAGAGTACAAGGTGATAGTAGGTGGTTTTTTTTAAAAAAAAGAAGACATATCACCTAAGATAATACTCAAGCAATAGGAAATCCAAAAAAATCATGTCAACCAATCCTATGAGAGAGAAGACAATTGGATAGTGTTTGAGATTATAGCTAAGATCGATAAGCAGTGGTTTGGGAAAGACATCAAGCAAGTGAATAATATGGAGATTGAAATGTACAATGAGGTAGCCCAAGAAAGAGTCATGAAGGCTCCAAATTTTATGTCTAATGCGTTTTTTATGATCTAAATGTAGGTAAGTAGTAAGCAAACAAAGAAAGAATGATTGTCATAAATAAGAAGAGAAGGTCAATGAGTTGGACAGTATAAAATAGGCCCAAGAAGAATAGTAAAGTATCTTCCAAGGTAAACATGAAGGAGTGACAAATCCAAGAGATGAGATATTGAAAATAAGTATACAACCTTTGCAAGTGCAGGAGAAAGAGAGAAATCATAAGGCAAGTGTAGACCAACAAATCAAGAGTTTACATAATTATGAGGCATGTAAAGACAAAAAATAAGTTGTATGTGATGTGAAGTGGATAAAACAAGAAGTATGGAGAAAATAATATTTCATACTTTCAACATTGGTTGATAGTGAATTTAAGGAGAAGATGGATTCGTTTATAGAGGAGGAAGATTAGTATACATCTACAAGGCAATAAGAAGATGACAACATCTATTTTTTGCTTACTAATTGTGTTTCATGTGCATGTGTGCTATTAAAGAAGATGAACCATAGAATGCCTAAATGTGAAGCCCAAAAACATGCTCTCCTCTATGAGAGAAAAATATAATTAGATACATTATATGAGGAGGTTCATTACAGGAAGATAGAAGAATACACTAAGTGCATCAACAAACTCCTATGGCAACATTTCTTTTCAACTTGGTATTATGATGCATGGGCATCCTAAGGACCCCAAAATGGTTTCAATTTAGCCTTAAGATGTATATTAGTTGTTTCATATGTGTTATAGGTCATAAATAGTCCTTAGGTGGAATCTAGATAGTTATAAAGTGCATAGAATTTGAATTATTAGTTTCCCTCCAAGAGCATTATTTAAAATTTTGAATGATGTCAAGCCTTATATAAGGAATTTTATGCAATTTATGAATGTGGAAGATGTTTTAACATGTCTATGGGTTATATAAAATATAAAAGGTCCACTATATGATCATTAATCTATATTTATAGTTATACATGTCATGTTGTGTGAAAATCAAGACATAAATGTTATGTTGAAAGAAACCTCTATGTGGGAAAGGAGGCCAAGATTAAATTATGCATTATTTTAGGGAGTATGGAGTCAATTTTTGAATAGTAGATAGAACTTAAATTTGAGGTAGATTGATGTGAGGATGGAAAAACTTTGTATGAAGGAAGTTTGGTGTAATTTGTAAGCTTTACTAAATAAAGTTTGAACACATACCTATTGAGGTCATTATTGTTATTATTGTCTGTAAGTGTTTTGCTAATAAATGAGAATAGAATTGTCTCCAAAATGTACATCAAATTGGTGAGCTAATTATGTGTTGATTTAATGAGTTGAATGGTTTATTATCTTTTTTTAGGATAACTTTACTTGAAGCAGTGTGACAGACCAAAAGGTAGAGCATGCATAGTTAGTGTGTATATAGAGAATATTAAAATGAGATCAAGTCAAGTAATAAAGAAACTAAGAAATATTTAAAATGGTTTTTAGTGGTATTTTAAGCTATTAATTTTATTCAAAACTGGATATCTTTCTTTGGAGTCAAACATCTTTAAGAAATATTACCTACAAGACTTACAAACCCCTATTCTATGTTAATTGATCTGTCAAATGATTCTGTGTTTTAATGTTAGGCACAAATTATTATTTCACATTGATTCTAAGCATTATTTAAGACCCTTATGGTTTTTAGAGTTTATAAGTTTAAATAAATATTTTGGAAACCATATGGTATTGATAGATATGCCAAGAAGACACTGTCCTTGTAGTAAACATTGTGGTAATTTATGTATCAACTTCTTGAAAGACAAGATCAAAGAGTCAAATGCAAGTGCTCTAGAACATTGAGATAAGTGTGTGAGAATATATTGTATGGTGTTATAACCTTGTTCTAATCAATAATGAGGTGAGATTTTGTAAACCTTGACACAGACCTATAGATGGGCACTTTACTTACACAATCAAACATATATTGAGATGGAAACTTATGACAATGGTTAGATAAGGAACATCCAACAATTGAAAAATGTTCAAAAAGTTTATATAAAAAATTTACATCATAAAAAATGTCATGTAAGTGCTTACAACTTTTATTAATGAATTAAAACTCCTCTCAGCATGTTGTAGACTACAGGAAACCTTGCATTAGGGTTTTAGTGGAAATTCTCTTGTTTAGAATGATTCCATTATGGAAAATTATTGATTCTTTGTGAAAATATGGGAACCATTATATGTTAACATATTTTGTGGGTTTAAGGGAGATAGAGTACATATAAATATAGTTACAAGTGATTTTGAGTGTGAAATGGCAAGGTAAACCTAAAAAGACCTAAATAGTGACTTATAAAGGTATAAAAAGACTACCAAAATGTTGAGTTATTGCATGAAAATTTATAATTAACTAGTATTGGATAAAGGGTATCCCAAATAGTCATTGGTTTGTGGAGGAACCTCTATATAGAACCATATTCTCATAAATAGATATAAAAAGGGATAGAAAGATTATGATTGAATAGGGCAAAGTTGTCAAGGATAAATTCAAAGGTGTTTGTGAGTTGGTGAGTGGATATAGAGGGTTGATGTGACATAAATAAAAAATATTAAGACCTTGGAAACCACAAACTTATCATTCAAACCTAAGAACCATTACATGAAGAGTGAATGTAAGAACCATTATAAAAATAAGTAGATGTAAAACAAGGTTAAATGAGATAACTTGGTGTGTGCTCTACATCAATAACTAACAATAAAAAAATTATAATCAAGGTCATGATGACCATTCCAATCAATTTAACTATAAAAATGTCCCTTATGACTATAACATTGTAGGTTTCATCACTAGTAGACATATTTTTACCATTAAGATCAACCCTAAGCCAATTATTAATAATACACTACAACATTTGGCATCCATTTTAGGACCTCCACCTCCATTTTATTGTAATACTGATTTGGTTCATAATATCCTAAATGCATATCAATATCCAAGAGTTAACATTCTAGGCCTTCACTTGCCTTGTCCTAATTATAGTAACCTTTTAATGACTTGAGGTCATGAAATCATAGCTCAACACTCTAAGGTTAACATTCAAGGTATGACACTTTCTTCCTCAAAAAATACATTCAAGGTCTTCCACCTCAGAAAACCAAGATAATTGTTTCTATTAATGATAAAACTTATGATATTATGAAACAACTAAAAAAAACATTAGCATAGATTTCTATTTTAGATATTTTGTATATGCCAAATGTCCATAAGAACATATTGAATAATATTTTAAGTTAGTCTAAGGTCCCAAGTGACATGTGCAAGATAAATTCCAAAAACTTGTTAATAATTTGGATCCACCCTAACAAATCACCTTTGATCTAAGTGATATGTCATCCCTTGGACCTTTGTATAATAACTTACTTTACATAGAAGCAATCATTTCCTAGTATAAAGTTAAATGACTCCCCATAAACAATGGTTCAGGGCTAAATATTGTAAACTTTGAAGCTAGTTAAACACTTGGGCTACATATTAGTAGATATTCTACTAGATACCATCACTATCAAAGCTTATGATAATGAGGAGTTAGAACCTCAGGTTAACATTTGTTTATCTTTTATCATTGGGACTCTAACCCATGATACTCTATGTGATGTTCTTAATTTGGAACTATTATATAATTTTCTTCTTGGGTGACCATGGATTCATGAAGTATGTGATGTGCCTTTTCATCTCTATCAATGTATCAAATTTACCCATTATGGATTAGAAGTTACTATTCCTAGTGACATACAACTGTACCAACTTTTTAAACACTTGGAAGTGGATTATGAAAGCTATAACTATCACTTTGGCATAGAGCCCATCCCCAAAAAGGATAAAAATATAGATGATCAACTACTTGAGCTAAATTATGTGGATAAAATTACTCTTGCTTCCACTTCATCTAGACCACCTATTACAATAGCCAATCATTTTAATATTCACAACAACAACCTTGGGGAATAAAAAATAAAAAATTATTTCCATATAGACAAGTTGCCTAATATACTTAAATCATATGGTATACCCAAATTAAAAACTTCTAAAATGGAATGGCTCAAGAAGGATGATTATTTTTAGAAAGGACCTATGGTTTTCATAAAAACCAATTCAAAGGAACAAGAATGAATCAAGGCTAATGATGATTCATATTTATATAGTGATTATTTTGCCTCCTACTACCAAAACACAAAGTATCTTATTCCAAATAGGATAATGGATAATTAGGCCTAAAGGGAAAAGGCTTGGGGAAAAATAAATGAAATATTTATATAATATCAATTGACAAAAATAAATTAACTTTAGGTATAATATACAAGCCACCTAGGGGTGACCCTTTAGTTATCGAGAGTGACTCTAATTTATCATCTAACATTGAAAATGCTGACAGTGATGTAGAGTCCTATTATAGAATTTATAATGAGTTGAGTAACACTAACATATTTGAACTTCCATATTACCATTAATTATATCCCATCTCATTCCCCTCTATTTTTTAATCATCCCTAATTGATTGAATGGAACCAATAAGACTCATACATACTATTAGATTTTTTCATAATGATGAGGCAATTTTTGAATTCTTGATCCTTAGAGATAATTTACCAATTGGTGATCATAAATAGGGATTTGAAATTACATTGGACCATATTACCTATTTTGGATAGAGTATTAACTTCCTTAGTCACAAATAAAAAGAAAAAGAAAAAGAAATCAAACATTGAGGTCCCAAAGTGAAAACTTCTTTGAGGTGCTTTTGGACTAAGGAAAAAGTAAAGAAAAAGATGAGTCCCATGGTGATAACCTATTTTAGGTGCCATTAGATGAGGAATTTCACCTTATTTTAAATGAAACATAGGCCTCCTCCAACCCTAAAAATTCATGATGATCAATAATAGATTAAAAATATTAGAAAGTATATGATCAATTAGCTTAGGATTTACCACATCTCTTTACTAAATGTCCTTTACTATACTTTGGTGACTCAGATTCTTCCTACATGGGAAAATTCAAAAAGTCAGTCAAGTCACTAGATGAAGATTGATACCAATATACCATATTGCCAACTATTCTAGAATTTTATTCCACACTAATTGTGGAGGATACCACATAAGTCAATATTAGAACACTGTCCAGTCCTAAATGGATCAAACATGGAGTGCCCCTCACTAAAGAGGAATGTGAGCTTCTTACTACCCTCCTTCATGAGTTTGTTGATATTTTTCCTAATCTTATTTAGATATGCTTAGATTGGACCCTAATTTAGTTTTACATCATCTTTTTGTACACCCTAATGTCAAGCCAATCAAGAAAAACCTAATAATAATACACCCTCAAATAGTTGTAATTATCAATAAGGAATTAGAAAACCTATTGGAGGCAAGGTGTATCCATATTATTGATTATTCATATTTGATATCTAATGTAGTCCCAATCAATAAAAATCCATAAGGAATTCAATTATGTACTAACTTCAAAGATATCAATAAATCATGCCCAAAGGATGATTTTACTTTGTCCATAATTGATATTATCATGGATTCCATAGAAAGGTATGAGATGCTATCTATTATGGGTTGTTTATCTAGATATAATCAAATTAAAATTTTACCTAATAACCAATACAAAACAATGTTCACCACTCCACATGAATGTTTTACTATCAAATGATGTCATTTGGCCTCAATAATGTCAGTGCCACATACCAAAATGCCATGAATGTCATTTTTCATGACATGATGCATGATATTGTTGAAGACAATGTAGATGATATTTTGGGAAAACTCAAGCATAGATCATGACATCTAGATGTGTTTTTAATAATCTTTGAAAAGATTAACAAGTATTAAGGTAGAAATTAACCCTAAAAAGTGCATATTTGGTGTTAATTAAAGTAAATTTATAAGTTTAATTTATCCTATAGATGCATTAAAGTTGATCCATCTAAGGTTAAGGTCATTACAAAAATTCCTCCACCTTAAAATGTAAATCAACTTCATAGCCTACATGGCAAGATCCAATCTATCAGGTTATTTATTTATTAGTTGGTAGACATATCCCATCCTTTTACTCATGTTTTGAAGAAAGGTTCCATATTCTCATGAAATATCTATTATCAATAGACCTTTGATTAATTAAATGAATATCTATCAAATCCACCTATTCTAGTTTAGACAACACTTGGAAAACTATTACTTCTATACATCTCGGTAACTGAATGTTCCTTAGGGCTACTCCTAGAACAACATAAGGGGAAATAAAAAGTCATATACTAATTGAGACACACATTAGTTATTTATGAACATAATTATAGCTCAATTGATAAATATTACTTAGCCATGGTGTTTGCATCCCAATAGTTATGAAATTATATGCTCAAAAATAAGACCATTGTCATTGCCAAAGTGGACCCAATCAAATACCTACTTTCCAAGACAAATTTAAATGGTCATATAGCCAAATGGATCATGCTATTGAGTGAATTTGATATTGAATATGTACATAAAAATACCATCAAGGTGTAGACATTTGTAGATCATCTTGGCAAAGTAACCTTATTAGATACCAATCCACTCATTTTCAATTTCTTGGATGAGTCAATCATGGCTCTACATGACACTTCTTCTGAGCCTCAATACTATACCCTTTGATTTTATGGCTCCTACACTTCTCATGGATCAAGATTTGATATCCTATTCATAAAGCCACAAGGAAATATCATTCCCAAAACATTCTACATTGGTTTTTATTGTACTAATAATATAACAAAGCATGGACCACTCATCATAAGGATTCATTTAGCATTACAATGGAATATTAAGAAATTACATGTTCATGGAGATTTTTAGCTAATTATAAACCATGTGACAAAATGATACCATACCAAATATGGAAAACTTATTCATTACAAGCGTATGTTAGACCATCTTAAATATATCATTAAACACATCTAATTTGAATAGATTATAATGGCTAACAATATAACTACCAATGTATTAGAAATAATTGGTCCACTAATAAAAATTGTGTATCATGATATACCAATTTATTATTGAACATCTATCAAATCCAGCTCATGAACATTCTGAATCCAACATGGTATGTGATATTGTTGGTCCTAGATCTCCTTGGTACTCCCACCTTTTATATCATATTATCCCTTCTAACCTTTCTAATAATGAATAAAAATCCTTCTTTCATACTACCTCCTATTATACCATTCTCACTACCACACTCTATCTTAGAGGATATGATGGAACTCTACTTCATTATTTAGATTTGATAGAGTACATATTAGAAATTAAAGAAGTACATGAAGGGATTTGTGGGTCCAACACCAATGGACTATCCTTACTAAGAATCTCTTACGTATAGGGTATTACTAGTGCACTATGTAGTCTGATGGATGTGCTTATGTAAAACATTGTGTGGCTTGTTAGAGGCATGTTGATCTCATTCATGCACCAACTCAACTAATTCAACCAATCACTATGTTATGGCCATTTTAAACATGGGAAATCAATCCTATGTCTTTAGATAACCATAAAGTGAGTTGAATCCATTACAATCACTTACATAACTAGTGAAAGATTTACAAATTCATCCTCAATCATCTCATTTTTGGCTTTCCCTCTGATTTCATTTTTGATAATTGTAGCTCCTTTAAAAATAAAGATGTCAAATCCCTCTATGACAAATACCACATCAAACAACACTTTTCTACTGCTTATTTTCCTCAAATAAATGGCAAAGCTAAAGAATATAAAAAAACAATGATCCAAACCCTCAAAAAGGCTAGTAATGCTTTTGGTTACGATTGACATCCATAATTATTTCCCACCCTCTAGGCCTACCATACCAATACTTGAACCCTAACAAGAGCTAAACCATATTTCCTTATTTATGTCATTGAAGTTATTCTCCTTATCAAGATCATGTTACCTTCCTTGTGCATTTTAGTACAAGATATCATTGATGAGGAGGAATATAGAGTTTTTTGGTTATAAGAATTATAACTACTTAATGAAAAATATGTAGCTTCCTTGAACAATATCTAGGCATATAAAAATAGGTTTTACCATAACTACAATAAGTATATCAAACATAGATATTTTAAATTTGGTGACATGGTCCTGAAATAAAATCAAAATAATACTAAAGATGCCCATGAGAAGAAGGGAGAATTTGAGCCTAATTGGCTGGGCCCTTTTATCATCATAACAAATTATGGACCTGGAACATACATATTGGCTACACCATATGGAGAAGAGTTGGATGAGCCCATGAATTGTATGCATCTAAAACATTTTTAGACTTGATTTGCTTGAAATATATCTATGAGGACTCCTACTTAGGGGCATGACCTAAAAATACCCATCCCTTCATCATAATTCTAATTGAGTCAATCTATCTTGATATTATTCCCTCATCTTATTACCAATTCTTATCTTGATTTTGGTTCATCAGTACATAAGACAATCTCAAATGTGAGGATTTTGAGAAAGTTTCTAGTAGATTATTTATATTTATTCACCATCAACACATCTAGGACAATTAGTATCTCATATTAGCTTACGCATAATTTATTTGTATGATGGTCTTTCAATTGTATGTTTCATCTCTTGTTAAATTATGTACCATTTATTATATTCATACGTCATTCCTATTTCAAACCCTATTATTGATTCATAGTATCTTCTACTAAGGTTGAACTACATTGACCTGAGGCCTATTTGGATTATGTAGGTGTTGATGTCTTAAAATTGTGTTAGATCTTAATCAACAAAATGGGAAGTTTCAAGCTATGGGACAATGCGGCTTGAAAACAACCTCCAAATTTTAAAGAAGCTAGTCTCTTCTTT
The DNA here is from genome assembly GCA_037957365.1 of Torreya grandis. Lineage (NCBI taxonomy): Eukaryota > Viridiplantae > Streptophyta > Pinopsida > Cupressales > Taxaceae > Torreya > Torreya grandis. The sequence continues at coordinate 1,369,479 of JARHVA010000089.1, forward strand.
TGTATTGGGTGTTAGGGAAAAGGGATAGGAGATTAAATAGAAATGCAAATGCAGGAATTGAAACCTAACTATGGTGATGCACCTGAGTGTAATCCTAATCCTAACATGAGCATAGAGAAACTATTATATGATTCAATGACATTTAAGAGTAGACAGGTGCATGATCAATGTAAATGATTGGAATAATAGAAATAGAGGCTCACAATAGGGGAGTCTTTTGCTGAGATACAGGAATTGTCAACAAAGGCATAGTGTTCAATCTTCTTAATAGAACCCTTTAATCACATAAGAGGCACAGAAGTCACACACAGTTATGTAGAACTTTGGATTCTAGAAAATGAGACAAAAGCAAATAACATTTCCAATCACAACACTAGCAAATCTACAGCATAGACTACTGTGTAAATGACACAGGTAACACCAACCAAGGCGTGGAGCTTAAATTTCCTTAATTCATTCAGCCACATAAAGGGCATAGAAAAATGCATGATTATATCAACTTTTACAACTTTAGGAAATCAAGACAAGAGCAAATGATATTACTGGTCAAAACTTCTGAAAGTCTAAAACTATGAGAATTCCCCCCTTTTCTTTAGATTTTACAATTCTTCTTCTTTTATAGCCCTAGATACGTAAATAGAAAATAATAATTTGAACTTTGGCGCATTCAATGCTTCGAAAAGCCATGCTGGAGAAGAATAGCTGCCCTTAACTAAGGCATGGTGATTCCTGACTAGTTCCTCTCTTCACGCCTGAATTTCAAATTTCATCACCTACTAGGCTGCTCAACTGTCTATTCTACCTCCACTATTAGGAGACAGATAGACAATGTCTTCAATGCTTGCAAGCCCCAAAAAACTACCTGGTGCACTGCTCCATCTACTTGAATTAACTCTCACCAAATTTCCCTCCATTTTTGCTGTAATAGGTAGACGAGCACTCTATTCTATTTGTAATAGGAGAGGACCCTTAGTCAATTTTCTAAAAATCCTCTTGATCACCTAGAAGGCACTAGAGGATGACAACTAGATGCTTCCACTTTCTTTAAAATATCATCTAGGACCCACCACAATCTTCATTCAGTGATAAGGCTCAAAGGTGGTCTCTCAAAAGTTGATACATGGTAACTTCCACTACTCCTGGGAAGATACGTGCCATCTTTTGCTTCTCCTGCTAGGAGTATGTGGTGCCTTCTACTATTTTGGGGATGGAGTAGAGAGGGACCTGGAAGGTGACACTTGGTAGCCTCCGCTACACTTGGATACTTAGCAAAATGAATGACGCTTTTATGCATTGAATGGAAAGCATGGACCCACACATTGAAACAAAGGCTCTTGGTAGTCGACACGTGGTGGCTTCTATCACTTCTTTAAAAGGTAGTTTAGGGCCTCTGTAACTGCCACTTGGCACTTTCCACTCTCTTTGTCATTTAGCTTGTTGGAAGTTTTTGTCAAAATAGAAATCACAGATGCCTCTTATGATATGTGGATGTTGACATGTGGTGTGTTCCCCTTAACTGCTACTGGGTACGTGGCATGATTTGTGGTTCTCTGGAAAGCTACAATGAGGTTCTCAAAAGTCACCAGTTATCCATCTTCATCTCCCAGAGGCTGACAAGTGGCTGCTTCTGCTTGAATCTAATACTTAGGCCAAAATAAAATGAAAGGAAATAAAAGGTAAAAAGGGACCATGCTCTGAGGATAACACTTGGTAGCTTCCACTATGCTTCAACACTTAGGCAAAATGAACCCATCCTCTACTCCAAAACTTTGTGGCTTCGCTCGAAGAACCAAAATTGTAGTGCTCGACTGAAAAATTTGAAAGCAATGTAGAGTAAAAATTACTCTACAGTTATTGGCGACCCTTAGGACTTTTGAGCCTACTCAAAAAGAAACTCCACCTCCCACTCAATCAAAATTGTGAAAATCACAGCCTCAAAAGAGCCGTCATCAAATGTTTAAAACACTTATTAAAAGCAAAGCAGGAAAACAGTGGGCAAACAATGCGAAGAAGGGAAACTATTTAACTATAATACATGAGGGACCCAAGTCAATTAAAATGTTTTAAATAGATTCCATTTACAAGAATCTCTTCAGGCTCTCCTTCCATTGACTCTAACTCAAATGGATTGCTCTGCTTGCATGTGTGAATTTTGTATGGACCAGTCCACAGTGTTTCAAATTTGGTGTGCCGACCCGGCTTGGCAAACCGTGCATCCCATTTCAAAACAATCAAGCCCACTTCAAAATTAGGATCTGAAGTCCTTTTGTCAAAATACTTCTTCACCATTCTTTGATGCTTGATCAATGAATCATGGGCTAAACCCCTCTTTTCCTGAACTTCCAAAAGTTTTGTGAGTCTAACCTGCATGGGGCCATTTTCTTCAATTTCAATCTATTTGATCAGCTGAAGAGCAGGGATTTCCAATCTTAGGGGAATCACGACAGACTTTCCATATACCAGTTCATATGGAGATATTTTGATCACCTACTTGGACATGATCCTATCAGCTCATAGTGCTAGATTAAGCACTTTATGCCATTCTTTGTGATGGTCAGCCCCTACCCTTTTAATGAGTCTTATCAGGTTCTTGTTGGTTGACTCTGCCAGACCATTACCTTGAGGGTAATAGTTAGATGAGGTTTTAGATATATTCCATGTCTCAGGGCAAAGTTAGATACCTTAGACCCCAAGAATACTTTAGTATTATCTAAAATGATAGTGTGAGGAGCCCCAAAGCGAGTAGTGATACCCCCTAGAAAATCTAGGATCACATTCTCTGTTGCTTCTTTAAGTGGGACTACCTCAGTCCATCTGGTGAAATAGTCTATGGTAGTTAATATCCATTTGTGCCCCATGCTAGACACTAGATTTATCATCCCAATGAAGTCAAGACCCCACTGGGCAAAAGGTTCATCCACAACTGTTGGCCTAAGGGGCATGGCTGCATTCCTTTACATCCCCGTATAACACTGGCAAGATTGACATTTTCTAACCAATTGATAATAATATGAAAATAAAGTAGGATAGAAATATCCTGTCTCACTTATCTTTATGGCTGTGGTTTTTGCAAAAAAATGCCCTCCTGATAATCCATGGTGCATTTCGTGTAGTATCCTTTTGGATTCAGCCTGTTCTACACATCTCAGCAATTTCCCATCAAAATTTCTTCTGAAAAGGACTTGTTCAATTAAAACAAAATGAACTCCCTATATCCTATAATACCTTCTCTTGTTTCAAGGGAGTTCTCTTGGATAAACCCCATTTTCCATAAATTGAATCCTGTCTGTGACCCAGGATTCCTGATCAATTTCTTGTAACTTTAGCACTATTTCTGTTCCTCCTTTTGAATTTGTTTCCTCAGGTGATAGCTTTTCAAGCTCTTGGGTCATATATTGACATAGTCCCCTACCTCTGACCAGCTTGGTGGGTTAGACCTCTACATCATATTCAAGGATCTTAGTGATCCAATTGGCTCTTTTCCCAGTAATCTCACCCTCCATGATGTATTCCTTGACACTTGGGTGAGCCACAAGTATCAGGATTTTGTTCCCTAAGATCAGGTGCCTAAATTTATTGAGGGATTTCACCATGGCATAGGCCTATCTTTCTAAAAAATTATACCTGGTCTCATAATCCCTGAGACTTCTTGAGAAAAAGGCTATTGGGTGCTCCCCCTCTAGCTTGTCGTTCTTTTGAGTTAAGATAACAACAATACTCGATTCCCCTCCATAGACATACATCACAAAGGGCATGGAAAAATTTGGGTTCTTGAGCACTAGGGCTACTGAGATAGCCTTCTTGATCCCCTCAAAAGCTTGCCTTCCTTCTGTAGTCCACTTGAAGATCAGGTCCTTTTTTAGCAAAAGTGTCATTAGCCTAACCAAGCCTGTAAAATTAGATATGAATTTACTGACAAAATTGATCTTTCCTAAAAAGGACTGGACTGCCTTTTTATTTACTGGAAGAGGTAGGTCCATTATAGCTATGATCCTCTTAGGATCTATAGAAACTCCTTCCTTAGACACTATGTGCCCCAACAGTTTACCCTGAGGTATAGAAAAAATACATTTCTTGGGATTTAAAGATATCGCAAAATCTTAACACTTCCTAAAGATAGACTCCAAATGATCAAAATGATCATCATCATTTTTTGAGAAAATAGTGAGGTCATCCAGATAGACCAGGATGACTTTACTGATAAGCTCACCAAAGGTGATGTCCATTACCCATTAAAAGGTGGCTCCTGCATTTGATAAGCTAAATGGCATCTTTGCGTAGGCAAATGTACCCCATTTGGTAGTGAAAGCCATCTTGTACTGGTCCTCCTTAGCTAGCCAAATCTGATTATACCTAGAGAAACCATCAAGTAAAGAAAACCTCTCTGATCTAGCCATAATTTGCAAAATTTGTTCCATGGAGGGCAAGGGATAGTGGTCTTTTAGAGATGCTCTATTTAGATCTCTGAAATCTACACACAGTCTCACATCTCCATTATTTTTCCTAACTAGGACTAGATTAGATACCCAAGTTGAGTGTTTGATTGGAAATATTATTTTTGAATCTAAAAGCTTCTGCAACTCATCTACCATTAGAGGCTCAATCCTTGGGTTTACTGGCCTCTATTTCTACTTGATGGGTTTGGATCCCTCAACCAACTCTATTGTATGCTAGATATTGTCTTTGTTGTATCCGTGAAGGTCTTCATAGCTCTAGGCTATGACTCTATCATACTTTTGGCACAACTTGATCAATCTTTCCTTTTCTTTTGGAGTTGCAAAATTTTTGACCTTTAGTCTTTTCCCATCACTCACCTCCACTTTGAAATAGTCTACCTTATCTATTTGGAACCTTTTCTTTCCCAGGCTTACATCTTCTGGGTCGAACAAATTTTCTAAGGTGATCAATCCTTTGGGGAGCTTATTGGTCCTTAATTGGCTAATCTAATCACCATATGCCTCTTCAATTTTAGTTTGCAACTAATCTACAAACTCATTTGATTGCTATAAGAAAGAGACTACCTAAGCATCATTCTCAAACACTTGCCAGTTCTCATCATTGTCTGGGATGGTTGGCCTCACTATAACTTTTACTGACTCATTGTTAACCAATAGGCCAATTGCTAGGTCAAGTTGTGAGCCAATTTGAGCCATCTTATCAGCCTCAGTGTTTTGAATTCAAGGAATTATTTTAATATTGAAGGCATCAAAATTTTCTATCAAATCCCAAATCCTATGCCTGTAAGACCTCATTCTCACATTCTTGGCTGCTACCTTTTCTCGTATTTTCTTTACTACTAGCTCTGAATCTCCTTTTACTTTTAGGTTCTTTATTCCCTTTTTCTAGGCTAACAAGAGCCCATGTACTAAAGATTCATATTCTGCATCATTATTAGTGCAAGTAAATTGGAATCAGATAGCCCTTAAAATTTTATCACCATTTGGAGTAGTAAGACAAATCCCTGCTCCAGCACCATGCTTACTTTTGGCCCCATCAAAATTCATAGTCCAAAGCTCTACATCTTGAGCAGTAGGTGCCTCTTCTCTTATAACATTTGGGATCACCTGATCCTCATCAAAAATGACGTACATGCCCAAACTAATAGAGTCATAGTTCCCATACGGGTCACTCTGCATCATAGCCAACAACTGGCTATTTTGTTCTTTTTGACCATGCTCAGTCTAGTCTCCTAGTTCTTCGACAAAATTTCTTTCTACTTTATTCATCATGGCATGATCTACTTCCAATCTTCTTGTTGGTTCGTCAGTGATGTGGTCTTTAGATAGTGGTTCAGATAGAATTTTCATCTTTGAACCATACTTGGTTCTCAGAATGAGGTGAGACCAGTTAAGAGACATATATCCACCTATCTTCACCGTAAAGTCTCAGGATAAACATAAACCAAAAATAGGAGGAATATCTATGACAACTATATCCTAGTTGATAATTACATTGTGGCATGTGAATAACTGTAAGGGGAGTTGCTTTATTCTCCCTATGGTTTGCACTATTTTGCCATCTAGCAACATAACTCCCTTTACAAGGGGTTCATATTTTATTTGCAAAGCATCAGCTATTTGCTTGGGCATCATAGTTGTACTAGCTCCTGAATCTATCAATGCATTATGTAGGAGTTTCTTTCCAACTATCAGAGTCTAATAGAAAGGCTTTGGCTTGGATTTACTTACTTGTACTGCATTGTTCATGAAGGCTGTTGTCATTAGAAGAACCGTATCTTTGAGATTTCCCTTTCTTCCAGGTCCTTCCTTGGATGTGGTACCTTCGGGTATTGTTGACCCTTGTAGGGCTTCTTGCAGTAATGTCTTTTGCTTATGAATAGCCAAGATATTCCATATAGATACTTGTGCCAGAGTTTTCTTTAATTGGTCCATAATATTGATAGGTCCCAAAGACTGAGTTTTTTGGTAATAGGGATACCTTGTTCTTTCTTGAATTTGGGTAGGAACCCCTTGATCTTACACTGGCCAAGACACTTCTTGTCTGACAGTAATGTTCCCTTGCCCACGAGATGGAGGATTATTCTTGTCTTGACCATTTGCAATTTTGGGTTGCTCTACCATTCTCCTCTTCAATCTGGTATATTAATCAGACTGCACTACTGGCCTCTGGGAGGTAGACGCTTTGTTCAAGAAGACCGCTTCTTCATCCTCAACCCATGAGAACAAAGCATGTTCAGGGGCTATTTCTTCCTCCTATTGCAAGGACATTCCTTGCATCTGAGCCACTAGCACTAAATTTTGCATGCTAGGAGATTGGTAGGCTTGATTGCTACTAGTACTGGCAAAATGACCATCCATTCTTCTCTGCTCAGCTACTCTTTGTTGTAGATTGCCTCTAGGACAATCTCTAGGTGTGTGGGCATCATTGCAAGGGAAACACCAAGCATTAGTGTCATCCACATAATTATTTTGACCTGGAACCATCTCCTTGTTTGAGTTGGGAGGAAGGGTCTGTGAGGGTGTGGGAACTATAACTAATTGATTTGCTGGTTGATGGTTGGTTTGCCTTGGAGGGCCTTGATATTGGTTTGGTTGAGACGAGAACCTGTTTCCTTGATAGCCTTGATAAGGAGGCTTGGGGAAAGTATTTTTCTGCCTCTTCATATTAATCAACTCATTAGAAAATGATCTCAGGAGATTTTTGATATCATCCATCTCAGATGATGGAGCAGGGACAGGTCCTTTCCTAGAAGACTAAGGGTATTGATACATGGACACAGGTAGAGCTGTAGTTTTAGGTATTTTTTGAGGTAAAGGCAAGGAGATTTTTGGGAACATGGGCATGGGAGGCCTTGGAGGTAACATTTCAGCATCGATTAAATGGTTATCAGATTTGACTATAAGGTCATAAGCTACTGGCAAAGTGTGTCCTCCCAGTGACTGGATCATGACAGATATATCTGAATTTAAAGCTTTGAGATAGAATACTATGGCCATACCAAGTGGTGGTTTAGCTACGATAGGGATTCTATCCCAAGTTTTTTGGAATTTGGTGTTGAAATCAGTCATGTCCTCTTGTGGTTCCCTCTGAATGGTGATCAACTACTGTAGTAAAGAAGACTTGTTGCCTTTTTCTGCAAATCTTTCAAAGAACAGATCTCCAAGCTGGTCCCATGTGAAAATGGCATTTGGGGTCAAGGATTGATACCATTTTAAGGCCTTTCCTTTGAATGAGGTTGCTAACAAATTTAGGGCCACATTTTGCTCTGTGACACCATGTATGGCATAGACATTTGATACATCTTGAAGATGCTTCGTGGGTGTTTTTGAGTCTTGCCACTGAATTTGGGTAGAGCCTTTAGAGCATTTCCTAGAATAGGGTCCCAAATAGCTGGAGGTGTTGGGAGGATTAAGGGGCTACCAATGTTCCATCTTTCATAATTTCTTGGGGGGATACTGGCTCCCATATTTGGTATTGGTATGAACTGGTTAACCCTTCCTCTTGAACTAATTACCAGAGGTGGCAAAAGAAAACCTAGATTTGTAGCAATTTGCGATCTGGTGACTGGTCCACAACTCTGACTCCTCGTGGCTCTTTGGTTCATGTGGTCTTGAAAGAAAATTCAATACTAGTCTGACCAGGTGTGCCAAAAATTATTGATGTCTTAAAATTGTGTTAGATCTTAATCAACAACAATGGGAAGTTTCAAGTTGTGGGACAATGTGGCTTGAAAATAACCTCCAAATTTTAAAAAAGCTGGTCTCTTCTTTTGTATTGGGTGTTGGGGAAAAGGGATAGGAGATTAAATAGAAATGCAAATGCAGGAATTGAAACCTAACTATGGTGATGCACTTGAGTGTAATCCTAATCCTAACTTGAGCACAAAGAAACTATTATATGATTCAATTACATTTAAGAGCAGACATGTGCATGATCAATGTAAATGATTAGAATAACAGAAATAGAGGCTCACAATAGGGGAGTCTTTTGTTGAGATACAGGAATTGTCAATAAAGGCATAGTGTTCAATCTTCTTAATAAAACCCTTCAATCACATAAGAGGCACAGAAGTCATGCACAGTTATGTAGAACTTTAGATTCTAGAAAATGAGACAAAAGCAAATAACATTTCCAATCACAACACTAGCAAATCTACATCACAGACTACTGTGTAAATGACACAGGTAACACCAACCAAGGCATGGAGCTTAAATTTCCTTAATTCATTTAGCCACATAAAGGGCACAAAAACATGCATGATTATATCAACTTTTACAACTTCAGGAAATCAAGACAAGAGCAAATGATATTACTGGTCGAAAACTCTGAAAGTCTAAAACTATGAGAATTCCCCCCTTTTCTTTAGATTTTACAATTCTTCTTCTTTTATATCCCCAGATACATAAATAAAAAATAATAATTTGAACTTTGGCATATTCAATGCTTTGAAAAGCCATGCTGGAGAAGAATGGCTGCCCTTAACTGCGACATGGTGATTCCTGACTAGTTCCTCTCTTTGCACTTGAATTTCAAATTTCATCACCTACTGGGCCGCTTAACTGTCTATTAAGCCTCCACTATTAGGAGACAATCGAATGGCATCTTTAATGCTTGCAAGCCCCAAAAAACTACCTGGTGCACTGCTCCATCTACTCAAATTAACTCTCACTAAATTTCCCTCCATTTTTGCTGTAACAGGTAGACAGGCACTCTGTTCTATTTGTAATGGGAGAGGACCCTTAGTCAATTTTCCAAAAATCCTCTTGATCACCTAGAAGGCACTAGAGGATGACAACTGGGTGCTTCTACTTTCTTTAAAATATCATCTAGGACCCACCATAATCTTCATTCAGTGATAAGGCTCGAAGGTGGTCTCTCAAAAGTTGATGTGTGGTGACCTCCACTGCTCTTGGGAAGATACGTGGCATCTTCTGCTTCTCCTGCTGGGAGTATGTGGTGCCTTTCGCTATTTTGGTGATGGAGTAGAGAGGGACCTAGAAGGTGACACTTGGCAGCCTCTGCTACACTTTGATACTTAACAAAATGAATGACGCCTTTATGCATTGAATGGAAAGCATGGACCCAGGCATTGAAACAAAGGCTCTTGGCAGTCGACATGTGGTGGCTTCTGTCGCTTCTTCAAAAGGTAATTTAGGGCCTCTGCAACTGCCACCTGGTGCTTTTCACTCTCTCTATTGCTTAGCTTGTTGGAAGTTTTTGTCAAAATAGAAAACATGGATGCCTCTTACAATACACAAATGTTGACACGTGGTGCATTCCCCTTAACTGCTAGTGGGTACGTGGCACAATTCATGGTTCTCTGGAAAGCTATAATGAGGTCCTCGAAAGTCACCAACTATCCATCTTCATCTCCTAGAGGCTAACACATGGCTGCTTCTGCTTGAATCCAATATTTAGGCCAAAATAAAATGGAAGGAAACAAAAGGCAAAATGGGACCGTGCTCTGAGGATGACACTTGGCAGCTTTCACTGAGCTTCGACACTTAGGCAAAATGAACCCGTCCTCTACTCCAAAACTTTGTGGCTTCACTCAAAGAACCAAAATTGTAGTGCTCGACTAAAAATTTGAAAGTAATGTAGAGTAAAAATTACTCTACTGTAGGTAATACTCAATTTCTAAGATCAACTCGATCACCTTTTTTCCATGATCTCACCATTTTATGAGCAACCTAAGCCACAATATCACCATTTTTATAGTAATTTAAGCCACACTCTCATTTTTTTATGAGTTAATGCATTCTATATTTTGTATTTCTCCCTTGAGTTGAGATGCTAAAACCTAAAAACATTCAAAATAGCCAAAAACCCCTAAAATTTTGAAAATCCCAGAAACAACCTAAACACCAAAATTTTTAAAAAGGGATTAAACTCTCCAAGAGAGATTAAGCTAGAAAATATTTTCTTATTCTATCATCCTATTCCCAACTAGAATTTTTACTATGTTCTGGATGGCACAATTTACCACATTTGATAGGTGGGAACCCCTTACCCAATCAATGATTATTTCCAATTACCATTTCAATTCATTCAACTACTTTCCCATTTATGAGAGAACTACATGAACCTAAGGTCTACATAGACTACTTAGGAAATACTTGGATGCATGAAGCATCTTAGGATAGCTTAGTTAATCTTATTTCCATTTAACATTTCTTGATTTATCTTAACACTCTCACCATTTTATGAGTTTACCTTTCTTATTTTCCCTCTACAAATAAAATCTCTTAGTTATCATCATTTTAATTCTTTCCCACATCCATGGGAGACTAAACTTATCTTGAAGTCCATTAAACTATATATGTAGTGTCCACTTGTATGGGGCATTTAGAAACATCTCAACCACCCCTTCCTTTTTATTTTATTCCCCTTTCTATCCAAATTACCATCTTGTCCTATCAGTTTTCCTCTAGAGCTTAGGGGTAAAATCTCCAAAATTAACACCTTACATTCACACACATAGAAATGATTCACTAGTTACTTATTTTTTTGGTGTGTTTGTGGGTTTTTTAATAATGATTATTTTTTATTGTTATTGGTGTGTTTATTTAATTTTACTCATGAGTAACATGATGTTTTTTGTTGATTTTCTTTTTGGTTTGTATTTTCTTGCTTCTTTACTTGCTTTTTTGTTTTATTTTTTGATTGTCACCTTGAATCAATCCACTGTGCCAGTGGGGTCATCATCATGGTGCTTCCTATCACACATTTACACTTGAGTCCATCCATTAGCATATGTTAGAATTATCATCATGGTTTTTATTATTGGTGCATTATTAACAACTTTTTATTATATTGGGGGTTAGTCCTTATGCACATTCTAGCCTGGTCATCATGGTGTTTTAAATCATGGTGCATACCATTCGGTGATATATCAAAAATCAATTAATATAGGTCTAATTAGAAACATTATATTAAAAATTTTATATTATCCTCTAACCAATTAATTAATCACCTAATTATCATTTATCAAAATGAAAATCTGCCCTATTAAGAAAAACCAATTAGACCGATCAATGATCAAATCCACCCTACAAGGGAAAACCATTTATATTTTTTAGTGATTAAATCTACCCTATTGGGTAATATTAATGTGATCCAATAATATTTCCATCTTTATGTCCTAAATCATCATTTAGTCTTTCTTTTAATTCTAAGCCCATAGATTTCTCCCATTCTTTCTTCTTCCTCTCTTTTTTAAGAGCTTATTTGTTTCAACTTCTTTCCCAATCATTCCCTTTAAAGGAAATATAAAGCTAATCAAGCACAATTTGGGGAATCAATATGAGTTTATCAAATCATAATTTAAAAAAGAGAAGAGTGAGGACATTAGTATTCAATCATTATTAGTTTTCTTCTTAATGACTTTGTCTTTCTCTGAAAATATGTTACAATACCTAATGTCTCAAAATATCTTCTCAAATATGGGGCAAAATGTAGACACTTTATTTTAACCACTTTCACGTCTAAAATAAAATCAAGAGATACTTTTCATTATCACATGCAAATTTAATTATAAATCACCATTAGACCTATTTTACCTAAATAACTATCAATTTAACCCAGAATCACAATATACATCTCTAATTGGGGCAATGGATCATATTTCATCTTTAATATTACTGAGTGCATCCTAAAATAAATAAACCCTTTGAAAGTGTATTTACATGATAATTAAGTGAATACTTGAATGACAAATAGAAAAATTTCAAAAATCCACCATTCTTGTAATTGCTAATTAATCATCTTGATTATTTAGCTTAATCATTAATCTAATGGAAAATTCTATGAATTTGGAATAATCCAATTTTCCTAAAATCAAAATTAAATTATTGACTCATATAGGTGATTTCACTTAAGAAGTGAATGAGAAAGAGGAGTGTAACAAAGCTCTTACATACCTCTTACACACTCTTCTTCTTACACCTCTTTTACACACTCCAAGAGGACCAGTGATTGCATTTTTATTCCAACATGCCTTCCACACTCTAAAAGGAATTAAATGCATATTTTACACACTCAATGTGGGTGATCATGAGTTCTATGACTCATCCTCCACCAGTCATCTTGATCTCAAATCAATGGTTCACAAACATTCAAAAAGTCTATAAATAAAAGAATTTTTGGCCATTATAGATAAGTTTCTTCATGCAAACTTACTCTGCTAAATTATATAAAGAGCTTCAAACCAATTATCATGCCAAAGCCAAGCCAAGATAAGAATCAAGTACAGACAATGAGAGGTGCTTGCCACATATGGAATATATCATTTTAAAATACTCCACAACCTATGATCCTAACTCAACCTCTTAAGATTATTTTTCAAGAAAATATTTTAAGGAGGTATAAATGTTTATTTTTATCTTTTAATGTATATTTATTACTTACTTTCCATATAACTAAATCTAGGTATTGAGATTGATATGATAGTTATCTAAGTTTGTTTTTATTTTATTCACTAAAAAATTGGATAACCTCTCTTGGATTTAAAATCTACATTGATTGTTGGAGGGTTATTGAAAGGTAACCTGATGGGTTGGATACAAGAAACATGCAATCTCATGGGTCCAATCTAGGAGAGATAAGAATCAATCACTATATAGATGCAATGTAGGTAAGTATGAACCACAAGTGGTTTTAAACACCATAATCATTCCAAAATGTACACATGACAACATGCATGATATGGGTGGGCAAAATGGTGTAGATGGTAGTGATCAAGACTTAGGGTAGGCCTTTAAAACTAGGATCCATTGAGAATATATTATGGAGAGGTAGATAGAATATGAGGGATAATGAACATTCATCATTTAACATATAACCATGAATTTACTTGTAAAAATGGTACCAAATATATGTGAATACCACAGGCTTGTGATAAAAAACCATTGAGTGTAGTCCATATGGACATAAGAATGGCTAGTTAAACAAGGGATATTTCATTTCCACCTTAATGTAATCAATGTTGGACTCTCTATCACTTTAAGAGGAAGTATCTTGCATAAAATGAGAGAAATATGCCAAGAAAAGAACAAAACCCACACATCAAACCTCCCAATCCAAGATGAAAACTAATACAAAAAAACTCAAAATTTTAAAATAGATAACAACAAATATCAAACTAGATAATTATGAAAACTAGATTGGTGCTCTAATACCATGTTAGAAAATTGGCAAGGATCTCTAGTTCAATCAAATTCATATATTTATAAGCAAGAGCAATTGCATAAATGTTACTATGAGTAAAAATAAAAATGAGAATATTGCACAAAAAAATAGACAAATCATCCAACACATTACATATCAATATCTCACCACCCAAGATGTACAAATAGGAGAGTTAAATGTGAAAATCCTCCATTAATAGCCATAATGGGTCTAAAATTGACATGTAACTCCTATGATAAAACAACATCCACTAACCAATGATTATGGACAAAAGTAACTCCTAATGATGTGTACACTTGATCAAGTTAACTCAAGTGTAGGAATAACATATCTATGTTGTAATAAACTAGAATAAATGAAAATAAATACCCTATACTAATAGGTGTTGGTTCATAGTTTTTATTAGAGCCTAAAGTCTGATAGGATAAGGATAAACTGCATCAAAGTTTTTATGGCCATCAAGCTCAAAAACCTAATAAGGTCAAGAGTTATTTTAATTAGTGATTGTATTTTTAATTAGATTAAAATAATAAATAGGGTATACATAATATTATCAAATAAATTTATTGTTCCAAAATATTTAATGGGGTATATATATATTTTTTAAATGATGATGTGCCATTAAAAACTTGGCAGGGTCTGTAGAGTGGTAAAGTGTAAATTTCATATGTTTGTTGGGGTTCATTAAGTTAATTAGGTATATTTTGGAAGTGAAAACTCCAAAGGTATCTTTAAATGTGAAGGGTTAGACCATTCCCTCATTATATAGTAAAATAGAGCTTGTTCTTAGGGGTTTTTGAGAGTTGAATGTGTTATTCTACTATTATGTGAGTATAAGTCTGTATTGAATCTGCCATTGCTAACTATATTACTTTTTCATTTTATTCCATATTTAATAAAGAGAATGTGTTCTTGTGTTGAAGACCTAAAAATGTATGTATGAGTTGGACCTTGGCATGTGTGTGTATCCAATCTAAGCATCTGATAAGTAGAGGTTATCCTAAGTGGATTCCCTATCTATGTGTGAATCAATTGGTATTAGGTAAGGTCTTTTTTCTTTTGCTGGGAAAGTGTTCATGTGAAAATACTCTACTTAAGTCAATTATCAAGCTATAAAATATATGTTTACATTGTGATAAGTGATGGCATATAGAGGTAACACTATTTGTATAGAGGAAAGACAAAGAGGACCTTGAATTATAGACTTGGATGAAATGATGAGAGAAATGAAAGTAAGGTTAGCTGGAATGTAAATAGTGTAAATAAGAGGAGATGATGATGGAGATGTGGGTGTGGATGAACAAGAGGGATTTTTATAGCTTGGAATAGAGGACATGGAAAACAAACTTGAGACAAGATTTCTCATAGCTATGGCAAGGACTAGTATTAAATAAAATTTGGAGACACCCTGCTACAATGGGACTTTTAATCTCAAATATATTTTGGATTGAATACTAGAGGTGGAGAAGTATTTTAATTTAATCTATGAATGAAAATAATAAGGTGAAGTTTAATTACACTAAGTTAAATATCTATGAGAGATAGGAAAAATAAGGAGAAAATAAAATCTTGGAACAAAATGGTGGTGAAATTGAAGGCCAAATTTATACTTTTTGAATATCAGCTGAGGTTTTTTAAATAAATATATAATTTTAGATAAAATGTGATGAATATCAAGGACTACACCAAGGAGTTTTATATAATCACTATAAGAGTTGGAAATGTTGAGGAGGATCCATACAAAGTATCATGGTATGTGAATATACTATGTTTTTACATATAAGATGAAATTAATTTTTTGAACTTGAGAAATATAGAATAAGCCTATAAATGTGTATTTAAGGAATAAGATAATTTATTGAGAAAAAACCAAGAAAAATATATAGGTAAAGGAAGGTATTCAAGAGGACAAAGATAGAAATATAGTGGAAGATGACAATAAAACCATAGTAGAGAGGCAAACAGTTCCCAGGATTAGAATTCAAGTAGAAGAGGAGGATATTATTATAGAGGGAGAGGATTATATGAAAGAGTTTAGTGCAAGAAAAAATAAAAGGGTTCCAATTAATTACTACCTTTATCTCTATGTTTCTAGGGCTAGACACTTATCCATGGTCACTCTTTTAACACTTTATTAGCCTTGGTCAATTAGCACATCTTTATTGCATTCATATTAAAATATCAAAATGGAATACATTCACACTATAAAATACAAAAAAATTATCACACGTCTCTATAGGATTATTACATTACATTAAATATTTATAGACTCTCATACATTTCCCCCTAAATTTATACAACTCTTTGTTATGCTCTTAGAGAGTTATATTCCTTCCTATCTCATTCCTATCTAAAATTTGTTTCTCCCTTCAATATTATATTATTCTTGACATACCTAGATCCATATGGTGTGTCTTAAAATTCCTTGACACTACACATATCATATAATAACTTTGATACTTTTAGTTTTTATGATTAAATGTCAAACTATTAGTTACAACTTCTGGATACACAAGTGATGTTTTTAGGCCAAATGATAGTTTAAAAAATATCATAAATTCAATTCAATCTATATAATTAATATGAAAATTTAAAAATAAAATATACTAAATTTTATATCATCACTCCAAATTTGGTAACCCAATTCTTACTGCAAATTTAATACAAGGTAAAGAATCATTTGTAAACTAGGCATATGACATTTTTAGTCTAAATGACAGTTACAAAAACTCTCATAACTTTACCAATATTTATCCAATTGAGATTAAATTTTAATCACATCATTTATAATACATTTTATATTTCTTATCTAAAAATTTTAACCAATTCTACCACAACTTTATTGCAAGGTAAAGAACCCTCTATAGACTATGCAAATGACATAGTCTGATAGAAATAGATGGTATATTATTGTTGTAACTATAAATTCAATAAAATTTAGTATGTATGTTTAGTGTGTCATGTAATATAAACCCAAAAAAATTCATCATCCAATTATTACCTTGAAATGGTAAAAACTCTTACAAGTATTTTGACAAAATTAGGTGGTACACCTTCACAGTGACTCCAAATTATCTAAAATTTGGTGTAGAGGTTTTAAGTGTTAGGTGTTATTAAATAAATAAATACCATCATTTAATTATTTCAAAAATTGAATATAAATTATGAAATGTGTCATAGTCACAACCTAAAATAAATATTTAGTATGTTTCTATGGTAACTAAAAATGGTATGAAACTTGGTACAGATATTGAAAGTGTCAAATGCTTTGACCTCACAAAATTTCATTATATAATTATTATCATAGTTGAATAACCATTTATAAAAAGTGTTAATGAATTAATAGTTCATGCATACTAACATAATAGATTAAATATCTCCACACTTTTCCCACAATAAAATAATACTTTTGAAACATAATTCTAGGAGGTTGATAATGTCACACCATTAAGACCACAACAAAAAAAACAAAAAAACACATTGCACTCTATTTTTATTAATTAAATACTAAAAAAATCTTAAAATGATAGAGAAGTTGAATAGACACTCTATATAGCTAGGTATGTCAATAGGACTACAATATTGAAGGGGTAAATATAGTTTAAAGAGGAATGAGTTATGAAGAGAAAAAACTTTTCAAGAGTAGAACATAGAGTTGTATCAGTTCAAGAGGAATTGTGCGAGAGTATATAAATCTTTCATGTAATGTAATAATAATATAGAGGTTTTTTTGAGATAATGTGTGTAGTTTGGAGTGTTAATGTATTCCAATGTGATGTTTTAATATGAATGCAATGAATATGTAGTGTGACTATGGATAAGTGTGTGTCCCTAGCAACACAAAGATAAATGCAATCCTTAACTAGACATATCTCTTTTTGATTTCACCAATTAGTATCAGAGCAAGGTTTTTCCCTTGTGGTTAGTGTGTGAAACTCTTGTAAGGTTTATTTTTAGGATATGAAAGTGAAGTCTATTGAGTTTGGTGAAAGTTATGAAAGAGAATCTTACATAATTTTGTTTTAGGTGTGAAATAAGTCATGTAAGTTGAGATGGAGTTTGAGAGGTTCCATTTTGAATATATTGAAGTTAATGAAAGAAAATACTAATGATTATGGTGAAATATGGACACAAAATAAGAGAACAAGAGGTAGAATACTTGGCTGAGATGTTGAAATAATTCTAGGTAAGATTGGATATAATGTAGATGACTGCACCAAGTGGAGATGTTACAACTTTGAGTGAATATGATGAAGAAGATATAATAGTGAGTTGATGTACTTAAAATAAATATTGTATTCTTTAGAAAGAGGAAACATAAGCCAAGGAAAAGATACTAGTAGAAGGAAAAGACCAACATAGGTCATGGTGAACAAAAGAGGTAATTTTATTTCTGATATTGAATTTTTATGTGGTAAAGAGAACCATGATAAGTTTAAAAAATAGGTAGTGGAGTTAGAAGTTTATTTTGAAGATGATAATATTGAATACCATATGAGTATAAATCTTGAAATTAATAAACTATGCAAAATTGTAATTGTGTATTAGAAATATCTCCAAGCAAGGAGACAAGGAAAGGTAATAAGAAAGTGTGTGGATTAGAACATACGGTTTCCAAGTTGTTGGGTCATTTTTTACACTTAAAATTTTATCTATAATGGTTGAATAAGCTTCATGTGTTGAAGCTTGAGAGAGAATAAAAGAAGAAGAATATTCCAAGAGAGGCAATAAGAATGAGAAGTTTCCATGTAAGTAGCCAAAAATTAATTTTCAAAGTAGTAAGGATAAGGATGTATATGTAGAGAAGAAGGTTGTATTAGAAGACAACAAGAAGGTGATGTTTCCATTTGAGAAGTCCAAGTCTATTTTAGAAAATATCAAGGTGAAAGAGAGATATGAGAATCCCATAAGGGATAAACTCTTCATACAATAGGATATGGAGGTGATAGTAGTGGAAGTGGAATAAGGAGACCAATTTTTTGATGATGGGAAGGAGTTTATGGTGTCCCATAAGCAGGGAAAAATAGAATCAACCTTGGTGAATTAAGGAAACACTCTTGTCTTTTTTATTCTGGAGGGTATAAGGGTTGAGGACAACCAAATAAAGCTTAAGGTTTGTATAAATAATATAACATAGGTAAATGAAGAGAGTATACATGAGGAGTTTTAGGTTTTCATGAAGGAAATAATAGAGTCTAAAGAAGTAAAATTCAATGTACATGAAGAGAATATGGTTTTAGAACATCAATTTAGAGGATACAAATACAAAAAGAAGAATAAGTAGAGAAAACCCATAAAGGTTGTTGAAAATGGACCTATGAGAGTCCACCATGAGGGAGAAATCTATGAGAATATTATGAGTAGCAGAGAACAATTGGACAACATGTCCTTTTAGTATGAATAATAGATGAAATAAATGACTATGAGAAATCTTGATTCCATTACTATATTTATTTAATGTGAAAGTACAATAAAGGAATGGATATTGAGATGGTGTATTTATTTCTACCAAGAGGACAAGCAAACCACATAGATGATAGAGGAGATACCCTTTTGAGTCAAGATGTGCATTGTCTTCATATGGATAAGGAGGGTACAATATTATTTTCATATGACATGGAGGAGATGAAAAAAGGAGATAAAAATTAGTTTAACACTGATATAAAGAGTTTGAGAAGTGAAGAAGATTTTTCATAAGAATAATGATAGAGTGATAGAGGCTTTGAGAAGCCTATAATTGATGAGAATTAAGACAATAGTGGGAATATAGAGGAAAAACTGATGGGGACTATTAGGTCTCACGTTTATAAATTGATTTGTGATTGTATCTAGTGTTTCGGTGCATAAATAAACATAATGGAGATATTCAAATGGGCCTTCCAAGGTGAAGATTTGAAGCTAGAAGTGCTAAATTATGCATTGAAGAAAGAAAGTGAAGAAGAGAAGTTGATAACATATCAAATAAAACATGAAGAGAGTAATATGATATTTCAATAGAGGTGGATGAGTTGATTGACACAAAAATGAGGATAATGAGAGAATAATAAGTAAAGGCTATCATTGAGGTGGTACTAAAGGCTATGGGTTATCATTTGGATGCCCAAAAATATGTTGAATTTACTATGATGATATTAAGGATGAAATAAAATATATAAGCTATGAGAATAGATGAGATACAAACAGAAAATAGTGATAGAAAGATGAATCCAATATTAGGTTGGATAGTGAATACCCAAAGCTAAGAAGACTTTAGGATGAGGTGAGTAATTTATAGTGGGTTTAATCCCACAAAGGATAGTAAGATGTAATAAAAACTATCTTGGTTAACGTGGTCAGATGAATATGGGTTTAAACCAAAAGAATATGGAGATTAGAAAGTAAGAGCCTTTGATTAAGGAGGATAGACTATGGTGGGTATAACCCCACAAAAGGAGGAGTGAGTAGAGAGGAGAAAAAGAAGAGCATTAAGGTAAGAACATAATTGAATTAAAACCAACAAGAATTATTTGGAAATGGAAGAATAAACATGAAAATAAGATAAATTACTTGGTGTGTTGGAAGGAAATTCCATGGCCACTATACTTCATGGCCAAAAGAGGGGTTTTGCGATTTATTCCATCTATGTGATCAAGAGATCACATTTTATAAACCTTGAGTGTCTTATGCAATAACATCTAAGGGTTAATATAATTGAATCAAAAATAAATTGAATGCAGCGTGTTTTTTTGGTTGTGCAATTATTTTTGGGAGTTTTTTAAACTCTTAGAATGATGTAAAATTATTCCTTTGTCATGGAAAAAGTACAAAGATCTTTCATCATTTATTTCATTCTGCATGAACTATCACATCATAGAAACTTGTCAAAAATGATTATTCACCTATGGTAATTTTTTAATATTTAATTAACCTTGAAACCTTATGGAAAAATTGGATCCTCTCAGTGCCAAATCAACCTATGCAACACTTTTCAACAACAATTTCATAGGGCTAAATCATGCTCATTTCTATCCAAAATTTGTATGATGGTAATTAAATTTTATGGAAATACAATTTTGAAGGTGGTTTTAGATAATTATTATTCACTTGAAAAATCACAGTCATGAAAACTACTTAGTGCATAGATTTATGTGTGTTTCTAGTGGCCAAATCAACCTGCACAACACTTTTCAAACATCATTTCACAAAACCAAATGTAGTCCAATCACCTTAAAATTTCATAATATGGTATTTAAATGTGGGAACAATATGTTGTTAAATAAATTAATATATAATTAAATCCTAAATGATAAAATATTAGGTTTAAAAATTAGTTTTTGAGTTGATGTTTACTTTGTCAACTTTCTATGTTTCTAGTTTTCAGATATGGCTAGTGAGCATGTTTCAAGCTCACTTTCATAGGGGTAAAGGAAGTCAAATATTTTAAAAATTCCTAATGGTTATATATAAATGTTATTATAGTTAAATAGGAAATATAATGCACAAATATTAGATATAATGTGTAAAAATAAAGCTATCAAAATTGGATTTTGCATTGATTTTGACTTAGTCATTTTTTGCATCTCCCATTTACTAAATCCACCCAATGAGCACTTTTAAATCCCATTTTATAAGGATAAAATAAAGTATAAATTACATGAAAAATTGTATTATTTTACCCTAATGGCATGAGAAGGTAAAGTATTTTGTCTTATAGTTATTAGACTTTCTAGTGAAAAGTTATGATGGTACGAAGTGACCCTCCTAGGAAGATTTATTGCTCAGCCAACTTTTCACTAGAAAACACTCAGAGAGTAGGTCATAGGGGTTAATTTGATAATTTTAAAAAATTAAAAACACCATTTTAGAATCTCTTCAATATATTTTGGAAATGTAAGATATGATGGGTTTTGCTCATATATTACTCTGATTTAACATTTTTCCATGTTTTAAAGTTGTTGATGCGACTGTGTGCGACTGCATGTTATTTTTTAGTCATATTTTTTAATTCATAGATCCATTTTTTATGCCACTAGTTGCACTATAAATTTTATTTATCCCTCTTTTTAACAATATTTATTTAAAATTAGATAAATATATAATTAAAATTGGTCAATTTCACAACTAGAATGGTGTATTGATTTGATAAGTCTACAGACTTCAATGTAAAAGCAACTACTTACATCAGAAATCACTTAAAAATGTAGAGCATGGACACACTTTTTCTTCCCAAAAATATCTAAGATAATTCTCTAATCATTATTTAATCTTTTAACTACCCTAATAGTGGGTGAGGTTGAGTAATGATCATGAGCTCTCTAATTGCCTATATAAGTAGGCAAATTTATCATTGTAAAGAGAGGACTGTTTTAGCACAAAAATGCTGTGACATTTTTCTCTCCATGAGGCCTTAATAATTTGAGCCTTGAAACTAATGAGAATTTATTTTTCCTTTCTTCATTATTCTTGCATTCTGTGTATTTATATGGTTGTTGATCTTTGCCTATGGATGTATTTTCTCTCTCATTGCTATCCATCCCTTCACATCTGTATACATAACTTGAAACTCATTTATAGGTCATATTTTATGTGTACATGGGTATGTGTAGGCCTTACCTATGGAAAAAATTTGTCCCTCTCATAAATTCAATGTGTTATCACACCTCTATACAAAACACTTAATCATTTGAAATGTTCATTTTAGAGATTGTGTATAGTTACTCATTCTTCACAATTGGAGTGTGTTTTTCAAGGCTCATATAGGTACTCTTTATATTCATAGTGCATCACATTTTATTTATTTTAACACTTTATTACCTTCTCCCTCATTTTTTCCTTAAAATCTTAGATTTATATTAGCATTAGATTTACCTTTATTATCTTTAGGTCTGCACACTAGTATTAAACTAGTAAACCTAGAATAAAATGAAACTAACCTTCTCTGGAGGTTCATCCCAAGGAGCACAATGATCTCACAACCATGGGTTTTATCCCATTATATGGATAGGAGTGAAATATCATGAAGAACCTTTTCATAAGATGCAATTTTATGCCACAATAATAATAATAATAATTAGATGATGATTTTTTTTGAGATCATATCACCTAACACTTTTAACATCTGTATCAAGTTTCATACCATTTGGAGTTACCACAAAAATGTATAGATTATATATTTTAAGTTGTGCCTATGAGACTTTTAATGATGGATATTCACTTGTGGTAAGAATTTAAATATGGAATTTGGTTAGGCCACATCACCTAACACTTAAAAACTCTACACGAAATTTTAGATCATTTAAAGTCATCACAAAGGTATACATCTAGTTTTATCAAAAAACTTGGAAGGTTTTTTTTTTTCATTTTTGTTAATAATTGGATGATGAAAATTTATGGGGAATTATTAATTGACATATGAAATATACATACCAAGTTTCATAGAATTTGGATATACATCGGTCATGTACCATCTATTTTTGTCAGGCTATATCATCTACCTAGTCTATAGATGGTTATTTACCTTGTGGTAAAGTTGTGTTAAAAATTAGGTTAGAAAATTTGGATTGGTGATATAAAATTAACTCCAAATTATGTGTTTCAATTTTTATATCAATTGGATAAATAGTTTTGAATTTATGATAGTTTTTATAACTGCCATTTAACATTAAAATGTCATATGCCTAGTCTTCAGATGGTTCTTTACCATATAGTAAAATTATGATAAGAATTGGGTTACATAATTTTTGTCAATGATATAAAATATAGTATAAAAATTTTATGTTTAAAATTTAATATTAATTAGATAAATTAAAGTGAAGTTATGGTAATTTTTATTGTCATTTGGCTTTAATATGTCACATGTTTACCCAAGAGCCATTACTGGTAGTTTGGAATTTAATCACAAAAAAGAAAATATGAAAATATATTTTACATTATTTGGAATGCCGAGGAATTTGAAGAGATACCCCAATGAGATAGGTATGTCAAGAGGAATACAATATCAAATGAAAAAATAAATTTTATATAGGAATGAGCTAGGAAGGAGTAGAACTCTCTAGAAGCAAAACATAGAGTTATGTCTGTTCAGGAGGAACTATATGAGAGTATAATTTTTTTCATGTAATGTAATAATAATGGAGAGGCATGTATGAAAGTGTGTGTATATTTGAGAGTGTGAATGCATTCATGTGTGATTTCTAATATGATTGCATTGAATATGTGTTAAGTGCATCAAGTATGAGTAAGTGCTAAAATTGTGACCATGAATAAGTGTCCACCGCTAGTAACACAAAGATAAAGGTAGTACTTAACTTACATCCCTCTCTTTATGCTCACACCATAGGTAGAGGTGGAGGTTTTTGAGGTAAGTGTTATGGATTTAATAATTATTTTAGACATAAATAACATTACTATCTAGAAAACCCTCAAAATAATAATAAGAGAGTTAAAGAAACAACCCATATAGCCTTTTAAGATGAAGAGAGTGTTGGGTATCAAATATATATGGAAGAGCCAGAACAAGGAGAGGCTTTAGTGATGAATAGAGTTTTGTTGAAACTAGCCAAGGAGGTGAATGGATTGACATAAATAATTTTTTTATTCTAAACTATTTTTAATTTGAGATAAGTGTTGAAAAGTTGTGATTAATAGTGGTAGCATAGACAATTTTAGTTTATTAATATATGGTAGAAAACCTTGGGTTGAAACTATTGGCAAATCCTACACCATACAATGTTTCATGGTTTGTTTAAGAGCTTTAAGTTATGGTTAATGAGAAATCTATGATGATTTTTTAGATTGCTTCATACAAGGATGAAGTTTTGTGTGATATTATGCCCATGGATGTGTGTCATGTACTATTAATAATGCCATGGTAGTTTGATATGAGAGTCATGCATGATGAAATAGAAAACAATTACACATTAATTAATGATGGAAAGAGATTCACAATGATTTCATTAAAAATTAGAGGAGATGAGGTGGACATCCATTCCAAAGTGATGTTGGTATCTGATAAAGAGTTTTTAAAGGTGGCCAAGGAGGAAAATACATGCTTTGATATAGTTTCAAAGCCTATGCAAATTATGACAACCACTAAGGTAAGTGAACTTATTAAATGAATTTAGAATATGTTGACAATATGTCGAGTGAATATCTGGAGGGACTACCACCTATGATAAGGATTAGCGATCACATGGATTTAGTGAAAGAATAAAATTTTCCTAACAAAACAACTTATAGGTTGAATCTAATGGATAATGAAGAGATAAAGAAACATGCATAGTAGTTATAGGAAGGGATTAATTTGAGAGAGTCTAAGCCCATGTTTAGTTAAAATTATGTTGGCACCTAAGAAATGTGGAGAGTGGATAATGTGTGTGGATTCACATGCACTCAATAATATCATTGTTAAGTACAAAATTCCATTACCATTAATGAATGACTTAATGTATGTTTCAGTGGAGCTAGGTAATTCACCAAGATATATTTGAAGAGTGGGTATCATCAAATCTTCATAATATAAGGTGATGTGTGCCAAATACTATATTCAATATGAATGACAAGTTGTATGAGTGGTTGGTCATGCTATTTTTAATGTCAAATGCCCCAAGTACATTGATGAGACTCATGAATGAAGTGTTAAAGCCTTTCACTAGTAAACTTGTGATAGCTTATTTGGATGTCATTCTAATTTTTAATCATTTTAAGAGAAACATAGGTTTTGGATAAGTTGAAGTAAGAGATTTTTTTTAGTGAAATTGAAGAAATGTAGCTTCATGTAAGAGGAAATGATATATTTGGGATTTGTAATATCAAATGATAGGTTAAAGATAAACCCTAAAAAGATGAATAAAATTATGGAGTAGCCTTCACTAAATAATATGTTTAAGGAAAAATATTTTTATAGATTGGCAAGTTTATACATTAACTTCATTAAAAACTTTAGCAATAAATGTGCACCCATCATAGATACTATAAATAAATATAAAAGGAAATTTTAGTTAATTATTGCAAAAAAGAGTAGTTTTTTGTTTTTGAAGAGGAAAGTATTAGATTAACAAGTGTAGGCCTTACCATATTTTATAAAAGTGTTTCAGGTTGATTTTGATGCAAACAAAGTAATATCAAGAGTGATGTTGAGTCAAGAAGGTAATCCCATTGCCTATTTCAATAAGAAGTTTTAATTATTCCAAGAAATATTTGGTTTTTGACTAAGAGTTATATGTAATGGTACAAGATCTCAATAAGTGGTGGTACTACTTGTTTTAGAAGGAGTTTATTTTGTACACAAATAATCAAGATTTAAAATTCATAAATAGCTAAAATAAACTCAATCAAAGACACATGAAATAGGTAGAGTTTCTTCAAATCTATTATTTTGTTTGAAAAATAGAAGTGGGAAGTCCAATAGAGCTATAAATTCCTTGAGTAGGCAAGCTCTTATTGTGAATGAGCTTAAGATGGAGGTTATTGGGTTTAAATCAATGATGGAGTTATATGAAGAAGACTTGAATATCTGAGATACATTGACAAAGTGTAGGAATATAACAAATACAAACATAAATCTATGGTTAGAGTATATGATATAAGATGAATTATTATTCAAAGGTAGGAGGTTGTGCATACCTCAAGGTTCCATGAGAGAGAACCTATTAAAAAAAACATAACAAAGGTCTAGTTGGTCATTTTGGGTATGATAATAATTTGATGCAAGTGAGTGACCAATACTATTAGCCTTATATGGGTATGGATACGAAGAATTTTCTTATAAGTGTAGAGTTTGCCATCATGCTAAATGAAAAAGTCATAATATTGCTTTGTATTAATCACTACCCATTTTAGATAGACCATGGGATGCATTGAGTATGGAATGTATTCCTATATTGTAAATAATGTAACGAGTTAAGGATTCTATATTTTTTATTATTTATATATTTTATAATATGGCTCATAATTTATCATGCAAATATATTAGTGATGCCACACACACTGTGAATTTTTTATTTCAAAAAATTATTAGATTGCATGGATTGCCAAAAATTATAATATCAGATAGAGATACAAAGTTGGAAACTTTTAGAGGATGTTATGGAATAAGTTGGGAACAATATTAGTCTTTAGCTTAGGCTATCATCCTCATATATATGGATAAATGGAGGTTGTGAATCAGATTCTTGGTAATATGTTGAAATGTTTAGTTTGTGATAATCCCAAACAATGGGACTTAATGTTGACAAAATCTAAGTTTGCTTAAAATAATTTATTCAACTAAAGTATAAGTTTGAGTCATTTTAAATTAATGTTTGGAACAACCCTACTCTATCACCCATTCTAGATAAGCCAAGGGGTGCATTGAGGATGTAATTTATTTTTGGATTTTTAAGAACACAATGAGGTAATGATTCCATGTGTTATTGTTAATATATATTTTAATATAGCTCACTTTTTATCATGCAAAAAGACCAGTGATGCCACACACATTGTAAATATATTATTTCAATAAATTATCAGATTATATGGGTTGTCAAAAAGTATTATATCAAATCGAGATACAAATTTTGTTGGACTCTTTTAGAAAATTCTATAGAATAATTTGGGCACAATATTAGACTTTCATTTAGCCTATCATCATCAAAAATATGGATAAACATAGGTTATGAATCAAAGTATTGGTAATCTATTGATATGATTATTAGATGACAATCCCAAATAATGGGATTTAATTTTGGCACAAACTAAGTTTACTTACAATGATTCACTCAATTGAAGTACATGTTTGAGTAATTTTTAGATAGTGTATGGGATCAATCCTAGATGTGTATGTAAGTTGATGAGTACAACTGAGATGATTAGGATAAATGTATAAGGTGAAGGCTACATTTAAGTTTTACATGATGTGCATTAGAAATTCAAAATAAGACTTAAAGACAATGCTAGAAAATCTAATAAGTATGATTATATGTAAAGGAGAGAATTGGATCTTGAGGTTGGAGATTTGGTTTTGGCACATTTTCATAAGGAGAAGTTTATAAAAGATGAGTACAAAAATTGTAAGTGGAAGAAGATTAGGACTTACAATATTTTGAGGAATTTATCAACTAATGATTATGAGATTGAGTTAGATGAAGTAGGTATTTCACCTATGTTCAATGTAGTAGACTTATACCCATATGTTGAGCCAAAAAAAGTGAAAACATGGATTTTTTAATAAAGTATTTGAGTGATAAGTTTCTAGATCAACCAAAGAAGAGATGGAAGCCATTATTGTTATTTGTGTTGGCAAGAAAATAAGAGGTAATGAGTAATATGAGTACTTTATCAAGTGGAAAGATAGAGAAACTAAAGATGCAACTTGTATGAATTTATCTAAAGTTGAAAAACATGGTAAAATTATAGAGAAACTCATAGTGGTTTTATGAGTGGGAGTTCATGGTCTTTTTCATTACTGTGGGTGTTTGATGTAGGAGCATCCATGGTGGACATTTTATCTTGCATCACCCAAAAATATAGTGATGTTTGTTTTATTTATTTATTTTTTATTATATTTTGGTGTGGTTGGTTGGGAGTTAATGTTTTTTTGAAGTTATTATTTTTTCCATTTTTAGCACTGGTGGATTGATAAAGTTGTTGCAATCAATTTTTGCTACTAACACTTAGAAAGAAAAATTGTTTTGGTGCTTTAAATTTAAATTAGACCAAACCTTAGTTTGTTGTAGGTGCTCGTAGTGATAATCAAATCCTTAACCTTGATTGGGTCTTAAAAATTGCTCAAGGGAGTCTAATTTTATAATTATGTCCAAAACCCTATTTAGATCTGTGATGAATTTTGTGAAGCTTGCAATGAAAATTAGGAATAAAATCATGACCATGTCTTTTTATTACTCAAACAATGTTTATAATGATCTTCAAGTCTAAAATCCTGATTGGGTCTTTATGTTAGTTCACAACAAATGTAGGGGACCAAAGCCCAAAAAGGTAAAGATAAACTACATAAGAGTTCCTATGGCCATTAAACGTAAAAACCTGATAGGTTTAAGGGTTTTTTCAATCAATAACTAGTGTTAATTAGGTAAAATAACTTGATGGGGTCTATATAACCCTATAAAATATATTTGTGGCTTAAAAAGACTAGATGGGGCCTATAATGTTATTTTTAAAAATTATGATATGCTATCAAAAACTTGATAAGATTTACAAAGTCATAAAGTGAAATTTTCATATGTCCATTAGAGATAATTAAGTTTATTAGGTCTATTATAGAATTATAAATTCCAAATGTCTCTTGTAATGTGAAGGGTCAAACCATTCCCTCCATATATGTGAAAATGGTGTTTGTTCTTAGGGGGGAGTGTTAAGAATTGAATAAGTGTTATTATGTTATGTGAGAAAACATGCCATCACCTATTTGTATAGAGGATATGTCACAAGGTTATAAATAACTAAATTCTATCTCTGAAGAATCCATGTGATGTGAACCACTAGAGTCAATGAACCATGTAGGAGTCTGAGGTACAATTATAACTAGGGTCTTGCCCTTTACTTTCCCCTTACCATTATATTTTTTGATCCACAACTCAGAAGCTTTGGTTGAAATATAATTCAAGAAAAAAGAACAACATAATTGTAATAATGCTATCTCTAAGAAGAGATGTTTTTTTTATCAAAATTGCAGAACCAAACACATGCCTATCTCTAAGAAGAGATGTCTAATTTACCTTTTGGGTTACATATTCATTTATACATATTTTTAAGGTGGGATGAGGATGTGGAAGGTCACAAATATCGAAGGATATTAATTTTTTTGACTTCCATGATTTACAACATTACAAAATTTGAGGAATTACTATTTTTAGACTACACTACTAAAATTGAAATTTGGGGCACTTCTATTTGGTTTTCAGGGGTCAAAACCCACTGATCAAAGATTGTTTCAATCTCACAGTGTTTTCCTCATTCTTATCTATCCAAAATTTCAAATGGGGAGTTAAATGGAGCTATAGTACAAAAGTTATGGCTCCAAAAAGTTTTGCCACCAATTGGAGTAGAACCATCACCTGAATTATTGCCTAAAATATTGCTCAGATCATTTTCCCTTTTTTTACCATTTTAATTTGACTTAGAAGATTCATGGGTTAATTAAATCTAATTATAAGAATTAGGGACACTGATATTGTGTTTTTTGAGCATCTTATTTAGTTGGTCTATATGCTTCTTCAAACATTTTATTTCATCATGTTTTCTTGCTAAAAAACACACATTTGATCCAATATTTCATAGGTTCAATAGTAGAAGAAGAGGTCTCATTTTTTGATTTCTATGTGAGAGGATTCACATTTTTCACTTGATCATTTTTGTCCTATTTCTTCTCTTTTTTATTTGAAGCCTTCTCTTTCTTAGCAATAAGAACATGAGATTGTGAAGAATGCATTGTGACAATCTATATAATCTTATCTTTCTCTTGAATCAAGTTGAAAAAAAATCTATCTAAAGAAGTAATCTTTCATGTGGTTACAAAAAGACTTTTTTTGGCATGTAAAGTGGACATAAACATAGAATAGTCTAGACTTGTTTTGGAGAGTGTTAGGAATTAAGTGAATATAAACCAGATATAATCCACAATAAAATCACAAAACCAGATTTTAAATATGTGAAAATTAGATTTAATTATGTGGAAACAATTCTTTCAATCACATTTTAAATGAAAGTATAAATGGAGAGAACAAAACTAGAAATAACACATAATAAAGATATACCGTGGTTCACCCAATGTGGGCTACATCCACCAAGAAAGTACTCAAATAAAATAATAATTTGAAATAAGATTACAATGAAATCTCATAGAGATAAAAAAAAATCTCCTGTAGAAAATGTTGCACTTTCACCTACACCTACACAGTACTATATCTCATAAGCTACTATACTACACCTTGTAAATGAACACCTACACTTTTGAAAAACACCTACACTTTGACTCTGTCTCTCAAAAACCACACTTGCAAAATCATCAATAACCTCTAAAAGGTCACTCAACACCCTGTATAAATAAAAAATGATGTATATATCCATCCTCCAAGGAGAAACTCACCATCCTCATCAAGATAAGCCTTATCCACCTAGGAAACATGCCATATGTCACCTCACCAATCATATCCAAAAGTTCCATGAGAAGAAACATGTCATTCCTCTCCAAATGGCATAACTTCCAATGAGGAAGTCCAACCCACTCCCATAATACATCAAATAAATTATTAAATAAAACATTTAATAAATTTATCCTCCTAATGTATCATATAAATTATTAAATATATCATTTAATAATTTATACTCTTAATGCATCATATAAATTATTAAATAGATAATTTAATAATTTTCTCCTATGGAAATCATTTAATAAACAATTAATTCCGTAGAAAATAAGAAAATCAATTCCACTTCCAACAAGCATGGAAGTCAACATGAAAATTATTAAACATATTTGGAGCTCTCTAAGCCCCCATAATGTACCAACATGGTCATGTGATATCCCTAAAGGGCTCCACAGTCAGCAATATCCCACTTGGAGACCTTTTCTCTTAAACATAATCTATCACTATTCCATGATCATTAATACCAACCAAACCTGAACATAGTCTCAACTTGTCTAATGTGACCACCTTGGTTATCATATCTATAGGATTTTAGCTTGTATGAATCTTCTCTAGCTTCACCAAGTTTTCTTCCAAAGCTATCCTGATGAAGTGATAACATAAATGAATGTGTTTCATCCTCAAGTGGAAAGTGGAGTTCTTTACCAAATGAATGGTACTCTGACTATCACTATGTAGTCTCCTAACTTCTTGCTCATGCCCCAACTCTAAAAACAACTCCTTTAACCAAATCATCTCATTTCTAGCCTTTGTGGTAGTAACATACTCTACCTCTATGGTTAATAAAGCCACAACCTTCTATATCCTAGAAATCCAACTAATTGTTGTATCTCCAATAGTAAATATATATCATTTCGTACTCCTCTTGTTATCAATATCCCCTACCATATTTGAGTCCACATAACCATGAAAAGTGGTATCTGATCCACCATAAAGTAATGCAACATCAATTATTCCTCTCAAATATTAAAGAATCCATTTCACTACTTCTTAATGCTCATAACCAAGATCACTCATATACCTACTCATAAATCCCATTGCATGGGAAATATCTAACCTAGTACAAACCATGGCATACATTAAGCTACCAACTACCAATGAGTAAGGTACCTTAAACATCTTAAGCTTTTTAGCTTCTTTCTTGTGACACTTCTCGTTTGATAATCTAAAGTGGCCTGCCAAAGGAGTACCAACAGATTTAACATCCAACATGCTAAACCTATCCAATACTTTCTTCACATACTTTGATTGGGATAAAATAAGCTTCCTCTCCTTCCTATCATGATTAATCCTCATACTACGGATTTTCTTTGCAACATCCAAATCCTTCATAGAAAAGGAGTCACTAAACTATTTCTTGAGCACATGAATATGCTATATCTTCTTTCCTACAACTAACATGTCATCCATATACAATAATAAAATAATAAATGAACTACCATCAAAATGTTTGATGTACATGCAATGGTTAGAATTACACCTTTGATATTCTTGTTCCAACATAAAATAATCAAATTTATTATACCATTTCCATAGAGCTTGTTTCAGGCCATACAA
Source organism: Torreya grandis (assembly GCA_037957365.1). Classification (NCBI taxonomy): domain Eukaryota; kingdom Viridiplantae; phylum Streptophyta; class Pinopsida; order Cupressales; family Taxaceae; genus Torreya; species Torreya grandis. Next base: position 1,401,806 of record JARHVA010000089.1, read on the forward strand.
GCTCTTCTTTAGTCTACAAACAAAGTTCTCCTTCCATTTGACCTCATATCCCTATGACTGCTTCATATACAACTCTTCATCCAAATAACCATGAAGAAAAGTAGTTTTCACATCTATATGTTCTAAGTGTGAATCCTCAACTATAACTAAACCAAGAATAGTCCTAATAGAAGTCATTTTTACAATAGGAGAGAAAATCTCATCAAAACCAATACTTGATTTTTGTGAAAACCCTTTGACCACCATCTTGGCCTTATACCTTTTTCTCACTTGATCCTCTTTTTTTATTCTAAATTTCCACCTATTTGGTAATGCACTCTTATCCTTGGGTAGCCTTACCAAATCCCACATTTGGTTCTCTGTGATAGATCTATGCTCCTCATTTATGGCTTGTTCCCATTTCATCTTGGCATCTACCTGCATTGCTTCTTCATAACACTCTAGTTCTCCATTGTCAGTGAGTAAAAAATAATTTAAAGGAGAAAAATGTTCAAGTGCTTTTCTTACCCTAGAATATCTTATTACCATAGGAGTTTGGGGTTATTTTGTAGAAGATTCCAAAACTGATTCATTAGATAATTTTCCATCTGCAATATCATTTAATATTGTGTACTCTTTTTATTCTTGTTTCCATTCTTGCAACTGATCCTTGTACATGACTTTTTCATTAAAGACTACATCTATAGACCAAAATATTTTTTTATCTTTAATGTTCCATAAATGGAAACCAAAGTCATCCTCACCATATCTAACAAAGGGGAATTTCCCTAATTTAGCCTCTAACTTGGTCCTATTCTCTTTATTAATGAAGGCAAAAGCCTCATATCCAAAGACTCTAAGAAAAGAATAATCAACATTCTTACCAGACCAAGCTTATTCAAGAATGACTCCATCCAAAGGCATGGAAGGTGCTCTATTAATTAGATATATTGTCATGCTAACTACTTCTACCCAAACTTGTAAAGGCAACCCTACATCTAAGCTCATTCTCCTAGCATGTTCCATTATTTTTTTGTTCACCCTTTCAGATACCCCATTCTATTGTGGAGTTCCTAGAATCATCCTTTTCCTATGGATTCCATTGTTAAAAAAATAATCAAAGAAATCATTACTATAATACTCACTTCCATTATCTGATCTGAGACATTTCAATTTGAGACCTGTTTCATTCCCAACCAAGGCTTTCCACTTTTTAAAAGTGTCAAATGCATCAGATTTATTTTTAATACAATAAGCCCAAAATTTCCTAGTTTCATCATCAATAAAAGTGACATAATAATTGAAACCACCAATATAAGATACCTAAGCTATTCCCCATACATATGAATATACCAAATCTAACTTGTGTTCTTTCTTTGTGGGTCTAACTTTTAGGAACTTAACCTACTTCTATTTCCCATACACACAATTCTCATAGAAGTCTAGATCTAGATATTTCAATCCAACCAACTTATCTTATAAGATCTTCATGCCCTTATGACTCATATGACTGAGCCTATAGTGTCACATAGTTGCATCTCTATTTGTAGCAACTAAATCACAATAGTCAACACTACTAGTCAAATATAAAGTACCAACTTTCTTACCTCTCAAATCACAAGAGATCCTTTGGTAACCTTCCAAGAATATGTAGTAAACATAACTGAATATCCTTCACTACCCAATTGCCCCACTAAAACCAAATTTCATCTCAACATAGGCACATGTCTGACATCTTTAAGTAGCCATGTGTTCCCATTATACATTTTCACCTAAATAAAACCTTTCCCTATTATCTCACATGGTTCATCATCACCACGATATACATGTCCTAGATTCTCTTGAACATAATCAAAAAAATAATGCCTTTGTGGGGTGGCATGAAAATAAGGCCCCTAAATCTAATACCCAAGACTCAATAAAAGTATCTAAAGAAAGAATTAAGTCATCTTGACTTGCTTTACCTTATTCACTTCCTCCTTGTTACCTTTCTTACCCCAAAGTGACCAAAAATATTTCTTTGAGTGTCCACTCTTTCCATAATGCCAACATATCATCTTGGCTTTAAATCTTGATTTAGATCTACCTTTTGACTTTCCACGGTTGCCTTTGCTCTTATCCTTTTACCTCCATCTAGTATTAATAGACAAATAATTACCTAAAGATGATTCACTAGTGATTTTCCTTCACATCTCCTCACTAAGAATCACACCTAAAACATCCTCAAAATTCAACCTTCCCTTATCATGGACTACATTACTCATAGCCATAACCAAACTATCCCAACTATCTAGTAAAGAACATAAAATTAGCAAAGCTCTAACTTCATCATAAAACTTAATTCCAACTAAAGTGAACATACTTACAACCATATTAAAATCATTTAAATGATTAGAAATAGAACCATTCTCAGACATTTTCATGTTAAATAATCTTTCATAAGAAAATTTTTATTTGAAGCTTAGGGTTTCTCATACAACTTTCCAAGTTTATCCATGAGATCCTTTATAGTTATCTGATCTACAATGTTGAATGCAACATAAGATGTAAGGCATAACTGTATGGCTCCCAATGCCTTCCTAACAAGAAATTTCTTATTTATGTCACTCATAGTTTTAGGTTGTCTTCCTTTCCCCTCAAAGGGGAGTTAAAGTTCCTTTTGATACAAGTAGTCTTCTATCTGCATTTTCCACAAACCAAAATTTTTACCATAAAACTTCTCAACTCTGAATCTAATTTCTTCTCCCATATCTCCCACTCAAGCTAATAACCTTTCCTATGAATTATTACTTTAGTTATAACACCACCAAAACTTTGATACCATTTTTTAGGAATTAAGTGAATATAAACCAGATATAATCCACCATAAAATCATAAAACTAGATTTTAAATATGTGAAAATTAGATTTAATTATGTGGAAACAATTCCTTCAATCATAGTTTAAATAGAGAGAAAAAAACTAGCAATAACATATAACATAGATATATTGAGTTTCACCCAAAGTAGGTTACATCCACCAAGAAAGTTGTCAAATAAAATAATAAATTGAAACAAGATTACAATGAACTCTCACAAAGATTAAAGAAAACTCCTATAGAAAATGCTACACAAAAATATGCACTTTTACCTTCATCTACACAATATTGTATCTCATAAGCTGCTATACCACAACCTATAAATGAATACCTACACTTTTACAAAACACCTACACTTTGACTCTATCTCTCAAAATCCACACCTACAAAATCATCAACCTCTAAAACGTCACTACACACCTTTTATAAATAACAAATTATGTATAAATCCATCCTCCAAGGAGAAATTCGCCATCCTCATCAAGATAAGCCTTATCCACCTAAGAAACATACCATATGCCACCTCACCAAGCATATCCAAAAGTCCCATGAGAAGAAACATGTCATTCCTCTCCAAATGACACAACATCCAATGAGTAACTCAAACCCACTCCTATAATACATCAAGGAAATTATTAAATAAAAAATTTAATAATTTTTTCTTGCTAATGCATCATATAAATTATTAAATATATTATTTAATAATTTTCTCCTCATAATGCATCATAGAAATTATTAAATAGATACTTTAATAAATTTTTCCTATGGAAATCATTTAATAAGTAATTAATTCTTTAGAAAATAAGGAAATCAATGCCAATTACAACAAGCATGGAAGTCAACATAAAAATGATTAAATATGCATTTAATAATATTTACTCACATGAGGAGTAAATGAAAAATGCACTCCCCACATCTTTGGAGCTCTTTAAGCCCCCAAAATGTACCAACATGGTCATGTGATAGCCCCAAAGGGCTCCAACAAAGAGTGTGTGTGTGTGTGTGTGTGTGTGTGTGTGTGTGTGTGTATATAACAAGTTGATTGTTTTTATTATCTATTCCACATTTATATATATATATATATATATATATATATATATATATATATATATATATATATATAACTATATATATATATATATATATATATATAGTTATAACAAGTTGATTGTTTTTATTATCTATTCCACATTATTTTAACTGAAACCTCAAAGATATAAACTTGGTGAAAAAATACTATAGGATGTCAAAGTCACTTGGGATCAAACTAATGAGCTCATTCTCATGTTTATGGGCTCTCATCACATCCCACTTCACAAGGAGCTTTTCTAGTGTGGTTCATACTTCTTTAGGTTTTTTAGTAGATTCTATGTGAAAGATTAGATCAAGAGATATAAAAAGACACATTAGTCCATGGATTTTATCACAATGATTAAACTATTTAATTTTCCCTACTTTTATTTTAGGTTTAGTCTCTTTACCCATTTTAATTCTATGAAAACCCTCGGATTGTAAAATTATTTCCATTATAGATTTCCATTTGTGATAGTAAATGGTGTGAGAGAACTAAATGAACTTGAATTCATAGTGCAAAAAAAAGTTATTATAGAAACTAAATAATAAATACAAAAAAAAGTACACAACACACAATACCCCCTTAAAACTATCAAAGTGACCCTCATTAAAGTTTAAAATACAAGAATGCTTGTATATATGTTGGCCACAACTGAGAATCCATATTGAGTGATTAGTGCATAAGTAAAAGGAACAAGAGGGACATTAGGATTTATTGATAATGTATTTTAAGGGAGCTTTAGTAGACCCAAGTTGACCACCAATGTGTAGATCATAGAAAAATAAGCACTTTTGAAGAAAATGGCACTCAAAAAAGAGTTATCAATCAAAATTTATGCATGTTTTAAAATTTAAGTTCATATAAAAAAACATTCTACCCAAGTTAAATTTGATGAATGTTTGGGTTGATGTAAATTTGGTTGGGTTCTCGATTTATTCCCCCCACTAGTAGGAATCAATATTTAAGCTTCCCATGTGACCACACCATGTGACTAAGGGGATAAGGCATTTTATGGTTATTTAAATGAATAGTGTCACACTTCATGACCTAACCTTTGAAATCCTCAAGACCTTCATCAGAGTTTTAGAGGTATCTTGTAGGTTTTAGGGATACTGTGATATCTAGTGATAGAGTTTTACATCAAGGATGCAAGTCAAATCCAACAGTCATCAAGGTTTTCAAATAAACCAATACTCAAAAGTTATGATGTTAGTGTTGCATACTACACTGATAACTAGAAGTTATAAATTTATGGTTGCGGTCTACATCAATAGTTAAATTTTTGACATCAAGATTGAGAGATGCATCAATAGTCAAAAAATTTGGTGTTTTGGCTTGCATAAATAGGCAAAAGTTCCACTATTAGAGGTTTCATATATGACTATAGTAAAATATTACATCATCAGAGCTATAGACTACATAAGCACTCTGAAGTTCTTTCATGAAAGTTAGAGACTACACAAGAATCCCAAACTTTTGGTAGATGTAACAAAATCCCAAAACTCTAATTTGTGCATGCTAATGCAAAATTTATGCCAAGTTAAAAATATCTATATCTAGAATGTTTATGGAAAATTCACCAAAGTCCCACTAAGGATCTCCAAAAAACCAGAAAAACTACAAGTTTTTTCCCTTAGAGACACTGACTATATGGATTTGCATGAAATCACCAAAAAACCCTAAAACCTTAAAAAATAACTAAAATTAACTGTCATGAAACTATGTCATGTTTATAATTGTTCATAGGGTTTTGACACCTTTTAAATCTAATGACACTATCTATTTTGTTATTTAAGACTCCAACTATATATTTTTTATGAATTTTAGTAAATCCCACCAAACCTTTGAAAACACTAAAAACCAAGAAAGCCAACAAGAATGAATGCAACAAAAATCTCACCGAGGATTTCAAAAATGACAAAGCGACGATTAGATCAAAGCTCTAATACCATGTTAGATTGTTTCAAGATCTCTGAACATCTAAATTTGCATGAAAGTCTTAGGAGTGGGTGAGAACAAAACCTCTATAATAAAAGTTGCATCAAATGCATCAAAAACTTCATTCATTGCTTTATTAGATAAAAAGTACAAAGGATATATATTACATAGTGAGAAATTAGGCCACCAAAAAGGTAACAACTCAACACGCTATTATAAAATACATTAATTGTATTTTCCTCTAATTACCTTAGCAACCTTAAACAAGATAAATAATAATTGGGTAGGTAAAACCACAAGTGATAAAAATCCTACACTAACAATGTATGCTTTGTAAGTAACACTTGTATTAGATATATTTGTTTAAATAGAGAGCTTATAAAAGAGGAAGGATCACCTATTTAATATTTTGTATTATTTTTTGGTCAAATGAGGTTTTTATTCAAACCCAAATATTGCATGATGTAATATTTCATAATATACAATGAGAATGTAAGGACATCCACAAACAAAACATGCTCAACATCAATCATCTACCCCATTTATATTTTCACATTCTTTTGTGGCCTTCTCAATTTGTTACAATCTATTTTTTAGGTTTTTCATTCAAAATTATAAGTCTTTATGATGTGTGATGAAAATTTCACAAAATTTTAAGTAACCACTATGTTGGTTATGTAAACTTCCCCAATGTTTTTGATGACGTCCGTGGTGGTTGCATAAGCACCGTCTACATAAAACAACAATTTCAGCATTGTTGTATGTGTTATTTAACTCACCTTCAAGATGCACATTTTGATGTTTTTTGCATGATTTTATTCATGTTTTTTAGCCTTATATATTGAATTTACCTTTTTAATGTTCAAGTACACTCTTATTTATTTTTAAGTCATTTTTTATACCTTCAAATTAACTCTTAAAATATCTTAATGAAGCTTAAATTGACTCTTACATTCAATCTCTTCTCATTCCTTATAAATAATTCATTTTTCTCTAATTTTTATATATGAAAATTGTATTAAAATTTGAGCATACAAGTTTTAGAGAACCACAATCTACATTAGATAGATTTTAAGGAAAGAAATGCATGTTTAAAAAGAATCTTACGGTCACCCATATGAATTAGAAGAATAAATGTATAAGCTTGCATCATAATATTATGTTGTTCATGAGTAACCTAAACCACTGTATTTTATTTTTAAACAATTATTCTATCAATATTGAAGAATGTCATCAATCCTATTCATTTAATCAACTAAATTATTCAATGTCATATCAAACCAAGGTTAGTGTATGAAAGTTATATGTAATAGGGCACATAATATATTCATGTAATAATTATTTTCTTCTTTAGTCTACAAACAAAGTTCTCCTTCCATTTGACCTCATATCCCTATGACTGCTTCATATACAACTCTTCATCCAAATAACCATGAAGAAAAGTAGTTTTCACATCTATATGTTCTAAGTGTGAATCCTCAACTATAACTAAACCAAGAATAGTCCTAATAGAAGTCATTTTTACAATAGGAGAGAAAATCTCATCAAAACCAATACTTGATTTTTGTGAAAACCCTTTGACCACCATCTTGGCCTTATACCTTTTTCTCACTTGATCCTCTTTTTTTATTCTAAATTTCCACCTATTTGGTAATGCACTCTTATCCTTGGGTAGCCTTACCAAATCCCACATTTGGTTCTCTGTGATAGATCTATGCTCCTCATTTATGGCTTGTTCCCATTTCATCTTGGCATCTACCTGCATTGCTTCTTCATAACACTCTAGTTCTCCATTGTCAGTGAGTAAAAAATAATTTAAAGGAGAAAAATGTTCAAGTGCTTTTCTTACCCTAGAATATCTTATTACCATAGGAGTTTGGGGTTATTTTGTAGAAGATTCCAAAACTGATTCATTAGATAATTTTCCATCTGCAATATCATTTAATATTGTGTACTCTTTTTATTCTTGTTTCCATTCTTGCAACTGATCCTTGTACATGACTTTTTCATTAAAGACTACATCTATAGACCAAAATATTTTTTTATCTTTAATGTTCCATAAATGGAAACCAAAGTCATCCTCACCATATCTAACAAAGGGGAATTTCCCTAATTTAGCCTCTAACTTGGTCCTATTCTCTTTATTAATGAAGGCAAAAGCCTCATATCCAAAGACTCTAAGAAAAGAATAATCAACATTCTTACCAGACCAAGCTTATTCAAGAATGACTCCATCCAAAGGCATGGAAGGTGCTCTATTAATTAGATATATTGTCATGCTAACTACTTCTACCCAAACTTGTAAAGGCAACCCTACATCTAAGCTCATTCTCCTAGCATGTTCCATTATTTTTTTGTTCACCCTTTCAGATACCCCATTCTATTGTGGAGTTCCTAGAATCATCCTTTTCCTATGGATTCCATTGTTAAAAAAATAATCAAAGAAATCATTACTATAATACTCACTTCCATTATCTGATCTGAGACATTTCAATTTGAGACCTGTTTCATTCCCAACCAAGGCTTTCCACTTTTTAAAAGTGTCAAATGCATCAGATTTATTTTTAATACAATAAGCCCAAAATTTCCTAGTTTCATCATCAATAAAAGTGACATAATAATTGAAACCACCAATATAAGATACCTAAGCTATTCCCCATACATATGAATATACCAAATCTAACTTGTGTTCTTTCTTTGTGGGTCTAACTTTTAGGAACTTAACCTACTTCTATTTCCCATACACACAATTCTCATAGAAGTCTAGATCTAGATATTTCAATCCAACCAACTTATCTTATAAGATCTTCATGCCCTTATGACTCATATGACTGAGCCTATAGTGTCACATAGTTGCATCTCTATTTGTAGCAACTAAATCACAATAGTCAACACTACTAGTCAAATATAAAGTACCAACTTTCTTACCTCTCAAATCACAAGAGATCCTTTGGTAACCTTCCAAGAATATGTAGTAAACATAACTGAATATCCTTCACTACCCAATTGCCCCACTAAAACCAAATTTCATCTCAACATAGGCACATGTCTGACATCTTTAAGTAGCCATGTGTTCCCATTATACATTTTCACCTAAATAAAACCTTTCCCTATTATCTCACATGGTTCATCATCACCACGATATACATGTCCTAGATTCTCTTGAACATAATCAAAAAAATAATGCCTTTGTGGGGTGGCATGAAAATAAGGCCCCTAAATCTAATACCCAAGACTCAATAAAAGTATCTAAAGAAAGAATTAAGTCATCTTGACTTGCTTTACCTTATTCACTTCCTCCTTGTTACCTTTCTTACCCCAAAGTGACCAAAAATATTTCTTTGAGTGTCCACTCTTTCCATAATGCCAACATATCATCTTGGCTTTAAATCTTGATTTAGATCTACCTTTTGACTTTCCACGGTTGCCTTTGCTCTTATCCTTTTACCTCCATCTAGTATTAATAGACAAATAATTACCTAAAGATGATTCACTAGTGATTTTCCTTCACATCTCCTCACTAAGAATCACACCTAAAACATCCTCAAAATTCAACCTTCCCTTATCATGGACTACATTACTCATAGCCATAACCAAACTATCCCAACTATCTAGTAAAGAACATAAAATTAGCAAAGCTCTAACTTCATCATAAAACTTAATTCCAACTAAAGTGAACATACTTACAACCATATTAAAATCATTTAAATGATTAGAAATAGAACCATTCTCAGACATTTTCATGTTAAATAATCTTTCATAAGAAAATTTTTATTTGAAGCTTAGGGTTTCTCATACAACTTTCCAAGTTTATCCATGAGATCCTTTATAGTTATCTGATCTACAATGTTGAATGCAACATAAGATGTAAGGCATAACTGTATGGCTCCCAATGCCTTCCTAACAAGAAATTTCTTATTTATGTCACTCATAGTTTTAGGTTGTCTTCCTTTCCCCTCAAAGGGGAGTTAAAGTTCCTTTTGATACAAGTAGTCTTCTATCTGCATTTTCCACAAACCAAAATTTTTACCATAAAACTTCTCAACTCTGAATCTAATTTCTTCTCCCATATCTCCCACTCAAGCTAATAACCTTTCCTATGAATTATTACTTTAGTTATAACACCACCAAAACTTTGATACCATTTTTTAGGAATTAAGTGAATATAAACCAGATATAATCCACCATAAAATCATAAAACTAGATTTTAAATATGTGAAAATTAGATTTAATTATGTGGAAACAATTCCTTCAATCATAGTTTAAATAGAGAGAAAAAAACTAGCAATAACATATAACATAGATATATTGAGTTTCACCCAAAGTAGGTTACATCCACCAAGAAAGTTGTCAAATAAAATAATAAATTGAAACAAGATTACAATGAACTCTCACAAAGATTAAAGAAAACTCCTATAGAAAATGCTACACAAAAATATGCACTTTTACCTTCATCTACACAATATTGTATCTCATAAGCTGCTATACCACAACCTATAAATGAATACCTACACTTTTACAAAACACCTACACTTTGACTCTATCTCTCAAAATCCACACCTACAAAATCATCAACCTCTAAAACGTCACTACACACCTTTTATAAATAACAAATTATGTATAAATCCATCCTCCAAGGAGAAATTCGCCATCCTCATCAAGATAAGCCTTATCCACCTAAGAAACATACCATATGCCACCTCACCAAGCATATCCAAAAGTCCCATGAGAAGAAACATGTCATTCCTCTCCAAATGACACAACATCCAATGAGTAACTCAAACCCACTCCTATAATACATCAAGGAAATTATTAAATAAAAAATTTAATAATTTTTTCTTGCTAATGCATCATATAAATTATTAAATATATTATTTAATAATTTTCTCCTCATAATGCATCATAGAAATTATTAAATAGATACTTTAATAAATTTTTCCTATGGAAATCATTTAATAAGTAATTAATTCTTTAGAAAATAAGGAAATCAATGCCAATTACAACAAGCATGGAAGTCAACATAAAAATGATTAAATATGCATTTAATAATATTTACTCACATGAGGAGTAAATGAAAAATGCACTCCCCACATCTTTGGAGCTCTTTAAGCCCCCAAAATGTACCAACATGGTCATGTGATAGCCCCAAAGGGCTCCAACAAAGAGTGTGTGTGTGTGTGTGTGTGTGTGTGTGTGTGTGTGTGTGTATATAACAAGTTGATTGTTTTTATTATCTATTCCACATTTATATATATATATATATATATATATATATATATATATATATATATATATATATATATAACTATATATATATATATATATATATATAGTTATAACAAGTTGATTGTTTTTATTATCTATTCCACATTATTTTAACTGAAACCTCAAAGATATAAACTTGGTGAAAAAATACTATAGGATGTCAAAGTCACTTGGGATCAAACTAATGAGCTCATTCTCATGTTTATGGGCTCTCATCACATCCCACTTCACAAGGAGCTTTTCTAGTGTGGTTCATACTTCTTTAGGTTTTTTAGTAGATTCTATGTGAAAGATTAGATCAAGAGATATAAAAAGACACATTAGTCCATGGATTTTATCACAATGATTAAACTATTTAATTTTCCCTACTTTTATTTTAGGTTTAGTCTCTTTACCCATTTTAATTCTATGAAAACCCTCGGATTGTAAAATTATTTCCATTATAGATTTCCATTTGTGATAGTAAATGGTGTGAGAGAACTAAATGAACTTGAATTCATAGTGCAAAAAAAAGTTATTATAGAAACTAAATAATAAATACAAAAAAAAGTACACAACACACAATACCCCCTTAAAACTATCAAAGTGACCCTCATTAAAGTTTAAAATACAAGAATGCTTGTATATATGTTGGCCACAACTGAGAATCCATATTGAGTGATTAGTGCATAAGTAAAAGGAACAAGAGGGACATTAGGATTTATTGATAATGTATTTTAAGGGAGCTTTAGTAGACCCAAGTTGACCACCAATGTGTAGATCATAGAAAAATAAGCACTTTTGAAGAAAATGGCACTCAAAAAAGAGTTATCAATCAAAATTTATGCATGTTTTAAAATTTAAGTTCATATAAAAAAACATTCTACCCAAGTTAAATTTGATGAATGTTTGGGTTGATGTAAATTTGGTTGGGTTCTCGATTTATTCCCCCCACTAGTAGGAATCAATATTTAAGCTTCCCATGTGACCACACCATGTGACTAAGGGGATAAGGCATTTTATGGTTATTTAAATGAATAGTGTCACACTTCATGACCTAACCTTTGAAATCCTCAAGACCTTCATCAGAGTTTTAGAGGTATCTTGTAGGTTTTAGGGATACTGTGATATCTAGTGATAGAGTTTTACATCAAGGATGCAAGTCAAATCCAACAGTCATCAAGGTTTTCAAATAAACCAATACTCAAAAGTTATGATGTTAGTGTTGCATACTACACTGATAACTAGAAGTTATAAATTTATGGTTGCGGTCTACATCAATAGTTAAATTTTTGACATCAAGATTGAGAGATGCATCAATAGTCAAAAAATTTGGTGTTTTGGCTTGCATAAATAGGCAAAAGTTCCACTATTAGAGGTTTCATATATGACTATAGTAAAATATTACATCATCAGAGCTATAGACTACATAAGCACTCTGAAGTTCTTTCATGAAAGTTAGAGACTACACAAGAATCCCAAACTTTTGGTAGATGTAACAAAATCCCAAAACTCTAATTTGTGCATGCTAATGCAAAATTTATGCCAAGTTAAAAATATCTATATCTAGAATGTTTATGGAAAATTCACCAAAGTCCCACTAAGGATCTCCAAAAAACCAGAAAAACTACAAGTTTTTTCCCTTAGAGACACTGACTATATGGATTTGCATGAAATCACCAAAAAACCCTAAAACCTTAAAAAATAACTAAAATTAACTGTCATGAAACTATGTCATGTTTATAATTGTTCATAGGGTTTTGACACCTTTTAAATCTAATGACACTATCTATTTTGTTATTTAAGACTCCAACTATATATTTTTTATGAATTTTAGTAAATCCCACCAAACCTTTGAAAACACTAAAAGCCAAGAAAGCCAACAAGAATGAATGCAACAAAAATCTCACCGAGGATTTCAAAAATGACAAAGCGACGATTAGATCAAAGCTCTAATACCATGTTAGATTGTTTCAAGATCTCTGAACATCTAAATTTGCATGAAAGTCTTAGGAGTGGGTGAGAACAAAACCTCTATAATAAAAGTTGCATCAAATGCATCAAAAACTTCATTCATTGCTTTATTAGATAAAAAGTACAAAGGATATATATTACATAGTGAGAAATTAGGCCACCAAAAAGGTAACAACTCAACACGCTATTATAAAATACATTAATTGTATTTTCCTCTAATTACCTTAGCAACCTTAAACAAGATAAATAATAATTGGGTAGGTAAAACCACAAGTGATAAAAATCCTACACTAACAATGTATGCTTTGTAAGTAACACTTGTATTAGATATATTTGTTTAAATAGAGAGCTTATAAAAGAGGAAGGATCACCTATTTAATATTTTGTATTATTTTTTGGTCAAATGAGGTTTTTATTCAAACCCAAATATTGCATGATGTAATATTTCATAATATACAATGAGAATGTAAGGACATCCACAAACAAAACATGCTCAACATCAATCATCTACCCCATTTATATTTTCACATTCTTTTGTGGCCTTCTCAATTTGTTACAATCTATTTTTTAGGTTTTTCATTCAAAATTATAAGTCTTTATGATGTGTGATGAAAATTTCACAAAATTTTAAGTAACCACTATGTTGGTTATGTAAACTTCCCCAATGTTTTTGATGACGTCCGTGGTGGTTGCATAAGCACCGTCTACATAAAACAACAATTTCAGCATTGTTGTATGTGTTATTTAACTCACCTTCAAGATGCACATTTTGATGTTTTTTGCATGATTTTATTCATGTTTTTTAGCCTTATATATTGAATTTACCTTTTTAATGTTCAAGTACACTCTTATTTATTTTTAAGTCATTTTTTATACCTTCAAATTAACTCTTAAAATATCTTAATGAAGCTTAAATTGACTCTTACATTCAATCTCTTCTCATTCCTTATAAATAATTCATTTTTCTCTAATTTTTATATATGAAAATTGTATTAAAATTTGAGCATACAAGTTTTAGAGAACCACAATCTACATTAGATAGATTTTAAGGAAAGAAACGCATGTTTAAAAAGAATCTTACGGTCACCCATATGAATTAGAAGAATAAATGTATAAGCTTGCATCATAATATTATGTTGTTCATGAGTAACCTAAACCACTGTATTTTATTTTTAAACAATTATTCTATCAATATTGAAGAATGTCATCAATCCTATTCATTTAATCAACTAAATTATTCAATGTCATATCAAACCAAGGTTAGTGTATGAAAGTTATATGTAATAGGGCACATAATATATTCATGTAATAATTATTTTCTTACAAACATACTTGTATGAATGAAATAAAAAAATTAAAACACACTTATATAAATTTAAATTACATAAATCAAACATATTTTTCGGAATGTAAAAAACACTTGCATAATTAAAATTACAAAAATTGAAACATACATTGTATGAAAGGAACCTAAATAGATATTTGTCTATATATCTAGTTAGTTTTCAAGTTAGATGAATATATATATATATATATATATATATATATATATATATATATATATATATATATATATATATATATATATATATAGTTAGAAATTAAAATAATACATAAGTAAATCTAATCTAGAAAACATAAATACAAACTAATGTTGTTCCTTGAGTTGAGTGGGCCCTTGCTCTTCTATTAGAAAAAAGATTAGAAACAATAATATTTAAAAATGTTAAAATTATTTATTCAATTTGGTATTCTTTTAATTTTATAATTATTCCCTACTTTATTATACTAATAACTATGAATAAGAAGGTTGTATATATGATACAATTCCTTCAAAAACTTCTTTTTTAAGATTAAAAATTTAACAAATCAATCTTAGAAATGATTTCTTAAGCTTAACAACCAAACAAATCGATTTATAACTGATTCTTATTCTAGGCTAACAATTAATTTTTTAAACAAATTCTTATTTTAAGATTGAAATATAACAAATTTGGTTCTTACATTATTTGGAATATATTAACAATCCTCATTATTTAAGGATAAAATAGTGGAAAATGTTAGATTCACAAACACACTATCTTCTAGTTTATTGGAAAGAATAGAGGTACTTTATTTTCTTTCCAACAACTTATGATTTTGTTGGAAAGAATTAATCACAATCTTGGCTGATTTGGTTTTCTTTGACAAATTATTGTTTGAGA
This sequence comes from Torreya grandis, assembly GCA_037957365.1. NCBI lineage: Eukaryota > Viridiplantae > Streptophyta > Pinopsida > Cupressales > Taxaceae > Torreya > Torreya grandis. Next base: position 1,417,076 of record JARHVA010000089.1, read on the forward strand.
TATTCATAGTGGTTGAAATACTATAAATATATTTCCTTATTTATAAATATATACTTTTAGAAACAATAAAAATATATTTCATACAAATACTTTCTAAGAAGGTAGCAATCATCTATAAATCTCTTTGTTTTCATGTTCTTCAACTTATAGATTTATGGAACTGATTTTTACAAATGTTTATTTTTAGAAGCTTTTATTTATAGTATTTTTATATATAAAATGAGTATAAAACTTATCCCAAAACATTCACTCTTTTTTTACTTGGTCTTTTAAATCCAAAAAATAATTTCAGACATATTTAGAGCTAATTCTTTACATCTCCAAATCTAGAGTGTGAATTTATAGAGCTAAGACTGATGATCTCTAGAAATAAACTATGCATCTCCATAACCAGGGCTGATGATCTTTGGAATTAGGATGGAGATCTTTAGAACCAATTTCAAATGAATATAACTTTTTTAAATGGACTTGGATTAAGATGATTTTTTTCTTAACTTACCTAATTTTTGCAAGAGAAATCCAAATATAAAATCAAATTAAGGTCTATAGATGTTCTTGATGACTGCATTTATTTTTCCCACAACCTATCTATTTTAGTCTTACATCTTCACATGCCAAAACAAAAAATAAAGCAACATAAAAAAAACACAGCCTATTTTTGGTTGATGCAAGGTTGCTCATATGCCTTGGATGTTCCTACATCACTTTTTCATCTATCTTAAAATTAGTTGAAGAAACTTAAAATGATTTATATGGTACTCTAAAACTATTGATGATCTATAATTGTGTTCATATGAAACTTTGGAGATATTAATTATCTCCAATGTTACTTTGAGGTTGTTCCTAGTTTGGTATTTTAGCACTTAAAACTTTTCTATCGGCATTGATTACTCATTTCAACCTACATAGACAACATTTGACATATATTCTCCAAGCACTTATAAAAAAATAACAACAATGTAGAATGCAGTATATATATATATATATCATTTTAAATAAATATAAGTTATTAAATTTAATTTTAAGTCCACTTTAAAAGATGATTTATGAAAGAGTAAAATATTTATATTGATATAATGAGACATATTATGGTCTCATCATTTCTCACACACTTTAGCTCATATATATCCTCATACATGCTATTAATTTCTCTATAGTTGTACATTTTTCACTTATTTATTGTATCCATGTTCCTTTTATAAATTATATGCAAGGAATCTATGTGAAAATGCATTAGTCACTTATTAGTAGAATCAAACATCCAAAAAATAAGATCAATACAAAGCATTTGCAAGCCTATATACTTGGGGGAGCATAAATAAAAAGAACAAGACAAAAACAAATAGAATATAAAATACAATTTTACCATCCTTGTAGCTCCAAATTGTTTGTTGAGATAGTTGGCTTACTCAGATTGTAGACAATGGAGTCTTTATCAATGGTGCTCTTGTTCATTTTGGTAATTAGCTTGGCATGTATGGTTTTGTGAAGATTTTCCTTAAATCAATATGACATCATAACATTGGATTGAGAGTTTTTAGGAATGGTCATGGTACTTGTATTTATAGTTTTTATAAATGAAGAGAATGATTTGTGACCCTTCATCTCAAGATCAAGATGTGTGGCCACAAATCAATTTAATTGTGACCATCTATATTAAGATCAAGATCAATGGATGAAAATAAGAGGGTTATGTGAGAGATATGGGTCAAGAATAATTATGTCTCCCACCTAACTCTTGATATTTGTTGATATTTTCAAGTGGATTGATAACTTGGCATGATATCACATTTTCATATAGTTTAGTTGAATTTATGAATTTTCAAAAATAAAAATTCATTAATTCTCCATGGATATTTTAACTAACAATTTAATTAAATTTAATATATTAATTAATTATGATTAGTATTATTTTAATTTCATAATTTTGATATGGTTGTCTTTCACACTTGGTTTAAAACATCAATTTTATAGGTCACAATTTGATTGAGGATGAATTAGACAGAGATTTTTTTGTGTATAAGGTAATGCCCCATTTAAGGATATATTGACATGATTTAGGGTACTTACATCTAATGTTTATATAAATTTGGGATGAACAATGATTTTTTGGCTTAATTTGCATTGTTTATAAGAAATGAATTTGTTGTTTGTTTAGACATAGAAGTGGCCAAAAAAGAGTGTCTACATTTTCCCCCTATTTGATAAGTCATTGCAAGACAAAAGAATAGTAACATATTTTCAAAGCATGAAAAAGTCATTAGGAATAAAAATGAAGATAATTATTAAAAAATGATGCTCCAAACAAATTTTGGGAATCCCATTATGCCCCTTCGAGGGAGTGGCTAACGCATACGATTGATGGATGGTCCCTCGAAAAGAATCAAGAGGAATAAGAAAATGAACCCATAAATTATATTAATCCAATTGAGATAATGATTTCATGCATTGATGAAAATATTGATTTTCCCAAAGGTGGTTATAATCAATAATGGAGGCTGAGACACTGATTTTCCCAAAGGTGGTTAAAATTAGTGGCATAGGTATATGTCTAAACAAGGTGGATGGGTTGAAATAATGATTTTATCAAAGTAATTTATAATCATTTTGACAACTTGGATTGAATAATTATTTTAAATCAATAGGGAATATTTGAACGTGATAAATTGGTTGTGCCCCAGTAGGGTGGATTGACAAGCATAACTCAAGGATATAACTTGTCAGACAGATTAAAGATGAGTCAACACAAATGTAGAAGTGATGGTCTAATAAATGAAGAATATATAAATAATGAGGCACATCAGGATGTGAAAAGTGATGAAAGAGATGATTGGAATAATAATGGTGGTCAAGATGAATTGAGATGTGTCATGCATCTAATCACTACCTACATAGTCCAAATGGACCTCAAGGTATTTTAGTTCACCTAGAAGTGTGGAGAAAATAGAATGAAGAATAGAATGGAATAGTAAGAATTTATCAATGTGAATGATTCATTTGTACCTAATAATGTGGAGATGTTGGTACTTATTAGCATTGATAAAACCAAAATGGTCAATGGGTTAATTTGATCAAGGAGGGTGGGATGATTTATCAAAGTGAACAAGGAGACGTTTATGTAGCACCATTGATTTTAAGATTTATCAAACTAATTTTTGTTGTATCACATGATAGCATGAATCATGATATAAAACACAATGATGACCTGGCCATAATATGCATAAGGACTGACTCCCAATCCAATAAATAGTTAAAAATAATGCACCAATGATAAAAACCATGATGTCAATGTTGACATATGAATATGAATGGAATCAAGAGAAATATACAAGTAATAACCTAATGAATGCATATAAATTGATTCAAGGCACAAAAATGAAAGGAATAAATAAGCAAACAAAAAAATAAACAACTAAGCAAACACACACACAAATCTTGAATGTAAAATCAACAAAAAATACCCTATCATTAACCAAGTTAATATCTATGCATGAAGTCCCAATAAAATGAGAAATGGATGGTACCATAAAGTAATGTTATATGTAAGGGAATAAAAAGTGGGGATAAGATATCCTAATATAATTTTTATGCTTTGGTGTTATCCTCATAGGGTAAAATCTGTGAGTTTGGCCTAAAAATGTGAATTGGATGATGCCCCTAAGCAAAAGGGAAGGTTACACCCCCAATAATTTTGAAATGTATTAGAACCAACAATGAGGTTTCCCTAGTAGGGTAGATAAAGGATTGGTGACTAGGTTTAGATAGGACCAATGTTTTTAGATTTTAGGGCTTTATATCTCTCTAAGAGATTGCAAGAGGATTTTCTATTTTTTTAGGATTTATAAATTTTTCTAAATGTTTTTGGAATTTTTAAGGTACCTTAACTCACTAGATATTGAAAATATATTTCTCAAAATATGGTGAGAGCATGGGAAAAACTAAGGTTGATTGTAAAATGGTGAGAGTATGAGTTTAAATTGCTCACAAAATGATAAGAGCATTGGAAAAGGGTTGTTCATAAAATAATGAGAGTTGGCCTAGAAATTAATTTGAATAGATAAGATGGTCCATCCCAAAAACAATTATGTATTTATATCTTGCATGAGAATTCTAAGCCAATTTTCATGAATTGGTGATTTTTAGTATTTTCTAGGTTCTTTCAGATGTTTAGGGGTTTCCAAACTATTTCAAATGTTTTTTGAATTTTATAGTCATTTCAACTCAATAAAGAATTACAAGATACATAATAGTCCAACTCATAAAATGATGAGAGCATGGCTTAGGTTGCTCAAAAAATGGTGAGAGCATTCAACTTATATTACTTGAAAAATGATGAGAGTGTGGCTAAGGGGTGGTTGAGTTGACCTCAATGTGAATTAAGCACAACTTACATAGTCCCAAATAAGACCTCAAGCCACTATAGTTATGCTTACACAAAAAGAATTTGACTAAGTACCGGTAAGCTCTAGTTAAAGGTAACTAGTAAGGCAAATAATAATAGTAATGACAAGGTGATGTGATAATGCATGGTAAATGTGTTGTCCCTAACTTTTCCATGGGAAATTATAACTATAAAACAATGGTAAAGGGTCAATGACACTAATTTTCCCATAGGTTGTTATACTTATTAGCACAGGATGGGACACTATATTTCCCAAAGGTGGTTATAATCAATGGCACCCATAATGAAATGTAACAATAAATGAATAATGTAATATCCAAGACCACTATCATATTGATTTCATATACTACCATTAAAACTTTTAATTTTAAAATAACTACTGTAACTTAATCTATAATCAAAAATTGACCATTCTTGAAGTACAAATGAATCAAAACCAAGTCCAAACATGATAGGTAGGGTTAGGTAAATATAACTAGTTGGTGAAGGGTTAAGGGCATGGTAGAACAATAAGGTGAGGTAAAAGGTAAGGGAAATGGTAAGGCAAAGGGTAAAGCATAATAAATGATTATGTTGTTCTTTCTTATGTGGAGATGCACATCCTAATTAGAATATAATACTAATGGTCAAATAATTAAATTACTAGACCACACCCGTTTTGAATAGATGCTCTATCAAGAACCTATTGGTATTTTGGAATCCAATAATGTTATTTTGATCTTTATTGCTCATTGATTTCCTCCAAACTTCAAGATACGATGTCCTCATAACCTCTATAAAGGAAAGTATGGTCAAGGATGGTAAATGAGGATAAATAATAGATAAAAGGTCTAATTTGGAAATGAATAGGTGGATCATAATGGTTGGGAAACAAATGAAGATCATGACTTTCAAGCACACATAATGTTGTTAATTCTGGATTTGACATAATTTTGGTTGTGATAGGGCCAAAGACTTCTGAATATGCTCTTGATAGGATCACTAGATTTTTTTGTTATTTGGGATTGAGAGATGTTTTCATATGGTTATGTTGTATATTGGAATCTATATTGATGTTATCTTCAGTAATGTTTTCATAAATTAGTGAAGAACTATTTTCCTCAGCTATTGGCATCTCAAAAAGTATTTCATCAATAAAATTGTCTTGATTTTCCCATAGTGCCTCTAAGAAGGTTTCACTAAGGAATGATTAAATTTGAATTTGATTGTATTTTAGAACCTCAAACAAGATTTCATAAGAATATGATAATTTTGGACTTTGATTTCCCCCTAGCACCTCTGAAAAAGTTTCACTAGGAGATTTTTCTTCTTTTGCATGAATGTGGTCTTGGTCCCCCTAATATTATGAAACTGATGTCTCCATGGATGTAGTTAAATAAGGTGAAATTTTATCAATCCCAATTGACACTTGTGTGAGATGGGATGTCAATATAATGGATATGTTAGTTTATGGTAATGGAAAGTGGAATGGTAATGGAATGGGAAGACACAGTATAATCCTCATAGAATATACTAGGAGAACTTGTGTTGATGTTGAAGTATTCATCCTCAAAACTTGTGTAAGGATCAAAAATGTATTAAAATTGATTTTCAAGGCATGTATAGCCAATTTTTTAATAATATTTAATGTATTCTAATTCTAAAGATAAGTTTAATTAAGGGACTCTTAGTCTGATGTTAATTTTGCTTCTGATGATAAATATGATATTGGTTCAAAAATAGAACCTAACTTTGATGTTGATTTTTAATTTGGTGTTGCAATAAATATGTTATGCTAAATGTTTGGTATTATAAGAGTAATGGTTTGTGTTGAAAATGGGATATTCATAAATATGCCTAACTAAGAATGACTCCATAAAGATTGGCTTGTCACAGTGAGGCTTCTCAACAAAAGGGAATTGGTCAACATGCAACTCCAAATATATTAGCTTGTCAAAGTGAGTATCCTTAAAAATAGGGAAATGGTATAAATAATTATTTACCCAAAGGTGGTTATAGTCATTAGGGGGTGACTCAAAAAAGACTGGATTGTCAAAGTGAAACTCTTAAACCAAAGGGAAAGGGTTAAAAAGTAATTCCATAAAGAATAGCTTGTCAAAGTGAGGTTACTCAAAGAAAGGGAAAGGTTAAAAGGATAATTCAACACAAGTTAACTCATCAAAAATAGGTGATTTAAGAAAAAACATCATGAGTTGGTTGGATTTATTGGCCTTAACTTACACTTGATTTCAAAACTTCAGATTTGGACACATCTTGTTCTTTGAATGATGGCTCTTAGAGAGGTAATGTTTGGCTCTATTATGGTTCAAAGACTAGCTTAGATTTTCTAAAGTGGGTAAAGTTTGATAATAAATGAATAATGATCTACATTTAAATAATGATATATTTTTAAATAGGCTCATCCAAGATGGGCTAAAAAAAAACTAGATATGGGTCTAGGATGGTAACTGTGCTCTATCTAGTTGTAATTATGCAACCTTGTTGGGATAATGAGCTACCATATTTGGAAGGGATTAAAATGGTAATGAATGGGAACTACAGATCTTGGTTCCTAATGCAAGCTAAAGGATGAGGGCATAAAATGGTAATCCTTGGGTGTTGTGGATCTTGGTTGCTAATATAGGCTAATAGATGAGGGTTTAGAATAGTAATCCTTGGGTGTTGTGGAGCTTGGTTGCTAATATAAGATAAAGGACAAGGGCTTAGAATGATATCCTTGGGCATTGAGGAGCTTGCTTGTTAACATAAGCTAAAGGATGAGGGCTTGGATTGGTAATCCTTGGGAACTAAAGAGTTTGGTTGATAACACAAGCCAAAAAAAGAAGTCCTAGAATGGTAATCCTTGGGAATTATGGAGTTTGGTTGCGAATGCAGACTAAAGGATGAGGGCCTAGAATGGTAATCCTTGGGCACTACAGAGCTTGCTTGTTAATGAAGGCCAAAGGATGAGGGACTAGAATGGCAATCTTTAGTCATTTTAGAGCTTAGTTTCTAACACATGCCAAAGAATAAGGGCCTAGAATGGTAATCCTTGGGCCCTATAGAGTTTAGTTGTTAATGCAGGTTAAAAGACGAGGGCCTAGATAAGAAGGTGGTGTCACCAAATACTATGTTAATGGAATGTACCTTATAAAATGTATGGAATGTTATAATATGGATATGGATCCATATCATAAGCTTCATCATCATATGAATCTTGAGTAAAAGGGTTATTGATCATAAAGTTCTCATAGTCCAAATTATACATAGTCTTTCTATGTGTGTAACGAGGCATATTCGGATCTATAGATAGGTCTCACTAAACATAAAAAGTCCAAATGTAAAAAATAATCTAGGTCTAAAAAAAATCCTTTTGTCTCTATAAAAGAGGCACAAAAGGAAAATAAGTAGACTAGGAAAATGTATGTTAAAACAAACTCGAAACCAATCTAATAAAATGATAGTGATTTGCCCAAAGGTGATGTAGACACCAGAAATACACACATGATGGTTCCAAATGTTTCAATTCCCTTGGACCACCTAAATAATCCCTTGGGCCCAACCTTGAAATTTTTTTACCCCTAACTAAACCTAACCCATCTAACCTAAGTTAGTTGACCTACTAGTTAAAACCCATCCTTTAACCAACCCTAACTTTGACCCCTAACCATCGATGGTCAGGGTAATCATTGATAATCACCTTGATCACTGACAACTAGGTTTCACCATCTAAACCAACTTAACTCACCTTTAAATCCACCTTTATTTTTAATAATTATCTCATCTAAATCAACGTGTAAGCCATTACATGTGTGAGTTATAATTAAAAATCCTACTTAATGTCTTGTTGCACCTCTCCTTCCTTACCATAAGATGAAAGTGATCCACAAATATCAAGAGGGTTTGTATATAGAGCTTATTTTTTAGGTATTATTCTAGCAATCTAATGATCTATCCATTATGTTAGAGGGCTAACTTCCTACCACACTTTGGTTGATAGCTAAGTATCGTTACTCTACCAGAATCATGTTAGACTCTATTAATGACCCAACCACCTCAACCATCCATCCAACCAAAATTCTTTAAGAAAAGTATTTGTTTTCCATTATTCAATTACTTTATTTATATTTTTCAATTATCCTAACAAAAACCAATCTCTCATAATTGATTTATGTGATCCTATCAATCTAAATTTCATCAACCCAAACCCAACACACAGTAACTACCAACGATCACCTTGACTACCGATGGTTTGTCCAACCACCAATGATCACCTCAACCATCAACAGTCACTATGATATAAAATAACAACAAGCCATTTTCACTCATTTACCCTCCACCAAATCGAATTTTCTTTTCATTTACCTATTCATAGACCCCCAATCTATTTTTTGAAGCACACTTAACTTATTTAGCAATAGTATTAACTTTATTATTATTATATTAGTCATTTTAGTCTATTTATTTATCAAGCACTTCTTGTATTCAATTTTAGTATATTTTGATCATTGATGTAAGTACTTTATATTCTATTTTCTAAACTTAATTATTTAAAACATGTGGATTGACAACCCCTGAGGAAGCTCTTGCTTCCAAGATCTAGCTAGTGCTATGTAATACAACCAACTATCTATCTAACCAATGATTTTCTTTAGTGTTATCTTATTTTTAGGTCATCATCCCAAGACAAAGAGGAATGATTCACAATTAACTGATTCAATGTAAACATAATCAAACAGGTATTTTAAACATACCCGTATTTAGTTTCTTATTCTTCCTTTTTTGAAATATAAGTTAAAATTCACTAAAATATTTTGGTATGCCTGGTGGGACCCATGAGTCTCTACTTGGGTTTTTTTATGCATATATATTCTCTTCTCCCTATTCTATGGTCATAAATGAAATAAAACATTATTTTGGGTTGAAAATCAACTACAATCATTAGTTTCTTGTAAGTTTAGCTCACTTAGTTATGTTAAAGTAAAGTAATCCAGTCAGAGCATCGCTCTTGTTTCACACACTAAACCAAACACCTTCATCAATTAAACATCAAAAAACTTGAGATAAGGTCTAACTAGGATTTCATCACCTAGTGGTCAACTTACCCTTTCTTGACAATCCTACTTGGTAGTCATTACCAAGGGGAGAACCAACTCAGCTCTCTAGTTGAGTATAAATGCTAGAAATTGGTATATATTGGATAAACACTCGACACCCTTATCACTATAGTGTGTGAAGTGAGGGGGTAGGCCCCAATACCAAGCCAAATATTGATTTCTAATATAGATCCTTTTGAGAGCCTAAACACAACTTGAAACCAACCATAGACTTATTTTATAGTACTTTCTCTACAAACCAATTTTAGTCACACAATTTCTTAAGAGCTTAAGGAATAAGCCAAAAGAGAGATTAAAAATAACTTTAGGACTTAATGTACTTTTAAGTGTGTGTTTGATTTCCTTTTTATTTTCTTATCTTCTCTCTATTTGAGTGGTGAGATTATTTTTTGTATTATTTCTCTCTTATCTTTTATGGTTCTAACTCATCAGTAGTGAAATAATCTATCAAAATGGGACCCATCACAAAACCAATCAACCTATTATACCTCTTCATCCATAGAGTACATCTTTGAACCAAAATATTCTCCTCATAGTTTGGGAAGTCCTTTCCCTCAAGTAGTTCCTAAAGGAGATGCAAACTTTGCTACCTTCTTAGATAACAATCTTGTGGCCCTTTAGAATTATATTACCATCATGCCTCACCATACCCGAACTTTGGTTCCACCTATGGATCCACCTTATAGTATGCCTTCTCACCTTATGGTAAAAACGTTTATTACCACAGTCACCACCCAACCATTAACCATCCAAGCCTCTTCATCTACCAATAATATCTTTGATACCACTATTGAAAAAAAACCTACCCAATCTAGAAACACCTTTATACATTCCACCCCAACAAACAACTCCTCTACCCTAGGAAAAACCCAACCATTAGCCACTTATACTCCCTTCACCATGGGAGTACCTACCTTTAGCATTGCCAACCTTCCTTCAGCTACCTCTAATCTACTAACCACTACCCCAATTCAAAATCTTGTGGTACCTATACCTTCTAATTTACCACTAATTAGCACAAAGGCCACTACCCTTCCTTTGATCACCAACCTAACCATTTATCCTACCCAACAAGTGCCCATTGCACCAAACCTAGGTTACATCCCTAACCCATAAGGGAATGTACCTCTACCCACTACCCAACCACATGCATCTACCTACCCCTACATAACATCCACTCAACCACCAATGTCTATATGTCAATATGTGGTAGCTTCTCAACCTCCCACCCACTATCAATATATTACTCAACCACCACAACAATATGCACCTCACAAATTTTTAGGCACACAATCCCAAATAGACCTAATTAAAATTCTCATGGATAAAATGACTACCTTAGATTCATCCATATCTAGTTCTCACAACATCTTATCATATGACTAGATCTATAATGAACCCATTCACCCATCTATCCCTATCAGATCATATCCTCCTTATTGGAAGCTTCCCAATTTTTCTAAGTTTCAAAGAAAGGAGGATCCCCAACAACACCTTAGGGAATTTAGGCATTCATGTTATTTGATTGCTTATGATGATGCCTTCCTATTTCATACCTTCCCTATGTCCCTATTCAGTTTGACATTAGATTGGTATAGTGCCATAACCAAATACTCTCTCTTCTCCTTCACCAAACTAGCCCAAACATTCTTGGATCACTTTTAGATAAAAATCTCCAAGGAGGTTTCCATTACCAACCTTTCTATCCATAAATTTGATGATGAATCTATTGCTGATTGTGTATCTCATTTTAAAAGCCTAATCAATTAACTTTCCTTATCTTTATCATAACTTGAACTAATATAACTTTTTGATCTACCATGTGCTAAGAAAATATCTTCTACATTTTGTGTTCAAAGTTTTAGAACCTTTGATGAAGATTTTACCATGGCATGTAAGCTATAAAATATAGCCATTGATGAAGGAAAGTTAAAGTTGAAAAACAATAACTCTACCTACAAAACCAATAAGGCCTCTTCCTCTAAACCAAATAACCAAACTAATACCAATTCTAAAAGTAAAGGAATTACAAATTTGGTTATCCTTAAGACCACTCTTCCACCATATATCAATCAACCAAACTCCTCTAACTCATCAAAATAAAACATGAGGAACCAAAACCAAAACAATCAAAAGCAATTTACTCTACTTGGAGAATCTTATACTTCAATCCTAGAGAAGTTACTAAAATCTAATATCATACAACTTCATCCTATCAAACCCCCTAAATAATTTGATTCTTCTCATCCTTCACCTAGCTAAAAATGAGAATGATCAATGTGCTTTCCACCAAGGAGCTAGGCATGATGTAAGTAGGTGTAATACCTTAAAAAACATTTTCCAATATCTCATTGATAAGGGGGAGCTTGTGTTGGATAACCCCAATGGACCTCCAAAACAAGTCCTTGACATTTTTATATAACCTTTTCCCAATCATACACCTACCAAAAATGAGAGTAACAAATTTTAGTGTTCTCATGATGCCCACACTGTCAATATGGTTCTTGACATGCTTATTGTTGAAGAACTTATTGCCCAATCTACCTATTCTTTGTCCCATCCAATTATCGAGTTAGTGGAGTTACTTTATCATATTTTAGATACCCACACTAATGAAACACCCCTTTTTCCTCCTCCACTTCTTAAAATAATGGATTCATTAACCCCTCCTTTAACTAACATACCAGAGAAAGAAATCATCACCACATTTCCTTCTCCCTCAATTACCAAACAACTCATTCCCCCTTTAGAGATCACTCCCAAAGAGGAAACCACCACACCTACACCTCCCATAAAGGAACCACCCATCTAAACCTTGAATCCTTTAATTGAGGAAAAACATGAGGTCACCATTCCCATTTCTCAACCTATGGGCTTATCCTTCGATTCTACCACCTAGGGAACCAAACCAGTCTACAAACCCTTCTCTAGACTAGTTCAAAGGTTGTAATTTATCTCCAAACTTGGCATGGATTGACCCAAATTTTGGGAAAATTTGGGTCTCCCTTACATCACCAAACAATAATCTTCAACCACACCTTTGGTGGACCAACCCACTACTTATGTTGTCCAACCCCCTATATTATCAACCAAACCAATAAAACCCTCTACCAACCCAACTAATTCTCAACCATCCAAAACAACTAAAGCCCAAATTACCAAATCATCCTCTCCAACCAAAACAACCAAACCAACCAAAAACCTTGGCATCTTCCCTACATAGAACCTTAATAACCCATCCTTGAAACTGGAGCTAACCCTACTAGACCTACTAACCAAACACCAAAACAAATTAACTAAGGAGGTAAACCCACCAAAAGGCCAAAAAACCAAACTTATACCTCCTTCAACCTTGACTTCTATTTTGGAACCTCATCCCTCCACTTTGATTAGGAAGATAACCATCTCAACTAAAACCCAACCATCATTGTTAGTTATACCAACACACTTTATTTTTGACACACCTATATTTATCGAACCATCAATAACCAAGTTACCTACCCTAAAACCTCTTATCTCTGCTTTATCAACCTCCACCTTACCAAAACCAAAACCATTAACTAAGAACACCACATTACCCAAACCTTTTATTACCAAACCTACTTCTAGAAGGACTTCCATTCCACAAACTAAGACTGAAACCCCTAGACCCTCTTCACCTTTGGCTAAGCCTTACTCAACCATTTTCCAAAGGTTACTACAAGCTTCTTGCTTAACCTTACCTCCCATTAGACCATTGGATCCTCTAGGTCTAAAACCCATATGGTATAATGACCACCACATGTACTTTTATCATAGGACACTAGGGCATGACATGAATAACTATAAAGCTCTCTAAGACATAATCCATTATATCTATGATGAGGATGATCTACTAACAGATGAACCTCCCATTCTCATGCTAACAATCCAATAGATAACAACCACTACCTAATACCTACCTACTCCCCTGCTCTCACCTCAGATTGATGAGGATCCAAACCAATCTCCTACTCTAACTCTTCCCTCCACCCATACTATCCATGTGGTCACCTAATCACATGCTCAACAAAAGGATAAGGGGAAGGCTAAAGTGACCATCCCATGTACATACCTATCTTCCACCTCCCAACCCAATCTAAATTAAACACCTTTAACTTTAACCAAACCCAAGGTATCTATCTTGGGTACATCCCAATCTAACCCCTCTGAATCAATTAGAAGAGTGGTTCTAAAATAACTTCACCAAACCTTGGTGAAGATGAGCCTATATGAGTTGATTTCTACTTCACCTCATCATTTCCAAGAAATGATAAACGCATTATAATTAGTAGAGGTCCAACCTAAAGACCCTTAACCTCTAGTAACCTTTATTGGCACTCTTCAAATTTCCAACCTTATCACCTTTAATGACTTAAAAATACCTTTTATCCATCTAGATGTCCTAAATCCCCCTCTTTTAATTACTACATATATCAACTAAGCCTGCATCAAATAAGTCATGATTGATGGGGGAGCTAGTATTAACATCATCTCCTCTCATGCCTATGATCAACTCAAACTACTAGATAATGTTATGTCCAAAACCTCAATCATCATTTGATCTTTTAATGATACCAGACACAACTTTGGGAATAGTTGTCCTTCATATCTATTTGGGACCTCGTATACTCCTAGAGCTCTTCTATGTATTGGAAGGAAAATTAAAGTATAATGTTTTGCTAAGATGACCTTGGATCTATTCCATGGGTTGCATTCCCTCTACCCTTCATTATTGCATCAAATTTGAGCACAAAGGCTAGGTTGTCACTATACAAGCTAACCCAAATGTTAGGTTGTGGAGCTAAAAGCTTCACCCAGATGCAAACATGGAGGGTTGCTGAGTGTCACAGTCACCGACATCGGCAAGACACACTGACGTCGAGCAGGGGTCAAAAAAAAGCAACCGACATCAGTAGGAGTTAGTCGACATTGGTCACCTCCAGTCAGATAGGGACTGACGTCGATCGCCTGTGTGGTTCCAAAACTAGTTGTTGACAAATAGTCAGCTAGTTGAATGGGTTATTTGCATGTTAAAGACTACTTCGAGTCTTGAGCCACTTGTCTAAATTAGTGTATGCATGGGATCTATATAATAGACCCATGGGGCTGTATTGTAATGTGTAGAACTAGGAGAGTTCTTCCCATGGTAGAATCAAGTAGGATTCTTCATGTATGTAAGATCAGGTTTGATCTGTAGGGTGTTGCAAGATCATGGAGGAGATCTACATGTGATAAGTAAGATCAGGTTGGTCTGTAGGGGTGTGTGTATGCAAGGGTCAAAAGGAGATCGGTGGGGGAGCAAGATCCAAGGTGACAATAATACATCAAGGAGTAAGATCATGGTGAGATCTACTTGGAGTATCGATTTGTACTCAGTTGTATTGGCTGTATAATGAGGTGAACAATAGCTTGTGTTAGCTGTGTGTTGTGACTTGTATTGAGAGAAGATTACTCTTGAGGGAAGATTACTGGTATGCCCATAAAGTGGAAGAAGAGTGTGATCTCTTTGTTGTAATTTCCTTCTAACTGAGTTGAATACAATTGTGTGTTGCCTCTCATATTCTGTGTTATTTCTCATTGATAGTTACTTGTACTTCTGGTTATTTCCGCATCTTAAGTTGCTTATACAATGGTAATCATGTGTGCTCTTAATTCTGACAAGTTGTGTTAGAGCTTTGGGGAACCTAGGTCCTATCAAATGGTATCAGAGCGAGGTTGGACGTTCTCAAAGAAAGTTTGACTAACAGATGGTTCAGATCTTGTTAGTGTGTGTTGATTATAGGTTACTCACAGGGGTTTCTATTTGAGTGGGAGTATAGCAATGGTAAAAGAAGGTAAGATGAGAATGAAGAAATTCATGCACAGGATTAACACCACAAGGAGTGTGGTGGGTAGTCTTCAAGATTGAGCTTGAAGAGGAATACAAGCCAAGATATAGATTAGATAATGTACTGGTATAGGTATAGGTGCAGCTATTTATCTCCAAGTGGGAGATTGTTAGGTTGTGGAGCTAAAAGCTTCACCTAGATGCAAACATGGAGGGTTGCTGAGTGTCACAGTCATCGATGTCGGTAGGACACACTGACGTTAGGCAGGGGTCGATAGAAAGCAATTGACATCGGCAGGAGTCAGCCAACGTTGGTCACCTCCAGTCAGACAGGGACCGACGTCAGTCACCTGTGCGGTTCCAGAACTAGTTGTTGATGAACAGTCAGTTAGTTGAATGGGTTGTTTGCATGTTAAAGACTACTTTGAGTCTTAAGCCACTTGTCTAAATTAGTGTATGCATGGGATCTATATAATAGACCCATGGGGCTGTATTGTAATATGTAGAACTAGGAGAGTTCTTCCCATGGTAGAATCAAGTAGGATTCTTCATGTATGTAAGATCAGGTTTGATCTACAGGGTGTTGCAAGATCATGGAGAAGATCTACATGTGATAAGTAAGATCAGGTTGGTCTGCAGGGGTGTGTGTATGCAAGGGTCAAAAAGAGATCAGTGGGGGAGCAAGATCCAAGGTGATAGCAATACATCAAGGAGCAAGATCATGGTGAGATCTACTTGGAGTACTGATTCATACTCAGTTGTACTAGTAGTACAATGAGGTGAACAACAGCTTGTGTTAGCTATGTGTTATGACCTGTATTAAGAGAAGATTACTCTTGAGGGAAGATTACTAGTATGCCCACAAATTGGAAGAAGAGTGTGATCTCCTTATTGTAATTTCCTTCTAACTGAGTTGAATACAACTATGTGTTGCCTCTCATATTCTATGTTATTTCTCATTGATAGTTACTTGTACTTCTAGTTATTTTCACATCTTAAGTTGCTTATACAATGGTAATCATGTGTGATCTTAATTTTGACAAGTTGTGTCAGAGCTTTGGGGAACCTAGGTCCTATCACCAAATCCCTTTTTTCATGCAACAAGACTTTTTGACTTAACATCATTCTCTTAACTCCATATAACACACCCTCATCAGCCAACGACAAGCCCTCAACCATGAATGATGGACCCATATCTCCTTCTACCAACAAGGCATCTACTAGCTCATCCATCCCTTCAAATCAAATTGGCACCACAAATCACTTATAATACACATTCTAATGCCTTCACTAGGGTAATATCACCTTCTTACCCTTGACACTTTCCCTACTCCCTAAGAGTATGGGAAACTTGACCACCAACTAAGGTATGAACCAATATTAGAGCCATTATTCCCTTGGGACCTTCACACTATCAAACCCATTTCATCTATGGGGGACTCAACAAACCACTTAATGCTTCTACCACCTCCTCTTCACCTTGACCCTTCAAATCTAGCTTCTCCTATTTAGACAACCTAAGATTTACCAAGATATACCTACACATGTGTGCTTGGAAAGGATTTGGTTTGAGACGATATGAGTATGGCCCACATGAGTTGATTTCCATTGAGACCAGAAAGCCTCATGAGAAAATTGGCCTTAATTTCATTCTACTCAATAAGAGGAAAACCAAACCACCCACCACCATCTTTATTGAGGAAGACATCCCTTCCTCACTAGCCTCTTCTCCACCTAAGTGTGAGGAGGATGACATCATCCCCATAACTTTTTTTCATCAACATGATCAACATTGCTTATCAAAAGGAAGGGGAAACCATATCCATCCCTCTGACCCATCCTAAGATGATAGGAGATGACTCTCCTACCATTAATACCACTCAGTGCCAGGTTGACAATTCCATTCACACCTATCTTGATACATTAGATTCTTCCATCCATAAATCCCTTCCTCCTAAGACTTTGACTATGTTGAATGAATCTATCATGGATATCAACTTGGGCACTTTAAACAACCCCCACATTATTAAAATTGGCCAGTCACTAAATTCTAAAGAACTTCAAGACTTCCCCTCTTTCCACCAAGACTGCAACATAGCATTTACTTTGTCTTATAGTGACATGTTTGAAATTGACCCCACTATTACTACCCATAACATAGTCACCAACTATGATGCCAATCCCATCAATCTTAAAATTTGATGAATACACCCTCACATATCCCTTCTCATCAAATAAGAGCTTTAGTGTCTTCTATCTATCAATTTCATTTAACCCATTAACTATCCTCAATGGGTATCGAATGTCATACCTATCACCAAAGCCACAAGGGGACTATGCATTTGTATGAACTTTTGTGACCTCATCCTTGCTTTCCCCAAAGATGTATTTCCTCTACCAAACATCAACCAACTAGTTGATCTTATAGCTGGCCATGAGATATTATCTCTTATAGATGAATTCTTAGGTTACAATCAGATCCTAATTGCCCTCAAAGATTAACACAAAACTTCATTTATCACCCAATGGGGAACCTTCTGTATAGAGTCATGCCTTTTGGATTAAATAATGCTTGTGCAACTTAAAAATGTGCCATGACTTACATCTTCCATGACCTTATCCATAATATTACTGAAGAAAATGTGGATGACCTTCTTAGGAAGTCCAAATATTAGAAGGATCATTTAGTTGTTCTCAAGATTAATGGATGAACTTAACCCCAAGAAGTGAATTTTTAGGGTCTCATCAGGAAATCTTCTTGGATTTATTATTTCCCTTTAGGGAATTGAAGTTGATATTATATTATGCCCTTAACCTTTTCCATGTCTAGGGATATGTCAACTTGTGGTTTACATATCTCTTTTATATTCTTGTTACATTTCTCTATGTTCTTAGTTAGGTTAACCTATGGAATAACCATGGATAGTTAGACTATATATAGGAGGTAGTGGTTATTATTTGATCATCATGTTAAGTATTTTGGTCTTAGTGCATTATTACAGAGGTTACCCCCTCAAAGTGGATTTGCTATATTATCCAATATTCTACTCTAATGTCAATTATTGTTGTATGATCTCTCATATTTGCTTATTTTATGCTATATATATTCATTATCTATGTACATCTAAGTAATTTCATTACAATTGGTATCATATCTTCAATTTGAGTAAGTTTTGTGTAGTATTTGTTTTTAGATCTGGCAAGGTATGACTTTTAAGAGAGGAAGGAGTGAAAAAACATAACTTACAATCTGAGAAGAATTATTATTTTTTGTCAACACAATATTGTTTAAAATTATTTTTTGAAAAAAAAAGAATTTGGAAAAAAAATTCCTTTGCACAATTGCAATCATTAGATTTTTCTCGATGAGACAATCACAATGGTATATTCTATCGATACACTTTTTTGGTTCCAAAAGGTTTACCCTAATACACAAAGGTAGTCATTAGATTCATCTTGGTGAGGTGATCTTAATGGTACCATCTCTTAGTACAATTTTTTGGGGGTGAAAACCCTCTTAGGATTTATATATCACCAGTCCTTCTACATGAAGAAGAAAAGGGGGGGGAATCCTAAGACTCCTGTTAATGACATGGAATCTAGAACTTTAGATCTATTGATTTCTCAACTTTAGGCTAACATAACGGGCTTGGTGTGGCATGATGACTTTGTTTCAATTCAAACTAATGTTTTAGGGATGTGTAGAGAGATTAATGGGGTTCACACTAAATTAAATTATATCACTACTCAATTGGCTACCCTTTCATCTCAATTATAGTCAAACAACCCTCCACTTCATCATTTGGGTCCTCCTCTCAACATTACCAACTCCAATTTTGGTGTGAAACTGATGTTTCCAAAAGTAGACATGCATAATTTTTATGGTAATGATCCTCTCACCTTGATTACCCATATTTAAAATTTATTTGATCTTCATCAAACTCCTAGCTATCAGAAGGTGATAGTGGCATCTTTGTATCTAAAACTTGAACAGTTCATTTGGTATCAGTAGTTGTGTGCTTAAAAGAAAAAAAATGGTGCTCTTATTACATGGTATATTTTCACTAATGAGTTGTTATCTCATTATCAAAATAATGTCTCTAAGAACTACTTCAACCAATTAGCCAATCTACAAAAAATAAGAATTATGAAGGATTATATTCATCAATTTCAAAATCTATCCTTATGGGTGGAAGACATCGCTAAGGAAAATTTGACTAATATATTTCTGGGTGGTCTCAAATATGGAATCTAATTAGACGTTTAAATGTTTAATCCAGAATATATATCAAAAACTATGTCATTGGCATGCATGGTAGAGAAAAAAGAGATGGTCAAATAGAAAACCTTCACTACTAGTCATGATTGCACCTTTCTAGCACCATCATATCCTCAACCCACTAGATTGACACCTCAACATATTGAGGATAAGTGAGCCAAAAGGTTGTGTTATGTTTGTGATAGAAAATGGAGCAAAGACCATCATTGTGCTAAAAAGAAGTTATTTTAAATCAAAGGTACCAATGAGGATGATGATGATGATGAGGTAATTGGTGAAGATGAAGAAAGTCCTAAGGAGGAATCTAAAGACTCTTAGCCTACTATTTATATGCCCTTTCAAGTATTACTACTCCCCAAACTCTTAAGGTGCTGTGTTTCTTAAATAAATAAAAGGTCACTATATTAATTGATTCTGGGAGCACACAAAACTTCATCAATAGTAAGTTGGTTGCGTGCTTGAACTATTTCATTTATCCTGCTCCAAAATTTTAGGTCATGATTATAGATGGTGGTACTATTAGCTACTCAGGAAAATGTCATAGTATTAAGCTGGCCATGGGAGACTAGTTGTTGGATTCTCCTATGTTTTTTATTCCTATAGGGGGAGCTGACATTATTTTAGAAGTATAATGGCTCACCACTTTAGGCACTATTAAGATGAATTTTTAGGAATTATTCATGAATTTTAATTATAAGTGAAGGACATTTGAGATAAGAGGATTAAGGGCTAAATCTACACAATTTATTAGTTCCCATAAAATGATAAAGATTATTTAAAATGGTACTAAAGGATTTATAGCTCACATATTTTCCATGGAAGTTCAGCCAAATCAGCCATCTACATTTCTTGATCTACAAGTGATTAATTCCCATTCATTTGTTCTTGGTGGCATGCCAAAAGGACTTTCACCTAGATGCACACATGATCATGCTATCAAACTTATTATTGGTAGTACACCACCCAACATTAGGCCATACAAGTATCCCTATGCCTAGAAAAGTGAAATTGAAAAGATGGTAAAGGAGATGTTGGATGGAGGAATCATTTTTCATAGCCAAAGTGAATATTATTCACTAGTTTAATGGTGAGAATGAAAGATGACACTTAGAGGATCTACCCTAACTATAGAGAACTCAAGAAGTACACTATCAAATATAAGTTTCCTTTTCCTATCATTTATGATTTTCTAGATGAATTAAATGGTACTCTTTATTTTACCAAGTTATATTTACATTTTGGGTATCATCAAATATGGATCCATGATGAAGACATACCTAAAACTACTTTTAGGACTCATGAGGGATATTATGAGTTTTTTGTTATGCCTTTTGGGATAACAAATGCACCATCCACATTTTATAGTTTGATGAATACTATTTTTAGGCCATTTTTGAGGAAATTTATTTTAGTATATTTTGATGATATCCTTATTTACATTAAAAATTTGGAAGACCATTTACACCATGTGAAACAGGTACTCTCAATTCTAGAAAATCTTTAGTTGTATGCCAAACCTTCCAAATATCCTTTTGGAGCTTGTGAGGTTGAGTATTTATGTCATCTAGTTTCACATACAAGAGTGAAAGTGGATCCTAAAAAAATCCAAGCAATGGTGGATTGGTTGATTCCTAAACCACTCAAGAAACTAAAGGGATTTCTAGAGTTAACTAGTTACTATCATAGGTTTGTCAAAAATTATGGTAGCATTATAGCTTCACTAACTTCTTTAATGAAGAAAGACTCCTTACATCTTTCTAAAATCAAAGCCATCCTCAAAATATTTCCTCTAATTAACCTCAAGAAACTCTATAGTTTGTAGAGGAATCTCTAATCCATCTGTCAATTCATTTCCTAACTCTCAGACTGATGTCAACCCTTTCACCACCTTTTGAAGAAGGATGTATCTTTTAAGTGGAATGACAAATATCAAAAGGCCTTTGATTCACTCAAAAATTACCTTTTATCTCCACCTATCCTCACCCCTCCTAAGGATGACCAACCTTTCTACCTTTATATCATTGCCACCAACCACTTCCTAGGGGAAATGATTGCTCATCAAGATGAACAACATAAAGAGCAATCCATCTACTACATCATCCAAATGCTTATAGAGTATGACACTTAGTACACCCATATTAAGAAACTTTTCTTAGATTTATTCTTCATGGCCATTAAACTTTGCCACTACCTTCTTAACCAAAAAACCTATGTCATAATCAATACTAACCCACTCAAGTATATGCACTCCAAGCCATACCAAAACCAATGTATGTCCAAGTGGATCATGATCTTAGCAAAATTTGATCTTGAGATCCTTTAACAAAATTTAATTAAAGGACAAGTCATTACTAACCAATTGGCCAAAACACCATTAGTAGACAACCAACCTCCTACTCTTGAGTTTCTTGATGAGTCCATCATAATCCTCTCTTAGGTGGACTTCACCTATCAATTCACCATGTTCTTTGGTGGATCAAAGTGTCAACATGGTGGGGGAGTTGGCATCATCCTTATTTCATTTGACAGTGAACCTCTTCCTTTGTATTTCAAGCTAGATTTTAAATGTACCAACAATATCGCTGAGTATGAAGCCCTAGTCATAGACCTTAAAACAATCAATATCTTTGGTGACACCCAACTTGTGGTAAATAAAATAAATGACTCTTACTAGTGTAATAATGATGTTTTTCAATAGTAAAACAACTAGTTGATGAACTCTTAACATCATTTCAATACTACCACATCCAATCAACCCCATAATCTACTAATAAGTTCATTGACACCATGGCTTCCCTTGCCTCCTAGATTCCAATTTTAGCCTTTGACTCTAAGTTATCTGTTATTATCCACAAAATTAACTATCCTTCCTATGTCAAACCAAATTCTCCCACCATCTTCAATGTGGACGAGACCCAACTTGATCTTTGGTATTAGTAGACCTTTGATTATCTCAACCTTGCCATCATTCCTTTTAGTCTTTCCAGAAATGCTCTAAGAGTGTTTATCTAAAGTACCTCACATTATACCATTATGGGAGGGATTATTTATAAATATGGCTTTGATGGTCTCCTTTTCCATTGCTTATGCAACCATAAAGCCTCCTATGCTATCAAGGAAATGCATGATGAAATCTAAGGGGGACACTTTAGTGGTCTAGCCATCACAAAATGCATCCTTCACCTTGGATATTACTGGCCTACCCTTAACCAAGACTATTTTGATTATGTGAAAAAGTGTGTTAAGTGTCAACAACACACCAATTTTCATCACACACTTAGCCATAGTCTTCATTTATCTATTGGTTTTTAACCCTTCTCATAATGGGGTTTAGACCTTATTTGTGAAATTATCCCCCAGTATTCATAGTGACACCCTTATATCATCACTATGACCTAATATTTTACCAAATGGGTAGAGTGTATTCCATTAGTCTCAACCAAACCAAAAAATATTATCAACTTTATCAACAATCGCATCATCTGTTATTTCAAATGTTCCACAAAAAATTATCATCGACAATAGAAAATATTTTAAGAACAAGAAATTCTATGGTATTTGTGATGCATTTGGTATTAAGTTAAGTTTTTCCTCATCCTATCACCCTCAAGTGAATGGAAAGGCTAAGGCCTCTAACAAAAATCTCAACAACATGTTCACCAAAATGGTCAATGCATCTAGTCAGAATTGGTATTTGTGCATCCCCTTCACCTTATGAGCATATCATACTAGCATTCAAACCCCTACAGGTGATACCCCATTCTCTCTTATGTTTGAGTAGAGGTAGTCTTGTCTATTGAATTCCAAATCCCATCTCTTTACATATCTTTATAGGATCTCATTTTGAAGATGATTATCATCAACACCATTTAGCCCAACTTGAGCTACTTGATGAGTGTTTCTTAGCCACCCTTACACATCTTAATTTATATCAAGAAGACATCAAATGTGCTTATAAAAAAAACCTTAGAGTGAGAGAATTTAACATCAGAGACCTAGTCTTAAAGAAAAATTAAAATGCCACCAATATGGAAAAAAACAAGCGAGGAAAGATTTATTTCAATTACCTTGGACCTTATATCATAACCCACAAGTATGGATCAGGAGATTACTAATTGTCCTCCCGTGAAGGCAAACCAAAAATTGAGCCCCTCAATGCTTCACATCTACTTCATTTTTTTTAATAAGGATTAATCTCACCTTTTATTTAGCATAAGCTCATCCCTTGATTTCACATCGCATTCATCTCCTTATTTTAGGGGAAACTGATTAAATCAAAATCATGTGATTATCTATCAATTTCATAGCCTCATCTTAAAACATGGGTACCATGGCTCTACCCATGTCATGATTCTCATGGTAATTTCCACTCCTCTTATAGGATGTATTCCCATGATTATTGTCACCTAAACCTATTCACACCTACTCAACCTTCTTGTGCTTTTATTTTTTCCTTCATAAAGTTGAATCCTTAAGCCTATATAAATAATTCGATGTCAAGTAAAATAAAACAAAGCAAAAAAGGCAAAATCCAAACTAATAACAATCATAGGTCATTCCTAGAATTCACAAACTATTCCCTTGAAGGATAGCTATTGAAAACATATTTAAAATTGCTCAAAGTAAGGTGGACTACTCCCTTGAAAGATAACTATCAAAATAATTGAACAAAGAACATAAACTTAGACCACTCCCTTGAAGGATGGATGATTAAAGCATTTGTTAAACCAAGCAATTTATTGGAAGCTTCCTTCATCGATCAACTTCCCCAACCCCTAATCAACAACAAACAAAAGTTAAAGACCCATTATCAAGAAATAACAAAATCAAAATAATTTTGAAATCCACAATCGGATTTCATAAGCAAAATAATTTGGAAAGACGCAATTAGATTTCATAAGTACACTTCCCACATTGATCAGTCTACACTTTGTATGATATAGACTTGTTTATATAAACTCTTTGGTATCCTCTAGAAGAGGCATGATGGTCTCACAAGAAGGTTCCATTTTCATCCATCTCCCCTTTATACACTATAAGCAAAGGATTTTGAGCTTACTTGATGTTATGTGATCAAGATACCTTTTTAACCAACTAAAGAATGCTAATGTAAAGCATTCAAAGGGTTTATGTTCCTTAAGCCAATCCAACTTAGGTTTTGTTTTATTCCTTACCAAAGAAGAAGCAACACGCCCTCTTCTTATCCTCTCGTAACTGGTTGATATATTCACTAAAATGTTTGTCTCTTGATTGTTTTCTTTTTATAACATCTAGTGTTGTTATTCAAACTCACTTTATATGTTTTACCTTAAGAAATAATAACCATGATCATAACCAAAACATATCAACATGTGTCAGGAAATAAAGTAACAACATCATTACCATATCCATCATCATGTCATAGTCAAACATCCATGAATAATAAAATAACCAACCATTTTAACCACATGTCTAAATCCAAATAAGGAAGCATATACTTATTAAAATTTAGCATAAGCATCATCATAACCATGAACATAAACAACATGCATCTCATCACATGCCTAGCTAGGTGAGTCTACATCAATATCCAATATCCATAACATAAACATAATTAATATAACATCATCAGTGATCAATATAACATAACATCATCTCATAACATCAATGCAAACCATGAGCGATAAGCAATAAACAAGGTTCATATATAAATCATAAGTCAATAACATCATCATGTATACAAACCAATAGACATGTCTCTCTCTCAAAATGTACATCTCACTACATTAGATCATATTCCGATATCAAAATGATTTACAATAACATATAAATATATATATCTAAACTATGTCATGGCTTTGCCCTTAGGGCACCACTGTCTCTTAGAGCACCACTATCTCCTAGTGCCTATCCTCCTAAAGTTTATCCACCTACAGACATATCCCACTAACTTTATATCACCACACTATCACTACCTACCAAACTCACTCTATACTCACCCCATCAAGGCTCATTTGAATAACTCCTCTGTACCATAGCATACCATAACTCCTCCACTATAGCCAGGTATCATTTTATGAGGATAGTGCCTAGTGATCTTATAGGTACTATAACTCCTCCTCCCCTATGCCTCAAAGAGTATCTCCCCTAGGTAACTAAGGTTAGTGAAGATCTATCTTAGTCCCTATCACCTGTGATTATATCCACTTATCCCAATAAGGTAACCACCTAACCCTATAATGTTATAATTTGTGCCTGTGTAGTAACTAGCATCACTCCTACCTATACATCTGGGGTAGCCCCCTATACTTGTGCCCTCTATCCTCTTCTCCTATTTGGGTCCATATCTATCTACCACTTTCCATCATCATCTCCACCAAAATCCACTACTACGTATAGAGCCTGGTACCATGTAGGGTACCCATCAAGAAAACCTACATAATCAATTACTAGCCTCACTATTAGCTCTTCATGATCAAGTAAAGTTAGTAATAGATGTGGATCAAATAATAGAATCTTTGCATCCTCATTCTTGTACCTAAAAAATGGGCCTAAGATACCCTAAACTAGGCCAAAGTGTCTTCACACCCTATAAAATGGGATGAGCTCTCCCTCCCCATCTAGCTTATCAAAAATTCACATATAACTCTACAAAGAATCTACCTCCTATAGCTAGCCCATACTAAAAAATGAACATATGGCCTTTAGATAACATCACCGATAACTAAATCCCCTAGAGCCCCTTTAAACCAATCTACATCATGAGCTCCTCCTCCTACACCTAAAGTGGTAATGTCATCTCTTTACCACATGAAATCAACTAAGAAATCTATTGAATAAACCCAACCCATGGTATCCCCACTGGCCTCAACACTCAAATGTGCTCATAAGCCCAGTAGTGTAGGATGAGCATGATTCTAATATTTTACCTCTTCGAAACTTTGAATCCCCACAACTCCCTATATATCTAAATAAGTAGTACAAGTACCCATCCAAATACTATGCATCCCAACAACATCTTAGCTAATACCTTGAGTAACAAGTACAAAAACCTCCTACTACTCAAGTATAGAATTGAAAAACATGACATAGCCATCATCATCATAGTCATTAGTATCCTCTCACCCCTCACCCTCTAATAGAGTGTAGAATAATTGAATCCCCTAGCATGTCACTTGACATAATCTTGATCATCTTCATATATCAACTCTAACATCACATCTTACTCCTCCTACTCAATGTGGTAAATTTAATTAGCTTATAGGGGTAGTTTAGTGATCCTATCAACATCCTCTATTAGGATCATAAGCTCACTAGTTGGTAGAAAGAAGGTATTCATGGTTGGATCCCATCTCTTGATGAGGGTCATGATCATCATCATGTCGTTCATCAAATGATAGTAGTGTCACATCACTCTTAGGCCAACCTCCTCCATATGCACCCAATCCACTAGGGTCATAACCTAGTGAATCTTGTAAAATATGTGGGTAACCTTATCTTATATCTATATCTATTCCCAAGCCTATAATGTTTGATGGCACAACACAAACTTAGTTTGTTATGCTATGATTACCTATGAACTTAGCTCATTCAATTTCTACCTACCCTTAACCCATTTTATGATTGTACTACTAACATTCACCTCAAAAACTAAACTCTTTTACCCTCACTAGTTTTTGTCACATAACAACATTACCCCAACCCACCTACTGATCAAAGACTTTTAACATTATCTACCACCTAAACTAGCTTTCAAATTTAAAAACCACTCAACACAATGTTTTTCTCAAATGACTTGATTATTGATGGTCATGGTAACCACTAATGATCAAGCATCCATATCCTTATGGATGTAGATCATTGATGTTAGATTCAACCACTAATATTCATTGTGGGTTTTTGTAAATTGAACACCCAAACCCTACTCTACCCCAAAAAATTAGCCACAACCCCAAAACCTAACAAATTCACCTTAATTTGATCTCTATCCCAACCCTACCTAACCTACCCCTACCCAACTACCAAATTAACAAAAAAATTAATTCAATAAAATAAAATCCTTGCCTACATCATAACCAGGTCAAAACTTACCCACCAATCACCTACACTTTCAAATTGAATGTAATACCAATTACAAATTGATAACTAGTCTCCCAATTTAAATAGAAACCCCTACCTTGTTCCTTGATCATCATCGAGGAGGAATTTAGGGAACCCCTACCCATCCTCATCTACATCCATATCCATGCATACCCTACATCTTCGTTAGTTCCTTTGGTTCACTTGTCCACCTCAATAATTAGTCAAATCCTTAGAAGTCACAGTCAATCAAATTCACCCAAAATGCCATATGCTAGAGTTTAAAAGTAAAACAATTAAAATGAGAAAATGAGACAATCATTTTTACATTTTTACCATCATACTTTTAGGGCTTACCCCCTAACTGTAAATGATTAGGATGACCATTAGCAGTCACTTTTAACCCCCTTGACCATAGGTGGTTCGATTTTTTAACTTTTTGCTTTTGTCTTGAGTAAAACCTTTAAACTAAAACCAAATCAATCACCCACCCATGGAGACTACCTTTTCTACCCACCCTGACCACCTTATCACCTCACCATTAGTCCATTTTCACCCAACTAGCATGCATTTTGTGATGACTTTTACCTAGTCCTTTGAAATTAATGACAACAATTGCGATGTTGACCTTTTTAAACTTACACCACCTTGCACATACCTAACCCATTTAAGTCTTCTTGGGATCAATTCATACCTTAGATACATGTAACTTCACCTAACTAGTTTTTTTTTCATTAGGAGCACTTCTTGCCTTGGATACACATGGAAACATTGACATCACCTAGGAGACTTGCATTTACAAGTGTACCTAGCTGCCATGCCTAAATATGGTCATGTGGTCTACTTGTCACTTGTCTTACTAAAAACAACCTTTATTTTTACCAACTATGGTAACTTAGTTTATGCTCAATCTTGGTTATCACACTTTTTTTTGTACTTTATGTGCTTATTTGCACTTTAGTGCCCAACTGATCACCCACCTTCATGACATCCAACTTTATCATCACCTTCACCACTTATCAAACCCATACTCATTTCATTTTTACCTCATCAACTCCCATAACACCTCCTTCCATACTCGAGGCAACCTCACTTTTGACCTATAGTCCATTTTTGTTTTATAGCTCATTGATATAAACTTCATAATAAAAAGGGGCAAAATATAGACACTGTAAATCTACACACAATGGTTTTGAATGTCACAATTCCCCTAGACCACCTCAGTACCCCCTTATACTTAAAATTAACCTTTTTTGACCCCTAAATGAACCTAACCCACCTAACCTAAGTTAGTTAACCTACTATCTAAAACCTACCTTTTAACCAAACCTATCTTTGACCCCTAACCATCAACGATCAAGATGACTGTCAATGGTCACCTTGACCAGTGATGATTAGTTTTCACCATCTAAACTAACTTAACTCACCCTTAATTCTAGCTTTCTTTTTTATAATTAACTCATATAAATTAGTGTGTAAGCTATTATATACATGATTTATAATTAGAAATCCCAGTTAATGTCTTGTTACACCTCTCCTTTCTTGTCTATAAGAAGAAAGGAAAAGGAGGTGAAAGAGATCCACAACTATCAAGAGCTTTTGTATCTAGAGATTCTTTTGTAATAATTCTTCTAGCAATCTAGTGAATTATCCACCACATTAGAGAACCAACTTACCACCACACTTTGGTTGACATTCAAGTATTGTTACTCTATTAGAATCATGCCAAACTCTATCAATGAGCCAACCACCTGAACCATTAATCTGACCAACCTTTTGCAAGTTAAGTATTTTTTTCTAGTATTTAATTACTTTTTTTGTATTTCACAATCAGCCCAGCACAAATCAATATCCTAGAATTTCCTTCTATGATCCTATCAGTCAGACCTTTTATCAACCTAAGACAATACACAGTAACCACCAATAGTCATCTTGATCATCGATGGTCTATCCAACAATCGATGGTCACATCAACCACCGATGGTCATTATGCCAAAAAGTAATAGCAAGCTATTTTCACCCATTTACCCTCAACCAAATCTAATTTTATTTTTATCTACCTGTTCATAGACCCCCAACCTATTTTTCAAAGCACTCTTGACCTATTTAGCATTATCATTGACTTGTTTATTACTATATTAGTCATTTTATTCTATTTCTTTATCAAGCATTTTTTTAATTCAATTTTGGTATCTTATGATCATTGATGCAAGTAATTTATCTTCTATTTTCTAAACTTAACTATTTAAAACATGTGGATTGATATCCCTTGAGGAAGCTCTTGATTTTAGGATCTATCTAGTGATAAGTAATCCACCCAACTATCTATCTAACCAACCATTTGATTTAGTGTTGTCTCATTTACAGGGCATCCTCCCAAGCTAAAGAGGAGTTCTTCAAAATCATATGATTGATTGCACGCATAATAAAATAGGTTTTTAACCATACTAATAATGAGGCATATCTAATTCTCGTGCTTTTAGTTTTATCTTCATAAAGGTGAACCCTTAAGCCTATATAAAAAAGTTAATGTCAAGCAAAATCAAACAAAGCAAAAAAGGAAAAATATGAACCAATAGCAATCATGGGTCATTCCTAGCATTCATAAACTACTCCCTTGATGGATAGTTTTTAAAAATATATTTGAAATTGCTCAAAGTAAGGTGGACTTCTCCCTTAAACGAAAACTATCAAAAGCATTGAACAAAACACACAAACTTATACCACTCCCTTGAAGGATGGATGATTAAATAATTTATCAAAACAAGTAATTTATTGGAAGCTTCTTGCATCAATCAACTTCCCCAACCCCTAAAAACAACAAACAAAAGCCAAATACCCATTATCAACCAATAAAAAATCAAAATAATTTTGAAATCCAAAATCAACTCTCATAATTAAAATAATTTGGAAAGTTGTAATCGTATTTCATAAGTAGACTTCCTACATCGATCAATCTACACTTTGTATGATATAGACCTATTTATATGGACTCTTTGGTAACCTCCATAAGATGCATGTTGGTCTCACAAGAAGGTTCCATTTTCATCCATCTCCCCTTTATACACTATAATCAAGGGATTTTGAGCTTACTTGATGTTATGTGATCAAGACACCTTTTTAACCAACTAACGAATGCTAATAAGAACCATTTAAAGGGCTTATGTTCCTTAAGCTAATCCAACTTTAGTTTTGTTTTATTCCTTTCCAAATAAGAAGCCTCTTACCCTCTTCTTATCCTCTCGTAACTGGTTGATATATTCACTAAGATGTTTGTCTCTTGATTGTTTTATTTTTATCACATTTAGTGTTTTTATTCAAACTCACTTTATATGGTTTACCTTAAGAAACAATAACCATGATCATAACCACAACATATCAACATGTATCAAGAACTAAAGCAACAATATCATTAGCATATCCATCATCATGTCATAATAAAGCATCCATGAACAATAAAGTAACCAACCATTTTCACCACATGTATAAGTCCAAAATAGGAAGCATATACTTATTAAAATTTAGCATAAACATCATCATAACCATGAACATAAACAACATGCATCTCATCACATGCCTAGATAGGTTAGTCTATATTAGTATCCAAATCCATAATGTAAGAATAATCAATAGAACATCATTAGTGATCAATATAACATCACATCATCTCATAAAATCAATGCAAACCATGAATGATAAGCAATAAACAAGGATCATATATAAATCATGGGTCAATAACATCATAATATATACAAACCAATATACATGTCTCTCTCTCAAAATGTACATCTCACCACATTAGCTCACATGTTGGTATCAAAATGATATACAACAATATATAAATATATATCCAAATTATGTCATGGCTATGCCTTTGGGGTACCACTATCTCCTGGAGCACCACTGTCTCCTAGAGCACCACTATCTCTTGGTGCCTATCTCCTTGAAGTACTTACCTCTCCACCTATAGATATATCTCACTAACCTAGTGTCAACACACTAGCACAACCTACCAGAATCATTCTATACTCACCCTATCGAGGCTCATCTAGATAGTGCCTCAAGAATATAGTCTCATAATACAATAACTCCTCCACTATAGTTAGGTATCATGCCATGGGGATAGTGCCCAATGGTTTTATAAGTATTATATCCCCTATTCCCCTCTACCTCAAGGAGTCTCTCTCCTAGGTAACCAAGGCTAGTGAAGCTCTTGCCTAGTCCCTATTACCTATGAGTGTAGCCACCTGACCCTATAAGGAAACCACCTAACCCTATAGTGTTATAACTTCTGCCTATGTAGTGGCTAACACCATTCTTATCTATACATCTGAGGTGGCTCCTATTCCTATGCCATTTGGCCTCTTCTCCTAGCTAGTTCCACATCCATCTATATCATACCATAATAATCTTCACCAAAATCCATTACTACATATAGAGCCTAGTACCATACAAGGTACCCATCAAGAAAAATTGCATCATCAATCACTATCCTTACTGGTAGCTCCTCATGATCAAGTAAATTTAGTACTATATGTGGCTTAGGTAATAAAATACTTGCATCCTCATGATTATACCTGGGAAATGGGCTTGGGATACTATAAATTAGGCCAAATTATCTATACACCCTATCAAATGGGATGATCTCTACCTCCTCATCCCACCTATCAAAAATCCACCTATAAATTTGTAAAGACAAAATCTGCTCCTATAGTCAGCCCATACTAGAAATTAAACATATGACCTATAAAAATAATAATTGATAATCAAATCCTTCAAATCCCCTCTTAACTAATATACATCATGAGCTCCTCCTCCTACACTTGAAGTGGCAAAGTCATCTCTCCATCACATGCAACCAACTAGGAAATATATCTAAGCAAACCTAGCCCATGGTAGCTCCACTAGCCTCATCAATTAGATGTGCTCATAAGCCCAATAGTTTATGATGAGCCCAATGCTTATATCATGCCTCCTATGAGTTTTGAATCCCCACAACTCCTTGTATATCTAAACAAGTAGTATAGGTACCCATCAAAACACTATGCATCCCAACAACATCTTAACTAATACTTTGAGTAGTAAGTATAGAAACCTTCTGCTACTTGAGTCTAGAAGAAAAAATAATAACATATCCATCATCATCAAGGTCACCAGTATCCTTTTTCCCCTCCCCCTTTGATATAGCATAGAGTAACTGAAGTCCCCAACATGCCACCTGACATGATCTTGGTTATCTCCATGTATCATCTTTAGTAGCTCATCTCACTCCTCCTACTTAATGTGTTAAATTAGATCACCCTATAAGGGTAGCTAAGTGATCCTATAGACATCCTTTGGTAGGATTGTAAGCTCACCAATTGGTATAAGGAAGGTGTTCATGGTTAGATCCCATCTCTCGATGAGGGCCACAATCATCACCACATCATGAAACATGTGTTGGTAGTGTTGCACCATTCCTAGGCTGACCTCCTCCATATGTGCCCAATCCATTGGGGTCATACCCTGGTGAATCTCAATAAATGTGTGGGACACCTGATCCCACATTTGTATCTACTCATAGGCCTATAATGTTTAATGGTATAACACAAACTTAGTTCTATATGCTATTATTGCCTATAAACTTATCTCATTCAACTTCTACCTACCCTTAACCAATTTTACCATTACACTACTAACATCTCAAAAAATAAAATCTTTTACCTTATTACTCATTATCACATAAAAAAATTACCCCAACCCACCTATTGATCAAACGCTTCTAACATTATCTACCACATTAACTAGCCTTCAAATTTAAAAACCACTCAACACAACTTTTTTCTCAATTGGCTTGACCCCAATGGTCAAACATCCATCTCTTTATAGATGTCAACCATCAATGGTTAGTCCTCACTGTCAATGGTTTCTATGGTTATTCCATAAATAGAACACCCAAACCATACACTACCCAAAACATTTACCCACAACCCCAAAACTTAACAAATTTACCTTAATTTGATCTTTATCCCAACTTTACCTAACCTACACCTACCCAACTACTAAATTAACAAACAAATTTAACCTAACAAACCAAAAACCAACCTATGGCACAATCAAGTCAAACCCTTCCCACTAATTACCTATGCTTTCAAATTGAATGTAATGCCAACTACAAATTGACAACTAATTTACCAATTTGAATAACCCTTACCACACTCCTTGACCATCATCGAGGAAGAATATGGGGACCCCCTACCTATCCTCATGCATGTCCATGTACACCTTGCATCCTCACTAGTCCCTTTGGTCCACTCATCCACCTCCATAATAAGTCAACTCCTTAGCAATCACCATCAATCAAATTTACCCAAAATGATAAATGTCAGAGCTCAAAAGTTAAAAAGTTATAATGAGAAAATGAGATAATCTTTTTTACTTTTTGATTACTAGACTTTTAGGGTTTGCCCCAGACCATCGATGGTCAGGGTGACCAAAAGTGGTCACCTTTATGCCCCTAACTATTGATAGTCAGGTTTTTCAAATTTTTCCTTTTGTCTTGAGGAACCCCTTTAAACTAGAACCAAATCAATCACCCACCCATAGAGATTAATTTCTCTACCCACCCTGATCACCTCGTCACCTCACCATTGGTCCATTTTGACCTAACTAACATGTATTTTGTGATGACTTTTGCTTGGTCCTTTAACCATAATGACAATAATTACCATGTTGACCTTTTTAAACTTGCTCCACCTCATACATAATTTACCCACTTCTATCTTCTCAAGAGCATTTCCTACTTTGAATACCCACAACTTCACCTAACTAGTTTATGTTTTCACCAAGAGCACTTCCTTCCTTAAATACCCATGAAAACATTGACATTGCCTAGGAAACTTGTGTTTATGATTCTACCCATCTACAACACCTAAATGCAATTAAGTGGTCTACTTGTTACTTGTCTTCATAGCACTAACCTTTATTTTTACCAACTATAGTAACCTAGTCTTTGTGTGATCTTGGCTATCATAATTTTTGTCACACTTTACATGTTTGTTTGCACTTCAGTGCCCAATTGATCACCCACCTTCATGATGTCCACCTTCATCATCACATTTGCCACTTATCAAACCCACATCCATTTTTATTTTACCTCATCAACTCTTGATTTGAGGGGGAACACCTATTACCATACTCAGAGCAACCTCACCTTTGACTCATAATCCATTTTTATTTTGTAGCTCATTAATACAAACTACATAACAAAAAGGGGCAAAATGTAGACACCATAAATCCACACATGATGGTTATAAAAGTCATAATTACCCTTGACCACCTCAGGGCCCCCTTAGGCCTAACCTTGACCTTTATCGACCCCCAACTGAACCTAACCCACCTAACCTAAGTCAGTTGGCCTACTAGCTAAAACCCACCTTTTAACCAACTCTACCTTTGACCCCTAGCTATCAACATTCAAGGTGACTGTCAATGGTCACCTTGACCACCGATGATCAAGTTACACCATCTAAACTAACCTAACTCACCCTTAACTCTACCTTGATTTTTTATAATTAGCTCATCTAAATCAATATGCAAACCATTACATGTACAAGTTATAATTAAAAATCCAAGTTAACATCTTGTTGCACCTCTCCTTCCTTGCCTATAATAAGAATCCATTTATCTATCCATCACGTCAAAGATCCAACTTGATGCCACACTTTGGTTGACATCCAAGTACCATTACTCTACTAGAATCACACTAGATCTATCAACGAGCCAACCACCTCAACCATCCATCTGAACAACCTTCTGTAAGCTAAGTATTTGTTTTCAATTATTTAATTACTTTATTTATATTTCAAAATTATCCCAACATAAACTAATCTCTTGGAATTGCCTTTTATGATCCTATCAATTTGACTTTCATCAATCCAAACCCAACACATAGTAACCACTGATAGTCACCTTGATCATTGATGGTCTATCCAACCATCGATGGTCTCCTTAACCATCGATGATCACATCAACCATTGATGGTCACTATGTTAGAAAATAATGGAAAGCTATTTTCACCCATTTATCCTCAACCAAATCCAATTTTATTTTTGTCTTCCTATTCATAGACCCCCAACCTATTTCTAAAGAACACTTAACTTGTTTAGCATTAGTATTGACTTACTTATTGCTATATTAGTCATTTTAATATATTTATTTATCAAACACTTATTGTATTCAATTTAATTAGCTTTTGATCATTGATGCAAGTACTTTATCTTCTATTTTCTAAACTTAATTATTTAAAATGTGTGGATTGATAGCCCTTAAGGAAGCTCTTTCTTTTGGGATCTAGCTAGCATTAGGAAATCTACCTAACTATTTATCTAACCAACCATTTGATTTAGTTTTATATTATTTATATGTCATCCTCCCAAGCCAAATATGAGTTCTTCACAAACATCTAATTCAATGTGTGCATAATCAAATAGGTTTTCAACCTTACCCATATTTAGTTTCTTCTTCTTCCTTTCTTGAAATATAAGATGAAATTCACTAAAATATGTGATTATAATCATTGGTAAAAGTAAAAAAAAAGCTTAAAAAAAAATTATGGCTAAGGTACATATTTTCCTAAAGGTAGTTATAATTAGTGATAAAAGTATCTAGGCAAAGTAGAACAATTATGAACTAGAATCAAAAGATAATAATGAATTTCTCATAGGTGGTTATAATCATTAGCATGAAAAATAAGGCTAAAATAAAAAATAAAAAACTCAAATAATAACTATAAAATAATCTAAACTAAGGTGATTAGCTTGGATGACACTCAATAATTGTATCATTAAACCTCAATATTTGATTCACAAGATATTTTTAGAACAATTGAACTAGGACACCCAAAATTTGGCAAAACAAACTTCAAATAAGGCACATGACAACAACTTGGGTCAAATGATGCTCCAAAAATAGTATAAAACAAATAATAATTGCTAGCTTGAGGTAAACGTATTTTAGATCAAATAGGAAATCAAATCAAGTAACATAATCTAAACACAAAAGGTAGACAACCTAAACCCAAATTAGACAAGGCTTTGGAATGAGCCTAATTAGTTTAATATTTTCACTTTGAAAGGTTGAGTTTTATATTTAATGCAAAAAATATTGAATGTTCAAAGTGTGAAAATCATACAGAATTAGATGTCCAAGATCATAAACTGTTGATGCAAACACACAATTATGTTGAAGTAATAAATCATGAAATGAGTAGAAACACAGATTATATTCAAAAAAATAGGA
Source organism: Torreya grandis (assembly GCA_037957365.1). Classification (NCBI taxonomy): domain Eukaryota; kingdom Viridiplantae; phylum Streptophyta; class Pinopsida; order Cupressales; family Taxaceae; genus Torreya; species Torreya grandis. The sequence goes on from JARHVA010000089.1 coordinate 1,454,038, forward strand.
TTTTTTATACAAATATTATAACATCCTATTAGCATGCACCCAAGCACAAAGGCTTAATGGGATCCCTGACACAACACTATATGGCTTTAAATATGAACAATCCATATTACACACAAGAGAAATAACTCTCACTCCACACAATCCACATTAAATATCTTAGAGGAGAGGTCCATAAATAGGCTGGTTGAGTGCATGATGACTCATCTAGACAAGGTGAGTGGGTGGGCCACTCCACTATGGGTGGAGAGAGTATTTAGGGAATATAGTCAAAAAGTGACATTAATGGGTTAGGCACTTAGGGGACCAAGTGGGATGGATGACCTCATCCACTCATTGTGTGACCCCATGCACTTACAAGTGTATGATGACATCATGATGATGTCATAATGACCTCATAAGGACTTAATATCCACCTTAAAAATATGAAGAAATAAGTGTAGTATATACCTACATCGATACCCCCCTTAATTGTAGCTTAGGTGGGTAATAGAATTGGGTCCCAATAACTAGGCTTGATAAGGTACCCAAGTAAAAATCAACTCTCAAAAGTGGAGTAAAAGGAGACAATTAGTGTGAAAAAACATCCCCCAAAAAGAGAGAAAAGAATAAGAGACTAAAATACCTCCCCAAAGTATGATTTTGAAGTAGTCAGTACTCCAAGTACAGCTTGCAAGATTATGAAGGTTAATGATGAGATCATTTTCGTAAAGGTTGTAGAATTTTTATCCACATTGAATAATGTCTATTCACTTGGTAAATGAAGAACGTAATGCGTGTACTAAAATATTACCCATTCCACAATAGAAGATGAATGTATCAATACAAAGATATTTGAATGTGGTCCAAATCATACATGTGGCATATGTCTAGAAAGAATGTGTGTAGAATATAGAGGTAATACCATTGAAGTAAACCAATCAAAATAATGACATAGAACATTACTTTAAAGAATTCCCATGTGAAGTGTGGATCATGACTCACCAATTGAAGAAATAAAATATGCAATAAGAGATGAGACATTGATCCTCTCAATAGGTGTAATCTCACTAAACATAGTAGATTACTTCTAAGTTATAGATTATGATGGATTTATATGTAGACACTTAAAAACTACACAATGATAGTTTTCAATGTCATCTTGACCTATGTAGCCCACTTAACCTACTAGCACCTATTTATTACTTCATTATGTTAAAACACCCTCTAAATATATCACTTAAGTTAGGCCCTTTTCACCCATTTGCTCATGGCCTCTCGACCGTGGCCAGTTAGGGTAACTGTCGATGGTTGACCCTAACCATCGATGGTTGTGGTCATGAACCTTGACTTAAGATTTAAAAGCATTGACATATTTATTAAAGAAAAACACCTCCAAAATGGCAACTTACTTTAAAACTAGATTTTAAAAATGAATGAGAATAGGTATCTTTATCCTCCCAACTTAGCAACTTTCCCTCAAATCTTCTCTCCTCACTTAGCAAGTTTTTGTTATAAATATAGGGTTTTTAGAGGGGTTTTAGGATATAAAAATATGCATCTATATTCTCTTGTTCTCTTTGTGTATGAATCCAATACTGTGAAGCCCTATCTAGAGTACTATTATGTTGTTATACTCTTTTCAAGTTTCAACTATTATCCACTTGGCATCATATAATATCATTTACTTGTTTTAACATTTTCTTATATCATTTGAGTTTTCTATCTTGATCAGTATATCTACACATCCTTCCTTATCCATAGTGCACATATCCATCCTTTTACCCCTTAGTTACCTCATCTCCACCATCCTTTTAATCCTCCACAAGCACTCATAAGAAACCATTGATGGTTGTTGCAACCATCACCAGTCATAGCAACCATCATTGGTTACCTAACCATCACCGATTAGACCCACCCATCATTGGTTACCTTGACCACCGATGGTCACTATTCGAGAAAATAACAAATTGTTATTTTCTCTTCCTTTCAACCAATTAAACCCTTGTTTCTATTCTTGACTTATTTGTAGACTCTATTCTGAGTCTCTGAACCTCACTTTAGTACACTTGTGCATCATGTCTTTTATTAGGTATGTTATTTATCTTCTTGCATATCTACTTTCTTATCATTTGAATGCAAGTATATTTATTATATCATTTTTTACTTAATTATCTTAAAGGTGGATTGAAAACCTCTTAGAAATCCTTATGATTCTTAGATCTATCATATGTTAGGTAATCCACACAACCTACCATCTACCAAAACTCTCTTCTAGTCTTTTTGTGATTTGTAGGTTATCCTCCCTAACCAAAGAGGAGTTTACACATTCATCTAGATCAATGTGTGCATTATACTAGGTATTCATCCACACACCCTAATACTCACTTTCTTTTATCTACTTTTATAACTAAGACATGAAGGAAATAAATTGAAATATTTTGGCACACTCGATGGGACCCTAGTTCCCTTTCTTCCTTAATTGTTTGCTCATCAAATGAAATCATTTTTTTTAGATTAAAAATTAACCATTTTCATTCATTGATTTCTTACTGATTTTAGTTCACCTATTAACTTAGGAGGCAAAGTAATCTTATCATACCATTCACACTTTTTATCACACACAAAACTGAACCACAAAATAATTTACACATCAAAACAATATTTAGGATAAGGACTGATTGGGATTTCATCACCTAGTGGCAACCTTAACCCCTCCTAAATATCCCACTTGGATTTCATGACCAAGGGGAGAACCAACTCAGCTCTCTGGTTGAGTATAAACTTTGGACTCAATATATCTTGGCTAAGCACCTGACAACCTTATCATTTTGGAATTGTGAAGTGAGGGGGTAGGCCCCAACACCAAGCCAAATATTTAAGTTTAACATAGATCTTCCTTTTGAGTGATTAAATAAACTGAAACCATCCATAACTTATTCTTTATTAACCATTTTTCAAGCCAACCTCCCTTATCACACTCTTTAAGACATAAGCCAAAACCAATTTAAAAGTAATCCTAAGGTTAAAATGTAATTCTTAGTATATGTATTGATTACTTTGAAATTATTTTGGGTTTACTCATTATTTGAGGTGTGAGTATCATAATAACATTCCCTATTTTCTCATATGGTTTTAACTAGACAAAAAGTGAGAAATCAAGATAGCCAACCACCAACTTCTTCTTCATCCATAGATTATACCTCAGATGTTGATAATTCTCCTCACTCTTCACCTCACCATTATCCTCCACCATCTTCTCCTTCCAAAATCCCAACCATATCTGAAGGATATGTAGACTTTATTACCTTTTTTGACAATAATCTAGTTGCTTTACAACATTAACTCAATACCTTGCTTCACTATACCCCATATTTTGGTTCCTTCTTCTAATCATTCTCTTGGCATGCCATCCCACCTCATGGTGGGTACCACTTCAACCCAACCATTGACTTAGGCCTCTTCTAACATCCCATCCACTCAAACTCAAACCAACCTTTCACCTCCCAACTAAACACCTCCTATCACACCCCATGTGGGTTTAACTTTACCATTAGTCACCTATACCTTGTCTACTGTGGCATTATCTTCTACTTTAGCTTCTATATTCCCTTTGATTTTAACCAATCCCTTAACCATAGTACCACTTCAAAACCTAGTGCTCTCCATACCTCAAAACCTTCCCCCAATCAACACTAGGTTAACTACCCAACCTCAACGTTCTCATCTTTCTCCTACCTCAACCATACTACCCACATTTTTTCCTTAACAAGTGCCTATGACAACTTACCAGTATGTCTCTAACCCACAAGGGTACATACCACCCTCCACCCAACTTTTCATACCAAGAAGTTCTTATGTACCACTATCTCAACCACTTGGCACCACTTATCAGTATATGGCTTCTTTGGTACCATCTACTACATATTCATACATTGCTACAAGCCAACCCCAACAAAATATACCTTTTTATTATGTGTCTTCTCAACCCCAACCTGGTCTAATAAAAATTCTCATGGAAAAAATGAATAGTTTGGATTCATCCATCTCTGCCTCAAATAATATTTTGTCTTACAACTAAATTTGTAATGAGCCTATCGACCCATCCATGCCCATTCATGCTTACCCTCATCAAAGGGAATTGCCAAAATTTTCTAAGTTCTAAGGTAAAGTGGATCCTTAGCAAAACTTAAGATATTTATTTCATGCTTTTTATTTGATTGCTTATGATGATGCTCTCATCCTCCAAACCTTTCCCATGACATTATCTATGGCTGCCTTTGATTGGTATAGTGCCCTTCCCACTCATTCTATCTTTTCTTTCTCTCAATTGGCACAAACCTTTTCAAAACACTTTTCAGTAAACATATCTAAAAAGGTTTCCATTACCAATCTATATTCCATCAAATAATTTAAGGATGAATCCATTATTTATTTCATTGCCAGATGGAGGGGCTTCATTACTCAACTCACTTTCCTATTATCCCAACCTAAATTAATTGAATTATTCTCTCGAAGGTGTTCTAAACACATTGATCCAACTCTCCAAATCCAAACCTTTAGAACCTTTGACAAATCATTCACTATGGCCCAAAAATTGGAAAACCATGTTATCGATGAAGGAAAATTTGAATCTTTGAAATAAAAATTCTAGTTTCAAATCCATCAAGTCATCTTCCACAAAAAAGACAAACCCAACTAGTTGTAAAGCAAAATCATCAACACACATGGTTGTTCTCAAAACTACACCTCCTCCAACCATCAACCAAACACCTCGAACCAAAAATCCTTCCAATTGCTAAAATCGTACCCAAAATTAGGATCCTTCAAAACCATTTACCTCGATTGGGGAATCTTATGCATTAGTTTTGGAAAAGCTACTTAAATCTAATCTAATCTAACTTTCAGCCATTAAGCCCCTTTAACAATTTGATACTTCTTACCCCCTTCCTCAATGGTATAATGAGAATGATCATTGTGATTATCATCGAGTTGTTAGACATGATACAGATAGATGTAATACCTTTAAGAGCATTGTCTAATACCTAATTGATAAAAGGGAGCTAGTGTTTGATAACCCAAATGCTCCTAACCAATCTCTTGATATTTTTCAAAAGCTATTCCCAAATCATCCACCTTCAACCCAACACCATGAAATCCAATCCAAATCCTCAAACTCACATGAGGCACATGTAATTAATGTCATCAGTAATGTGCCCACTACTAAATAAGTTATCACCTCTATCACCTAAATAGAGAAAGACAACCCACCACCACCTATTTCTCTAGATGCCCAAATGGAGGAAATAGCTATCCTTCCATCCTTAGATGAAACCATAGTTCCATCTACCCATCCTATGATGGGAATACCCAATGAGATAACCACTCCATCAACCATTTCATCCACTCCTCCAAACCATATATAAGAGCCACCTACTTCTTTAGATAACCAGACCAAGGAAGAAGCTATACCAACCCTTCTACTTGAAACCATTACCCTTACTACACCAATTATATAATTATCCATACCTCCCTTGGAAACCATTTCCCAACAGACCATACCCCTACCTACCTAATCATTACCTTTAGAACCTTCCACCAAGGAGAGAAACATTGAAACTACTCCTTCCCTAAAGTGTTTGAGCTTTAAAACTAATGATCAAGTAACATGACTCATTTATAAATGTTTTTCCTAGTTGGTTCAAAGTTTGGAATTTACCTCCCAACCTAAATTTGATAGAGCCACCTTTTGGTATTGGCTTAGACTCCCGTATCAAAATAAAATTGAACCTTCTACTTCACTTGAGTCCACTCTTGAGCCTGTTGTTATAACTCCACCAACTACCCCTCCTAAAGTTACCATAGAACCATCTCAATTACCCCCACCTAAAATTTTCAAGTCATCCTATGCTTCTTTTATTAATCCAATCAATAAATTGGGGGTTATTCCCACACCTAATCCTATTCACCCTACTTTGAAATTGGATTTAACCACATCAACCCAACCAAAACATAATCCAATTAAACCCATTAAGAAGGAAGGATTGCTTAGACCAAAACCTTGAGAAAGAACCATACCAACTCTTTCACCTCTACCTTCTATTTTAGGACCACATCCCTCAACCATTCCCATTACCTACTCTTCCTCCAAAAATCCATCTCCCCTTTCTCCACCTATAAAAATCCCATCTCTTAGTTCATCACTTACTTACCAACCTTTCTCCATCCACTTTCCCATCTGTTAAACCCTCATCATCTAAACTCTCAATTCCTAAACCAATTATAACTAAGCCAATTCTTCCTAAACCACCAACCACACCTCCTATCCAAAAGTCTTTTCCCAATAAGATCCCTACACCTAAAGTTCAAACTTCACCACCTTCTAGATCTTTGCCAAAATCTTATGCAACCATTTTACAAATACTATTGTAAGCTTCTATCATTAGCTTACCACAAATCAATCCTTTTGACCCCAGTCACCAAAATACAACCTAGTTCAATGAAAATCTGAGTGAAAATGTGATTTGTCTTTACCATAGGACCCTTGGGCATGATACAAAGAATTGTAAAGATCTCTAAACTATTGTTCATGGCTTTTTAGAGGAGGATGATCTATTCAATGAAACTTCTTCAATCCCCTTACCTCTTTTACCACCTATCCCATCTACTTACTAATCATATACTTCTCTACTCCTACCAAAGAGTGAAATAAAGGAAGCAAAGCAAGCAAATGGTCCCCTTATCTATACTATTCATATGGTGACTCAGTCTCGAGTCCAATAAAAGGATAAGGGTAAAACTATCTAATAAAATGAAAATCCAAAGCCAAAGCCACCATTCCATTGTCTTACCCTTAAAATCCCCAACCAATCCATCAAAATCAAACAAATACACCCTCACAGCCACCCAAGACCAAAGTCTCCATTTTGAGAGCCCTTTCTTCTTCTAATGCATCTCCATTCATCTAGTGTTTGGTGTTAAAACAACTTCACCAAATGCCAGTCAAAATGAGTCTTTATGACTTAGTTATTACCTCTCCTAAACATCATCACACTTTCATTGAAGCACTACATTCTATAGAGTTCAATGAGATGATCCCTGACCTCTTGCACCTTTGATTGGAGCCATCCAACATGTTACCATGGTCACCTTTTAAGAATCTAAAATTTTGCCCTGACATGGTGAAGACCTTGATCCCCCTATTTTTATCATAAAATGAATCAATCATACACATGTCAAAATATTTATGATTTATGGGGTATAAATTATCAATATCATCTCCTCCCATGCCTATGATCAACTCCAACTACCTAAAAACATCATGTCAAAAAACTCAGTAGTTCTTCAGTAATTCAATGATACCTTAGCCACCACTCTAAGAATAATTATTCTCCACATTAGTTTGGGGCCTCAAACTATTCATAAACTATTTTATGTCATAGAGGATGAATTTCATTATAATGTGTTACTCGGCCACCCTTAGATTTGTGCCATGGGATGTATCCCTTTTGCCCTTCATCAATGTGTCAAATTTGAATATGAGGGATAAGTCATTGTAATCAAATTTGATACAAGTCCCTTTGCTTCTTGTAACATGACATATCAACCCAATGATGTTCTTATTCCACTTTCATCCTCTTCAAAACCAACCTCTAGCCAAGCCACTACATCAACCCAAGCCACCAACACTTATATCTTTAATAATGATGAAACATCCACTAATTTAACTATCCCTTCATCTCAAATCCTAATTAACACCCCTTGCAATCCAAATTTTAACATCTTATGCTAGGGGAATATTGAATTTTATCTTTGGATGAGTTCCCTTCTCCACATGCATTTGGAAACCTTCAAAATGATCCATCATATGATCCCAATATAGGTACCTTCATCCCCTTTGGCCTTCCCAACAATAAAACATATTTTGTCTATGGGGGACTTGATAAACCACTTCTTGTTCCTACCACCATGCCTTGTATCCAACCATTCACCTCTAAATTTTCTTATCTTAGCAACCAAAACTTTTCCCAAACATACCTTCATCAGTGCACTTGGAAAGGATTTGGTTTTGACCTCTTTGAACAAGGACCCCATGAACTTCCCATTGTCAAAACCCAAAAACCTCTTGAATTCTTTGGCTTAGGGTATGTTCCCTTGAAAGATCCCACATCACCAACATCAGTCCCACCTTTCCCATGTGGATAACCTCAAACCTCACCAATCCCACCTCTCCCATTTGGAGAACCTCCAACCTCACCTCTCCCATTTTAATAACTTATACCCTTATCAACCTCACTTTTCCAATTTGAATAACCTCTACCCTCACCAACTCCATTTGAAGACATCGACACCATCCCACCTAACTTTTTTTAATCAACACCATCAGTTTGGGTTCCCTAACTTATCAATATGAAGGCCAAACAAAAACCATTCCTTTTATACACCCTAAAATGATTACACACGACTCACCCACCATTAACATTATCTAGCGTCAAGATGACAATTTTATTCTTACCTATCTGGGTGTAGGGAACTATTCTCTTCAAAAATTTGACCCTCTTAAAAAACAAACAATGCTGAATGAATTGACCATAGAGATTAATTTGGGAACTTAGGAAAACCCTCATGTTGTCAAGATTGGCCCATCCTTAACCCTCGATGAACAATGAGATAATCAATCTTTTCTTCATGACCATAACATTTGGTATTATCAAGATATACCTAACATTAACCCTTCCATCACTCTTCATAACATTGTTACCCATCCTAAAGTTAATCTAGTTTAGTAAAAGCTTCATCGTATGCACCCTCACATAGCTCTTTTTGTCAAAGAATAAATTCAATGCCTTCTATCTATCAACTTCATTCAACCCATTGACTATCCACAATGGGTTTCCAATATTATTCCTATTACCAAACCCATTGGGGGACTCCACCTTTATGTGGATTTCTGTGATCTTAACCTTTCATGCCCTAAAGATGAATTTTCCCTAACTAACATAGACCAACTTGTTGATCTCACTATTGGCCATGAAATTCTATCCATTATGGATAGATTTTTAGGATACAACCAAATCTTGATCGCCCCTCAAGATCAACATAAAACATCCTTTATCACCCCATGGGGAACTTTTTGCTATCGTGTCATGCCCCTTGGCCTAAACAATGTACGACCCACTTATTAGAGGGCCATGACTTACATTTTTCATGACATCATCCATATAATAGTTGAGGATAATGTTGATGATCTACTTAGTAAATCTAAACACCACCTAGATCACCTCATTATTCTCGCTATCATCTTTGAAAGACTTGTCCATTATCATGTCAGGCTCAACTAAAAGAAATGTATATTTAGGGTCTTATCAGGAAAACTTCTAGTCTTTATTGTTTCCCTCTATGGAATATAAATAGACCCCTACAAGTCTAAGCCATTTTAGAAATGCCTCCCCCTACTAACCTGAAACAACTTCATAGCCTATAAGGTAAACTTTAGTCAATTCACTAATTTATCTCCCAACTATCCAATCGATGTCAGCATTTTCACCACCTGTTTAAAAATGATACCTCTTTTAAATAGACCAAAGAGTGTCAACAAGACTTCAATGTAATCAAGGAACATCTTCTCTCTCCACCAGTCCTTGTTCCTCCAAAAGGGGATCAAATTTTTTATCTATACATATCTATCATTGATCATTCCTTAGGGGCCATGCTCACTCATCGTGATGACCAAAATAAGGATCAATCCATTTATTACATCAATCACATCCTCATTAACTATGAAACCAAATACACCCATCTAAAAAAACTTTACCTTGTCATAGTTTTCATCACTTCTAAACTTCATCACTATCTTCTTAACCAAAAAACTTATGTCATTACTAACTCTGATCCACTCAAGTATATGCACTCCAAGCCATATCACAACCAACGTATGGCCAAGTGGTTCATGTTATTATATAAGTTTGATCTTGAGTTTATTCCACAAAAATACATTAAAGGATAGGTGATTACAAACCAACTGGCTAAAGATCCTCTTCTTGATAATCAAACTCCCTCTCTTACCTTTCTAGATGAGTCTATAGATACCCTTTCTTTGGAAGAACCCACCTACCAAATTACTATATATTTTGATGGCTCTAAATGTCAATATGGTGGGGATGTTAGCATAATCCTTATTATTCTTAATGGGGAACCTCTTCCCCTATCTTTCAAACTTGATTTTGAATGTACCAATAATATAGCTAAATATGAGGCCTTGGTCATAGGTCTCTAAACTACTCTAGATTTAGGAATTAAAACCATTAGCATCTTTAGAGACTCTCAACTCATCATAACCAAGTCATAGGAGCCTATCAATGAAAAAATGTTCTTATAAAATATAAACAACTTGCTGACAAATTATTAGCATCATTTGACCATTATATCATCCAATCAATCCCTCATTCTACCAAAAAATTTGTAGACACAATGGCTTCCCTTGCATCCCAAATTCCATATCAACCTATCGATTCTAAACTATTTATCACCATCCACCATTTTGTCACACCATCCTACCTTAGTCCTGATCTCCCTACCATTGACCAAATACAAACAACATCTTTCAAAATTTGGTATGATCAAATCTTTAATTATCTTAACATCAGTATCCTCCCTTAAACTATTTCTAGAAATACTCAGATATTTCATTTAAAGCACCTCTCATTACTTAATATTAGGGGGCACTCTTTATAAATGAGGATTTGATAGTCTCCTCCTTTATTGCCTTCACAGCCATGAGGCTTTTCCTGCCATTAAAGAAGCACATGATGACATCTATGGGGGGTACTTTAGTGGTCTAGCTATTTATAAACATATCCTTCACCTAGGTTACTATTAGCCTACAATCAATCAGGATTGTTGTGACTATGTCAAGAAATGCATCAAATGTCAACAACATGCTAACCTTCATCATGCACCTCTCATAGTATTCAAGTATCAACTGACTATTGTCTTTTTTCATAATGGGGTTTTGATCTTATCAAATAAATAAATCTACATTCCTCATAATGACATCGATATATCATCACCACTATAGAATATTTCACCAAATGGGTAGAAATCATCCTGATAATCTCAATTAAAGTTGAAAAAATCATTGATTTTATCAACCACCACATCATTTATCACTTCGATGTTACTCATAAAATTATCACTAATAATGGTAAATCCTTTAAAAACAAAAAATTATAAGATCTTTGTGATGGTTTTGGTATCGACCTAATCTTCTCATCACCCTATCATCCACAAGACAATGTACAGGCTAAGGATTCCTACAAAACCCTCATCAAAATGCTCACTAAGGTAGTTAGTGCTTCGAGAAAGGATTGGAACCTCCATATCCCATTTGATTTATGGTCTTACCACACTAATATCTAAACTTCTACAAGTGCTACACTTGTTTATCTTGTCATTGGAGCTAAGGCAGTCTTATCTCTTGAAGTCTAAATTCCATCTCTCTACATATCCTTACATGAGATTCTTTCTCAAAGTGACTATCATCCAGAATGTTTAGCATGCTTAGAAATTTTTGATAACATCACCTTGCTACCCTTAATCACCTTCACATTTATCAAGAGCATATAAAATGAGTGTACAACAAACATCTAAAAACATGAGAATTCAACATCATAGATCTCATTCTCAAGGAAAACCAACATGCCACTAACATGGAAAAGACCAAGAAAGTCAAGTTTTCTTGTAACTAGTTAGGACCCTAAATTATAACCCATAAGTATGGATCATGTGCTTCTTGCTTGTCCTCTCTCAAGGGTAGGCTAGAGCTTGAACCCATGAATGCATCACATTTACATCTCTTTCATTGTAAAAACAAGGTCCAACCATACTTTTATGTCTCACTTAAGCTCATCCCTTGGTTCATTAACCTTATTTTCTATCTCTTTTGAGATAAATTAATTATATAAAGCCATGTGATTCATCTATCATAGGAATAACATAATCCTAAATATGGGTACCCTAGATCTACCCATAACATGGTTCTAATGGATACTTTTCATATGTTAATAGATGAAATCCCATGGTCAATTGTTTCTTGAAAACCCTTCATCTAACAAACCTTCTATGTATAGATCATGCTTCTACATGGATAGAATTTTTGAACCTAAATAGACTTGTCCATACCTAATTTTAGTTTAAAATATATTCATACTTCAAAAATAAATAGTAGATTTCTCCCTCAAAGGATAGTTGCCATGTCAAATCAAAAGTTTCTTAATGTAGACTGCTCCCTCGAAGGACAACTATGCAAAAATAAAACATTAGATTACTCCCTCAAAGGATGGCTACAAAAAATATTCATTCAAAGCTTCTTACATTAATTAGCTTCAACAACTTATAAAGCAATAAAGAAAAATCCAAATTCAGTAGGCTATAATTGACTTTTATATCTGTTAATTATAGACTTCTTGCATTGATCAGTCTACACATTATTATACAACATACCAATGGCATGTACTTGTCTACTGGGGTTCTTTGGTCGCATATGGAAAATCTAATCACTCTATTACCCACAAATTCCATTTTCCTCTACCCACTGATTCAAATCACTACATATCACCTAGCAATGAATCTAAGGGATTATGAGCTTACTTGGCATGAAGTGGTGAAGATACTAATTTTATTAATAAAACAAGCTCTTACGAAACATTTGATGGGTTTGTGTTCACTAAGTTGATCCATCTATAGATTCTTGTTGTTCAGTTCTCACTAGAAAAAGGCACCATGCTCCCTATCTTATCTAAACATGTGGACGTAAGTGTCACCCTTACATATGCCACACCCATACCCTTGTATCATTAACCAAACATCACATTTTATTCAACATTTTTCCCCATGCAAAATTAACATCATGCGTTAATCATATAATAATGATCTATAAACCATAACATCAAAATAAATATACAAAATTACATTATGATTAACTCATCAAAACATCATCATTATATGGAAATGACATCATACCTAATACCATCAATGAAAGAGTGTCATAATCAAAACTTCCACATCAATAAACATCGAATCACAATCAAATCACAACATCATTCTATAAGCATCATATCATAAATCATAATCACATGCCTAAACTATGTAAAATAATCATCAACACCATAGATCTCCTACATAAATATTCCTTTCATAAAGCATGAATGACATAAACTCATCTAAACACACACACACACACACACACACACACACACACACACATACATATATATATATATATACATATATATATACATACATATGTATATATATATACATACATATGTATATATATATATATATATATATACATACATATATACATATATATATATATACACATAGACACACACATATATATATACATATATACATACATATGTACATACACACACACACACACACACACACACACACACACACACACATCTATATGTAAGTATGTATGTATGTATGTATCCACAAATGAACATATCTATCACTCACATATACATCTCACATCTCAACACATGGGCCGGTGTCAAGATATCAGAATACATCACATAATATCTCTACTCATGACCTTAGAGCACTTGAATTAGAACCACTATCACCTATACATATACCTATAACTATCCTAGGTGGAGACCCTATCGACTAAACTACTATCTTAGCCCACTGACTTGGTGTTGCCAATATCACTCCACCAACTAAGATAACTTGATACTATACCCATCTATGCTCATTAGGACACTATGATAACACAATTCCCTTATAATAATGTAACCTCTATATGGTTTCTAGGTACATGGCCTATGTCATAAAACTTGGTGGTGCCACTACCCCACTTGGTTACCATAGAGAGTCCCTCTCCTGAGTAACTAAGCTAAGCTAAGTCCTCACCTGATCTTGCTCTCCTATCATCAACACAATCTACCCCTCTAAACTAGCCACTTGACCCTATAAAGTGGCCACTTACCCTATAAAATAGTGACTTGTGCCCACACCTGGTCTCTCTATACTGTCACTTCTCCCAGTTGGCCTTGAAGAGTGGAAATCTATCCCTAAAGAGTGGTAATCTACCCTTGTAACATAGTAATTTGGGCCTATGTTGATGTCAATAACACTACTACCTATGGATCTCCTTATGTTATTACCTATGTTGGGTCAACATCCATTAGCCATTGCTCACCATATTTGACATCAAAATCAATAGCTATGTACCTCCCTTGAAGCTAGGTAGGATAGTTATACAACCTACATCATACCCATCTCTTAAAGGCAACTCATCATGATCAATCTCCTCCTCCTATATATATGGATCTAGTAAATAAAAATCTACATCTTCCTTCCTATATTGTACATAATCTTGAGGGATATCCTACACCAGCCCAAACTAATGTGACACCCACTCAAAGGGGATATGCTCTATCTCACCATCTCACCTCCCATAGGCCCATCTCTAGAACTACAAAGATAAGGTGTGGTACCTATATCCAACCCATACTATCTAAGTATAATATGGCCTCTAGATAATTTCCCTAAGAACTAAACTCCCTAAGGTTCTTCTAAACCAATCAATGTCTCTCAAACCACCACTAACACCTATCATGGCCCCATCTCTCCTCTATCAATAAAATCCAACCACATAATTCATCAACTAAAATACCTCTATCAAAATTCCCAAGGGTCTCCTATATGTGCTCATAGGCCCTACAGTGAAGTACAAATCCCATCCTGATGCTATAACACCTATGCACCCTAAAACCCCATAACTCTCTATATATCTACAATAAAACTTATGCCCACCCAAAAATAACTCCACCAAAAACCATAACAACATTCTATAAAATATCCCACCCATCGAACGTAGTAGTGTATAATAAGTCACTTCTAGTTGAAGCATCATCATCATATGCCTATCTCTAGCCACTCTCTGGTATAACAATCTAATACTGAAGCCTATAGCATGTAACTATGTTACACCTACATCATCCCCATATAACATCTCTAAACACTCATCAATATCATCCCCCTCTATGTGATAAATGGGATCTCTATAGATGGGTAGACATGTAATCCAATGTACATCCTCTAATAGGATGCTCATCTCTCCCGTCGATAGCCAGAAGGTATTAGTCATTGGGTCTCATTTCTCGATAAGGTAAATTATCATCCTAAAATCCTTGGGAAGGGGCTAGTAATGTTGCATCCCTCCAAAACATATCACCTCCATGTGGCACCAATCCTCTTTCAACATCACATCCCTCACCTCTACAAACATCTTGGGCACTAGATCTCATAGCTAGAATTGTTCTCATGCCTACAATAATATGTGTATCATGAATCAAATCTACCCTATTTCAATTACCTATACACATAGCTCTTTTTCCACCTAATTTCCTTTATACCTCTATTTTATAGTTGACCCCACATTTTAATATCCTACCTAGACCCACATTTTCCTCAAAATTGCTATATATCAACTTCAACTCTTAAACCAACCCACATACTATTCACCCACCTTAACTAGCAAACACACCTAACCCAACTTTATTGATTTCCAACTTATCCCAATTTTACTTATTTTCCTCCTCCCAAATATACATCCCATCCATCCCAACTCACCTTTTAAACCATTCCTACCCTAACTTTCCTCACCTCAACTATATCCAACTCTTTCCCCAACCTAACTCCCCAACAAACCCTCCCAAATCCTCTCTCTCTAACCCAACTTATTGACCATCAATAGTTCTCCCCAATCATTGATGGTCCCCTTAGGGATTTTTCCCCTAAGGTTGAGCACCATCAATTGGGGACAACCACTGATGATCACTATTAGGTGACTATCAATGGCATGGTTTGACACCCTTACCTCCTCTTTAAACCCTAATTCCCTCTATCCTACCCATAACTTACTCTCTCCACCCTTACACATTCCTACCTATCTCTCTACAAATAATGCACCCCCACCTAAACATATAATCTTTTAAACAAACACCAAAAATAGCAAAACCCTAGTGCCAAACCTAAAAACCCATAGTTCCCTAATTTAGCCTACTTAGTTATGTTTTTACCATTTAATTCACATATTATAATTCACTTCTAATTTAATACATAGCCTACCTAGTTTCATGATTGGTGGTACTACCTTAGTCTGCATCCTACAACTTATCTTATATCACCTTTTACATCTATCTTGATGCCACCATCTCTCTCCACCTCTAATCTCCTCTTGCTAACTCATTAGTACACTACACTATAGGATAATCTTCATACCATCACTCAAAACACATAAATCACAAAGCTCCAATTTATAAATGTGGACATATTGGGCTCTCATTGAGCTTTTATCTATGGTTTTAAGGTTTTGACCCAACTATCAATAGTTGGATAACCATCAATGGTTCCAACATCCTCAATGGTAGACCCTAACCATCATCATCATCCAACCATCATCGATTAAACCTGACCATTAATGGTTAAGGATCATATTTCTAAACTTTTTTTTCCTTCTTGTCCCCTCACTAAGACTCTTGACATACCTCCACATGGGGCAACACATTTCTTACCTCATTAGGAGTCCCCTTTTCCCCAATACCAAGAGCTATATTTGACCTAAAGTCTATGTTGGATTCATTGTCTACCTAACTATGTAGGTGCATCCTCTTATCTCATGCATTAGGAGTCAGCTCAGCTAACCCTTACCCACCTAATAACTTGACCTATTTACATTCACCTATCTTGATGTTGGTACCAACCTCTTCATACACCTTGTGACACCTTTGCTTTGGTCATACTGACCACCTTGAACACATTTTCCATGATGGAAGTTTTGTATACATGTACTCCCTCGTGCATGACCTAAATATTTTTTTCTCAAAAGCACTTCCTACCCTAGATACTCTAGCAAACATCAACCCTTTATAAGATACCTAACAAGTGTAACCTGATTAGCTATGCCCAACACTAGGGACTAGTTACCTTCTCACTTATTATAAGACCCAACCTTATTAATCCCAACATGGCAATGTTAGTATTTACATGCTCTTAGCTCTCACACTTAGTCTCACTCTATATGTGGTAGTGTCAAAAACCTTGTGACTTCCATTTTACATTTTGTCAAACCCTGATCAAATTCACCCATACCTTATTGACTCTTGGTTTGATGGGGAACACCTCCTCCCTCCCACACTTGGGGTTATTGGACCTAGACCTTGGCCAACCAATTATTTTGGTTCTATAGCTTGCTTAAAGCTATATAATAAAAAGGGGCAAAATATAAAACCTTAAAAACTACACAATGATAGTTTGTGATGTTGTCTTGACCTACGGACCCCACCTAACCTACTAGTACCTATTTGTGACTTTATTATGTTAAAACACCCTCTAAACATATCACTTAAGTTAGGCCCTTTTCACCCATTTACTCGTGTCCCCTCGGCTTTCATCGATTAGGGTAATCATCGATGGTTGACCCTAACCATCAATGGTTGTGGTCATGAACCTTACCTTAAGCTTTAAAAGCATTGGAAACTTTATTTGAGAATAACACCCTTAAAAATGGCAACTTGATTTAAAATTAGCTTTTAAAAAAGAATGAGAACATGCATCTTTATCTTCCCAACTTATCAACTTTCCCTCAAATATTTCCTCCTCACTTAGCAAGTTTTTTCTATAAATGTAGGGCTCTTAGAGGGGTTTTAGGATCTAGAAATATGCATCCAGATTCTCTTATTCTCTTAATGCAGGCATCCAAGATCATGAAGCTTTATCTATATGATTTTTGAAGGCAAGAGTATTATTATGTTGTTCAACTCTTTTCAAGTTTCAACTATCATCCACTTAGCATCATATAGGTGTCATTTACTTGTTTTGGAATTTTCTTCTATCATTTGATTTTTCTATCTTGATCAACATATTTTCACATCATTCCTTATCCATAGTGCCCATATCCCTCCTTTTACCCCTTTGTTACCTCATCTCTACCATTCTTTTAATCCTCCACAAGCACCCATAGAAAACCATTGACAGTTGTTGCAACCATAATCGATTACCTAACCATCACCAGTCAGATCCACCCATCACCTTGACAATTAATGGTCACTATAAAAAATAATAATAGATTGTTATTTTCTCTCCCTTTCAGCCAATCAAACCTTTTTTTTATTCTTAACTTGTCTGTAGACTTAACTTTAATACACTTGTGCATCATGTTTTTTATCAGGTACATTATTGATCTTCTTACATATCTACTTTCTTATCATTTAAATGCAAGTATATTTATTATATCATTTTTAACTTAGTTATCTTAAAAGTGGATTTATAACCTCCTAGAAAGCCTTGTGATTCTTAGATCTAGCATACGCTAGGCAATCCACTCAACCTACCATCTAATAAAACTCTCTTCTAATATTCTTTTGATTTACATGTTATCCTCCCTATCCAAAGAGGAGTTCTCACATTCATTTGGATCAATGCATACATTATACCAAGTATTCATCCACACACCCTAATACTCACTTTCTTTTATCTACTTTCAAAACTAATAAATGAAGGAAATAAATTAAAACACTATAAGAGAAACATCCTATATAGGAATTAAAGTAAAATATATAATTTGATAGTTAAGTTCTAGAAAAATCTCATCTTGTAGTGGTGGCTCAATAAAAGGAAGAACATTGTCCATGATGAATGTGTCATCATAAGAAATATAAGTAGAAGGAGAGAGTAAAAAAGTCTCAGAAGAGATAATATGAGGAGGAGGTGTGGTATAAATCATAATAAGATCCTCAAAAATACTCTGAAGAGTGCTCCAAATAGTGGAGGGACACTTTGTGTGTTCCACATGGTGTTGTAAATTCCATGAAAGTAAATAAATAAGTGAACATAGACATAGTCTTAAAATTCATTCCAATCTTTATATTGACATGTGTCAATAGGATCAGGAATCTATCCATATAATAATGGGAAATTTTCTTAATCTATGAGTGAGAGTTCTATGTACAACTACCATAAAGCATAATTAGTCTTCCCTAAAAGGACCACTAGTGTATACTCAACCTCCATCTTACATATTCTTTCAAATAGAGTTATCATGACTAAAAGAAGAGACCAAAAAAGTGTAATATTATATAAAATATTCTACAATGAACCCCTAAAGCATACTTATAAATGGGATATCAAGTACAATCAAGAATGTGTTCAAGTGAGAAATTAGTGTTATAGTGATGAGGGATAATGCATGATAAAAATGGGGATTTTAAACATAGCCAAAAATGTATCCTGATGTGAGCAATTGGTGCATGAAGTACAACATAAAAATTAGTAGGGCCCATAGCATAGGCAACCCCATGAAAATGTCACTTTATAACTTTAGTGAGTTTAAAATAAAAATAATACCGATGGAATGATAATAAAAAATAAAAAATGTTTATAAAAAATGGCACTTGAATCCAAGTTGCCAAGAAAATGTTATGATTAATAACATTTTCTATCATTAATGGTCTATTTTAATTAAATTTATACAAGTATTTTAAATACATGACCAAATAAGGAGTAAGATAGCTTTCCATCCACTCATTGGAATCATCACAGAGTGTAAAATGTAATGGTTTATTATGTGAGGTGGAATTGGCCTCCTATCAACCTAGGCCTCACCCTTCATCTTCATCTAGTGAGAGAACAAGTTAAAATCAAGCCAATGAAACAATCTACTTTACAATATATTTCTTTATATAAAAAATTCTACAAGCACAATGATATTAACTCACTAATGGAATCTATTTCCACTATTAATGTCCCCTCATGGATTAGATGATGTCTCACACTCATCATTAAATAAAATCCCCCTTGTTCTCTAACTTTCAAAAAAGTCTTCCCCACTCATAATTATTTTCTCCACTTGAAAAGGTGAGTGGGTGGTGAGGGACATGTGGATGAAGGGATGTTTTCATTCCAAGGATGAGTTTATGAATGGCATCCACTAAATGCAAGACAAAATAGGTCATATGAGCAGTTGAGATGCATACAAATGCTAAGTGATAGACAACAAGGTAGGATGTACATGGTGGAGGTAGTAGAAGAATGTTTGACTATGGTAGGAATATAAAAAAATGCTAAGATCATGTAATAAATGAAGTGGTTTGGTAGTGGATTAGATTGGGGCCTAAGGAGAATGATGATCTTTCTTGATCATCTGGTGCATGGGTTATGATGGTGGTAAACTAGGTATCCTTCATAATGTAAACCACTTTATCTTCATGTTCAATTCATTTTATAGAAATAAGGACATGTTTCTACCTAACTGCATAAGAAATCAGAAGAGGGTTTGTATGGTGAGAAAACATGAAAATGGTGATAAAAGATTAGATCTCACACTTACAATGAGGAATTTACCATAATAAGGAGACTCTCATTTCAAAAACTCAAATATTCCTTCTGAGTATATACCCTCAATTCAAATAATAGGGAGAAGACCTCACACCTTGTGAATAAGGATAGACGGTAAGTAAACCATGTGGGATATCAAACCCTGGTTGTTAAAGAGCCATTTGTGATGCACATGTACCTATTTTAAGCTTAAGATATTAGTATTACTACCTTCTCCCATAGAAATACATTTATAGGTGGAAGATATCTTTGACACCACTTCTCCACTAATAAATAGTCCAAAACAATACAAATGTCATTTTGAAGATTAAACAACAAAAACATATGCAAATACAATTATCGTATAGGTTTCAAAAGAAATAAAACCATAGATAAACACTCTTAACTACAAGTTACCTCTAAAATTTGATGGAGAATATAAAATATAATATATACTCAAGATTTATTATTAGCATTAATAAAAATAAATTGGTATTTGTTTACCATCCTGATGCTCTAATAACATGTGAGAATCATCCAGAATCAGATGTCCAAGATTGGCAACTAGTGATGTGAACACACAACTCTGTTGAAGTAAGAAATCATGAAATGAGTAGAAACTGATAGATTATATTTAGGAAAAGAGGATTGTTTATATAAAGCTTAATATAGCTTGTTGGCATGCACCCAAGCACAAAGGCTTAATAGGCTCCCTAACACAATAATATATGGCTTACAAGCTAAATAATCCACATTATACACAAGAGAAATAGCTCTCACTCCACATATTCCACACCAAATGCCTTGAGGAAAGGTCCATAAATAGGCTAGTTGAGTGCATGATGACTCAGCTAGACAAGGTGAGTGGGTGGGATCTTCCACTATGGGTGGAGAGAGAAATAAGGAAAAATATTGGAAAAGTGACTGAAGTGGGTTATGCACTCAAGGACCAAGTGGTATGGATGACCCCGACCACTCAATATGTGACCCAATACACTCACAAGTGCATGATGACATCATGATAATGTCATAATGACCTAATGTCCACCTAAGCAAGATGAAAAAATAAGTTTAGAAACTACATATACCAATACTAAGTCAAAAGAGCTAAACCAAAATGGGCAACATAACCATGCATTTGAAACAAGATAGGTATAATAATAGTTTTTGAAATTGGTTTCAAAAATGACAAGATATTAGAATGATTTAAGCATTGTAATATTGCTCCTTCAAATAGATGTCATGATAATAGTTTTTGGACTAAAAAATCTAAGGAAAATATTTGAGACAAAATGGGTAACATAACAATTCCTCATTTAAAAAGTGACACACAAGAGGTTTTAGAATGAATCTTTAAGGCCAAAAGTGTGAAACAAAATAGATAGAGTAACACCTCTTAAGCTGAAAGGGAGTGAAAAAAATGTGATAGTTTTGGAATTATTTTTACACAACAATACAAACAAATATTTTCAGTCTAAAAACACACATGTAAATCAAATAAAATAGAAGTAACACTAATAGATTGTCCTATATCTATAACTGACACTGTGTATGTAGATTCTACCAAATTTTATATTCATATACCAATTCTTTTGAGGAATTAAGTGTTAAAATAAAAATTAAAGTACAGATATAAGTAGAGTTTTTACAACCCCTTCTATCTCTCAAGCATTGGTATCTGGCATGAATTTAGAGTGAGGAGCACTCAAAATTTGGTAAGAAATTCCATGGTAAGTGGGGTTGACTAAAAAAATAAAAATGTCAAACACACTAAATGGTCCCATGTGTGGCTAAAAAATGGTGTAATCATGTTAATTGAGTCCAAAATACCTAACTTGTTATGTAATGGTCTAGTCCTTTGTATAACAAATTCATTTGTGTTCTTCTTAGTAAATTTTGATGTCTAGCTACCACATGGCTTAGGTACCTATTAAGATGGTTATGCTAACCAATCACCACTATCCTATCCAATAATTTTCCCAATTTGTATACCCCAAAATGGAATGGAGTTAGTATGATGCTGGGAGATGAAGCCCCAAGCCAACATACCCCTAAAGAAATTATGGGGAGGTGAAGAACTCTTGCCCATAAGACAAATGCATAAAAAGAAATAAATGAAAATGGAAAGAATTTAGAGATTGATTTTAAATTACCCAAGTCACTTAGAGCTTAGGGATGCCATACATAACATTCTTTCTGACACAACATTACAAACAACAATAATAAACCAAATGATCTTGGTCATAAGGGTTCCTTAAAGGGGATGGGGGAGAGTATATGTATTATAGTTTATGTTTGAAAAAATCAAATAAATTAATATAAATAATTGAAACTATTAAAATAATAAAAAATAATTGAAAAAATGCTTAAGAGCTCTAACTAAAAATGATGTTCTTTTTAATAGCACCAAATTGAAATGTGTTTGAAGTTTGACCTTTATGAAAACTTGAAATAAAAAAATGAAAGTATATTGTTCAAGTTTTTAAAAAAATCAAAATAAATGTGAAATGAGTGTGAATGAGTGTTGGGATGTAATATTGTTTCTCATTTCTTGATAAAACCTACAAAAAACTTGTTATAAGTTTTATTGTACCAAAAGAGGAAAGGCAACCTACAAAATCAATGTTAAAAATAAAATCAAACACAAATACACATAAAACATAATAGTTAGTATTTTAACTATAAATTTTAAAATATACATCAATTATTCACTAAATTTTGGGAAGTTTTTAAAAATACAAATCTACACATCTATATGAAATTTTAGATTAAATTAGTAAATATAAAAAAGTTATGAGTTTTGTATCATCTATTTTTAGCAAAAAATCAGAAAACAAAAGTGGTAGTCACTAATTTGATGATAAATGCTAAAATATAGATAATTTTTCAAGAAAATTTTAGATGATTTTAAAAATAAGCATAAAAATATCCTTACAATAATTTATAAAAAATATTTAATCCATCAAAATTTATGATGACTTTATGATCTATTTTTTAGAAAAAAATAAAATAAGAAACAACAATAAAAATTTGTAGGGTACACACTCATGAAGAGTTGTCCTATCAGGTGTGCCATTATGTATGCAATAAATCCAAGGGAAAATTTATTAATAAATTATTACTAAGATCAAGCATTCAAAAACTAATATTAAGACAAATCATTCCCAAGCCTAGATACTTGGGGGAGTATAAATAACAAGAACAAGACAAAACACAACTAGAATATAAAAGACACTTTTTACCTTCTTTGTAGCTCCAAATTATTTGTTGAAGTATTTGGATTGATTGGATTGTGGAAAATGGAGTATTTTTAAATGGTGATCTTGCATCATTTCCCCTTGTTCACTTTGGAAATTGGCTTGGCATTTACGGTGTTAAGCAAACGCTTATACTGAGAGGGGGGGTGAGTCAATATAAGATATTTTTTCACTTTTGACTATTAATCTTAAATCCAAAACCTCAAATTACTCCACAATTAATATATTTAAAGCAATCAAAGAATATAATGCAAAACCACACAATGCAAATAGACACAGATTTACATGGAAACCCGTTTAAGAGAAAACCATCAAGAAATTCTCTTAATATAAATATTTGTAGGCATCAACCTACTAGAGCACCAACCCCAAAAATAATTTTTTAGGTACCAAACTATAGGAGCACCAACCCCTTTCACTAAGCACCAACTCAACAAGAGACACCAATCTCTTTAAAACAAAGGCACCAACCTTCTCAAAAAAAATCACTCTTCTATCTCAAATTTGTTGTCAAAACAACGGATGATAGAACACTTGATTTATCTCCTTTAGATTAGATCTACACTTGAGTGTTTTCGCTGCTATACTCTTCCTTATACTTGCTGATTTTTTATTTTTAATATTCTCACAAAAACTTTCCTTTAAAAATTCTGCTCTTCTTTTATATATCTTCCACTTTTGAATCTATTCTTTTGCCATTTGTTATGCACTTATTTATAACCCATAAAAAGCCAAAAATTAAGGTCATGACTCTTCAAGTGAAAAAGTCCTTTCAAATGGTCACAACTCCTCCCAATAGGTCGACCAAGGTTGATAATTTTGTCGACATTTTCGTCAATAATTTTGTTCACTTCCGTCAACATTTCCATTCACTTTCGGCAATAATTCCATTCACTTCTGTCGACATTTCCATTCACTTCCATCAACAATTCCATTCATTTTCAAAAATAATTCTGTTCACTTCCATCGACATTTCCATTCACTTTTGGCAATCAATTTCATTCACTTCTAGCAATAGTTTCATTTGACATCAATGACAATATTCCAACAATCTCCCCCTCTATCATTGATGGCAACCACATTCTAAAACTGCTCCCCCTTGCTACACTATCTCTTTTGTCTGAATCCTTCTTTGCTATAGCTCCCCCTTTTTGTGACATCTTTCTATACTTCTCCCCCTTTGACATCAATGGCAAAGGGTCTATCCAAGAGCTAGTACTTAGCTCCCCCTCAGCTGATGCTTCCCTTTAGTGGCAAGAAGAAAAATAAACTACTCCCAACTTTTATTGTAGGAACTCAAAGGTTCCTTTGGAAGTGGCTTAGTGAAGATATCTGCCATCTGTTCAGATATGGAAACATATTCCAATTTTACTTATTGTTCTGCCACCTGTTCTCTCAATAAATGATACTGTATAGGGATATGCTTTGTTCTGGAAGGCATAACTAGATTCTTCGAAATACTTATCACACTAGTATTATCATAGAATATGGAGATTAGATGATTATACTCTACTTTGATATCTTTCAGGGTTTGTTTCATCCATAGAACTTGTGTGCAACATAGCACTATCGCTATGTACTCTGCTTCTACTATGGATAGAGATACAAAATTTTGCTTCTTACTCAACCATGATACTAGGCTATCTCCAAGAAAGAAAGCTCCTCCACTTGTACTTTTTTTATCATCTACACAACCTGCCCAATTTGAATCCCTGTATGCTACCAATGTGAAGTATTTACCTCTTGGGTACCACAACCCATAATCCAAGGTTCTCTTTAAATATCTAAATATACATTTTATGGCTTGCACATGTGTTTCTTTTGGAGCTGCTTGAAATTGTGCAACCATACCTACTGCTTGCATGATATCTAGCCTAGATGCCATCACATATAGTAAACTCCCAATCATTGATCTGTAAAGAGTTTGATTAGTATTCAGAGATCCATCATCTTTGCTCAACTTCGTACTTATAGCCATAGGTGTGCTAATAGGGGCACACTCCTCCATATGGAATTTCTTCAACATCTCCTTTACATACTTACTTTGGGATATGAATTTTCCTTTGCTAGATTGAGAGATTTGTAAACCAAGAAAAAATGATAACTCACCTAACATGGACATCTCAAATTCCTTTTGCATATCTTTGAAAAATATCTTAGACATTTCCTCATTGTCTCCTCCAAAGATTATATCATCTACATACACCACAATAATTAATTGGTGATCTCCTTCAATTTTGATGTAAAGATTACTATCAGCATATCCTCTCTTGAATCCTTGGTCTTGTAGGTATTTATCAAGCCTTCTATACCATGCTCTAAGAGCTTGTTTCAATCCGTACAAAGCCTTCTTCAACTTACACACATAATCCTTGTTTTCTGATAAGATGAATCCTTCTGGTTGTTCTATGTAAACTTCCTCTTCTAGATTGCCATTTAAAAATGTTGATTTAACATCTATTTGATAAACTTTGAAATTTTTGAATACTAAAAATGCAAGAAATATTCAAATTGCTTCTAATCTAGCAATAGAAGCAAAAGTCTCTTCGAAATCTATACCTTCTACTTGAGCATACCCCTTACATACAAACCTTGCTTTGTTTCAAGTGACTTGGCCATTTTCATTCAATTTGTTTTAAAAAACCCACTTAGTGCCAATCACATTCTGATCCATTAGCTTGGGCACAAGTTCCCAAGTCTCATTCTTCTCAATTTGATCTAACTCTTCTTCCATTGCTTTTACCCAATGTTTATCATGACTAGCTTTAGAAAAATTCTTAGGCTCTACCTTGGATAACAAAGAGAAATTTACATGCTCAGGTATACTTACTATTCTTCTTCTGGTTTGCACCCCAACATCAATGTTGCCAATGATCTGACTTTCAGCATGATTCTTCTGAACAAAGTGAGATGGTGCTTTGGTGTCCTACCTTTTAGATTCACTCAATTTTTCTACATTTTCTTCCTCCCCTTCTTCTTCTACAAGATTGGGTATTTCTAGAGGCTCTTCTGAAGGTTCTTTTGCTTTTTGATTCATGATCTCATCTATTCTAACACTAGCACTTTCTACGATAGTTTGTATCCTTTTGTTATAACATATATAGGCTTTACTTTTGATGGAGTAGCTAAGAAAAATTCCTTCATCAGCTCTTGAATCAAATTTTCCCAAGTTTTCTTCATTCTTATTGATAAAACATTTACTTCCAAATACTTTGAAATGTTTGACCAAAGCTGGTCTTCCTTTCCACAATTTGTAAGGAGTTTTGTCATTATTAACTCTGATTTTCCCTCTATTCAAGATATATACTATTATATTAACTGCTTCTCTCTAGAATCCATCTAATAGCTTAGATTCATTCAACATAGTTATAGCCATTTCTTGAATGGTTTGATTTTCCTTTCCACCACTCCATTTTGTTATGGAGTCCTTGTAGCTGAGTATTATCTCTTAATTCCATGATCTTCGCAAAACTCAATGAATTCATTTGAAATAAACTCACCTCCTCAATCTGACCTTAGGTATTTTATTTTCATTTTCTACTAATGCCTTGAAAGCTTTAAACTTTTTAAATGCTTCTAATTTTATTTTAAAAAGGCTACCCACGTCATTCTAGTATAATCATCAATGAGCAACATAAAGTAGCTCTCACCTTGCATGCTTTTAGTTCTGGTAGGACCACAAAGATCCATATGAATCAACTCTAGTGGTTTGGTGGTTGAATATTCCTTCATTCTGAACCTTGTTCTAGTTTGCTTCCCATGTTGGCATTGCTTGTATAGAGTGCTTGAAGGTTTCATTATCTTGGGAATATCTCACACAACCTATTTATTGCTTATTTTCAAAAGATTATCAAAATTTATGTGCCCTAACCTTCTATGCCATAGCCAACTCTCTTCAACTTGACTTAGACAACATTTCTCTCCTCTCATTTCTCCAAGCATGTATAGGTTGTTTGTGGTTCTATGAGCATCTACAATTAGTTCTCATGTGTCTCTTTTTCTAATCTCACAACCTTCAAAAAAGAACTTGAGTGTGTGTCCTTGATCACAAATTTGGCTAAAACTTAGAAGATTATGCTTTAACCCTTCCACATATAACACATTTTCTATTTTGGTTTTTCCATTATCGAGACTAAGTGTACCTTATCTTGTTATTCTGGCTGTAGTGTTGTCTCTAAACTTCACTGTGCCTTCATTGACCCTTTTTAATGAGATGAATTTACTTTTATCTCTAGTCATGTGTCTCGAACATCCAGTATCAATAAACCATTGTTGTCCTTCATCTCTAGCATGAAATGATGTTTGAACAATCATGGATTCTTCTTGCTTCTTCTTCTAGGTCTTTGATGGTTCTCTTTTCTTTATTACTAGAGATTTGAAATTTTGATCTTGTCTTACAAATTCAAAAACACTTCTACAATAGCGTACTATATGTCCATAGTTTTACACTTGTTACAAACCATAGCTTCATCAAAGTATGATAAGGGAGCAAACAAATTGTAGTTTCTTTTTGAAGCTCCATAGGTTCCTTTGTTTCTGCTCCTGACTTCAATATCCTTGGCTCTCTTTCTAGAATCTAATTTCTTATGACCAAAATGATTGCAATAATAACAATATCCATCAAAATAATTACCAAACTTGGTTTTATTTGCATATCTTGGAGCAAAAGGTCTTCTAAAGTTTTGTTCTCCTTTATTTTCTTTGTTGATAGAACTAGTTTTTGTATTTTGGGCTTCTTCCTTCTTGGTCTCCTGTTTCACTGGTTCCTTAAGAGTTTCAACATAGCCCTTAGCTTTCTCTTTTTCCTTCTCATACCCAATACCTGAATTTTTAGATGGTGATCTTTGACTCTCTAGAATCTTATTCAAAACTTGAGTGCTTTTCTCAGATTTCAATTCACTTGCTATTTTAGAATTCACCTTTTCTAGATCCATTTTTAAAACATCTATCTCATATTCATACCTTTCACAGTCTTCTCCTTTTTTCTTTAGTTGATCCATTAGATCTTCTTCAATTTTCTTTGCTTCTTAGATTTGGATTTTTAGATCATCAATTACCTTGTTTGATTCCTCAAAGACTTGTGATGTCTTCATTTTGAAGTCTTGATTCTCTTCTTCATATTTTCAGATTTGTAACTTTAATTTCTAATTCTTCTTCTTAAATGCTTTAATTTCTTCCAACACACAAATATGTTCTTTTTTCAAGGCTCACTTTACCTTCTTCTTCCATGTCTTCATCTTCCTCCAAATTATCTTTGTTGGTGGTGGCATTTTCTTCTATAGCCATGACAAGAATCTCTTCATTATCACTCTCAACATCACTTTCTTTATTTTCTTAAGATGAGCTACTATACCTCTTTGATTATAGGCTTTTCTTTTGTTTCTCAAATCTTTACTTTTCTTTGCTCGACTTGAATCCCTTTTTGTACTTTGGTTTATTTCTCTCATCATCACTATTTCCTTTATTTGGACATTTGGCTACAAAATGACCAATTTTACCACAATTAAAGCATTTAAATGGTAACTTTCCTTCATATTTTCCTGATCCTTTCTTTAGCTTTTGAATGAATAGAGCTTCATTTTCATCTTCTTCACTACTTAAATTTTCACTTGATTCTAGTTCTTTGATCTTCTCTTTCTTTGAGACCTTGAATGATGCTTCCTTCTTTGACTGTCTCTCAGATTCAGTTCTTATTTCATAGGCTATAATAATTCCATGGAGCTTATCCATTTTCATCGTGTCTAAATCCTTAATTTATTTAATGGCAGAGACCTTCGCATCAAATCTCAATGGTAGGGATCTCAGGACTTTCTAAATGATCATAGATTCTTTTATTTTCTCTCTGAGTCCTCGAATGACATTAACAATCTCATCGACATGAAGAAGATACCCAGAAATGTTTTCATCATTCTTCATTTTTAAACTTTCAAACTACCTCTGGTGGGTTTGGAGTTTTGCTTTTCTAACCTTACTATCACCTTCATAAATAGTGTTGAGTTTATCCCAAATCTCTTTTATAGATTCACAATGCATAACCTTAACAAACTCATTTTCTAAAATCTTGCATAAGATTGCATTCATAGCTTTTGCATTATTTTCATTGGCTCTTTTTCTGGTGGCATCCGTTGGTGCAATTTGTGGCATTGTGTATCTTATTACCACTACTTGCCAAATATCAAAACCTAGGGCCATCAATTAAGTCTTCATTCTTATGCTCCAAAATGCGTAATTCATTCCATCGAACAAAGGAGCCTTGTTATTGGATAAACCATCTAGCACTTGAGATCTTGCCATATGTGCTTTCCAAGATCTACCTTCTAGTAGTTGTGCTAACACTGAAGGAACTTGCTCTGATACTAATTATTAAGCACATGCTTATACTAAGAGGGGGGTGAATCAATATAAGATATTTTTTTGATTTCAACTATTAATCTTAAATCCAAAACCTCAAATTACTTCGCAATTAATATGTTCAAAGTAATCAAAGAATACAATGTAAAACTACACAATGCAAATAGACACAAATTTTAGTGGAAACCCTTTTGGGAGAAAAACATGAAGAAATTCTCTTAATATAACTATTCATAGGCACCAACCTACTGGAGCACCAACCCCAAAAATAATTTTTTAGGCACCAACCTACAGGAGCACCAACCCCTTTCACCGAGCACCAACTCAACAAGAGACACCAATCTCTTCAAAATGAAGGCACCAACCTTCTCAGAAAAAATCACTCTTCTATCTCAAATTTGTTGTCAAAATAATGGATGATAGAACACTTGATTTATCTCCTTTAGATTAGATCTACACTTGAGTGTTTTCATTGCTATACTCTTCCTTATACTTGTTGATTTTTTCTTTTTAATATTCTCCCAAAAATTTGCCTTTAAAAATTCTACTCTTCTTTTGTATATCTTCCAGTTTCAAATCTACTCTTTTGCCATTTGTTATGCACTTATTTATAACCCACAAAAATCCAAAAATTAAGGTCATGAATCTTCAAGTGAAAAGGTCCTTTCAAATGGTCACAACTCCTCCCAATAGGTCGGTCAAGGTTGACAATTCCATCAACATTTCCATCGACAATTCTGTTCACTTTCATCAACATTTCTGTTCACTTCCAGCAACAATTCCGTTCACTTCCATCGACATTTCCATTCACTTCCGTCAACAATTCCATTCATTTTTTATAACAATTCCATTCACTTCCATCCACATTTCCATTCACTTCTGGCAATCACTTCTGTTCACTTTCGGCAATAGTTCCATTTGACATCAATGACAATATTCCAACATACGGTTGTGTGAATCTTCTCCTTAATCAATCTGACATCATAGCATTGGCTTGAGATTTTTTTTAAGAATGATCATGGCACTTATATTTATATTTCTTTAGAAATGAGAATAATGATTTTTGACCCTCCATCTCAATATCAAGATGTGTGGAAAAAAATCAATTCAATTGTGACCATCTATATTGATATGAAAATTAATGCATAAAAATTAAAGGGCCATGTGAGAGACATGGGTCAAGAATGATTATGTCTCCCACCCAATTCTTGATATTTATTGATATTTGCAGGTGGCTTGACAACTTGGAATTATGTCACCTTTTTGGATACTTTGGTCTAATTTATAAATTTACAAAAATATAAATTCATTAATTCTCCATAGATATTTTAACTAACTATTTAATTGGATTTAATCAATTAAGTAATTTTAATTAGTTTTTTTGGCAATTTATGAATTTTGACATGGTTGTCCTTCACACTTGGTCAAAAACATCAATTTTATATGTCACAACTTACTAGGGATGAATTAGAGAGATGTTATTGTTTCATACAAGGTAAGACCCTGATTAGGGATGCATGATGTGATTTAGGGCACTTACATCCAATGTGTGGATGAATTTGAGATAAACAATTATTTCTAATCTTATTTTACATTGTTTGCAAGAAATCAATTTGATGTTTATTTAGACATAAAAGTAGAAAAAAAGGAGTGTCTACAAAAATAATTCCATTTATTTTATCTAGAACCAACATTTTCTAGTTTTAAAAATATTCATGGGGTTGTTCTATTGTGATAGCCTATGTTACGACAGTAGTGGAGATTTGTACCTTCTTTTCATCCACCTTTTTAATGTTTCATAATCATGACCTTTTTCTTATTTGAAATATATTTTATATTGGTTATATTGACACCTATTTTTCAAGGATTTAACTAATTCATCCCATATCTTATTATAGACCATATAAGCTGAATTGAAAGATTCCAATGAACATTCTTTTGAATTCAATAATGCATTTATTAAATGTTTGAAAAGAGCATTTTGAAGTCAACTATGCATTTAAAAAAAAAGTGTTTTGAGAAAAATAATGCATTTATTAAATGTTTAAATAGCTTCCATTTATTGGTTTTAAACTCTTTTCTTCTCTTCTCTCCCATACTTAGATTTATGCATGTCTTCATGCATATGGAGATTATTTTATTTTTCTCATTCATTTTTTGATATATTTATGTTCAATATCTTCACAATA
The DNA here is from genome assembly GCA_037957365.1 of Torreya grandis. Classification (NCBI taxonomy): domain Eukaryota; kingdom Viridiplantae; phylum Streptophyta; class Pinopsida; order Cupressales; family Taxaceae; genus Torreya; species Torreya grandis. The sequence goes on from JARHVA010000089.1 coordinate 1,486,202, forward strand.
ATTTTGTCAAGTGGAATTATTTTTAATTTTAAAAAATCAAAATTATATTTATAAATAAAATAAAAACATAAATACCTTAGTCATATGCATAGTTGTCTTTTGCTTCATTCATGTTGACGTCTTCAAAGTTATTTGATACTAAAAGAGTAGAAAGTCAAGATTGATTAGGTATGACTTTATTATTATGTGAGAAAATTATTCATTTATTGGTTTTCAAAATTTCCCTTCCTATTTTACCCTTGATAAATCATTTATTTATTTTTTGATCAAGGCTTTTTTATAATTACATGGCCAACCAACAAGCTAATTTTCTAACCATGACCACCAATAATACCTGAGAGTTTTCATTATTGATTTTTTTAGGAATGATAACATGATGAGAAATTAGGAAGTGGTTTTTCCAATTCCTCTATAACACTCAAATCAACTATAAAGTTGATTATATTTATGAATTTCTTCTTTTATGATCCCACTTTATGAAAATCGACCTATTTGTAAAAGCATAAATGAAAGTCTCTTATTATTCTACAAAGTCTTCAAATTTTAAATGATATTTGAAACTTATCAATTACCATATGAATTTTGAAAATATTTTTGATAAAATTTAAGACTAATTAGATGTTTAATCTATATTTCCTTGATTATATACTTGTGATTGATCTCAACAATATTTTCAACAAAATTATCAAACAAGCTTAGTGTATAAGAAAAAAATAGTTTTGTTATTTTTCAAGTTAAAATAACTCTTTGATAGATAAGTGAAATATATGTATGTCAACATATGTATCTCATTTATCTTGATCTTAACTCAAAATCTACTCCAAATCTATTAAATTGTGATTTTTATAGTCAAAGTAAAATGTTGGGAAGACTATGATGAACCAATTTTTTTAGCAAACTAAAGAATTCAAAAATATGATCTGTAATACCTATATACTATGCTCAAATATTAAATTTTAGTTTGAAAATATTATAGAAAAGGGTTAACAAGCTGTCAAAAAACATGAGTTATTTAAAACCTATTATATGTTATCTTTCTTGCATAATTTTACGTATTTACCAAGGTTGTTTAGTTTAAACATGCATAAAAAGAGAAATTGAAAAATAATTGAATAACATTTCTTATGAGTGGATATGTCTAAAATATTAGTTTATTTATGACTAATGGAATATTTATTATGGCATTAAGAACTACCTCAAATTACTTCTATTATTATGATTGATTTCGAGTAAGCTCCTATTACAATCCATGATTGTAGAAGGAATAGATAGGTGGGAAAGTTAATATTTAATTATTATACAATAGTCAAACTAGTATATTACCAAAGATATGTGTACTAATAATTTTAACTGATAAATATTAGGGAAAATCTAAATAATTAATCTTTCAAGTTTCTTAAAGTTCTTACCTACTTTGACCTAAAACCTAGAAAAAAACCCTTCAAGTTCTTATAAATTCTTACTTTCCTTCATCCACAATGTGAGATTGAGCTTTCCACACCTCCATAATACCTTCTATCTACCTCGTATAGGAGAAAAACTCATTGTATTGTAAATATTTAAAATTAGGGACCCTAAATGGGATTACCTAACATTTTTAGTATTTATATGGTTAAAATTTTAGAGGACCAACAAACCTTAACCAATGAATTCCCACCTTCTACACACAATCAATGGATTCTCCACTATGATGAAGCCAAATTCCATCTAGGTTCTAGGGTAGGAGTCATGCTCATTTATCTAGAAGAGTAAATCATTCCTTTTAGATTCAAATTAGACTTCAAATTTATAAATAATGGAATTAAGTACAAATCTCTATTTCTTGCCATGCTCATTGTGAAATTCCTAGGCATCTACAACCTAAGGATCCAAGGAGATTTCTAGTTTATTGTAAACTAAGTTTTTTAATTTTATCAGATTAAAGATGAGCAACTCCATCTATATAAGGTTTTTGTTTACAATGTCACCACAAAATTCAATTTAATTTATATAGAAGTAGTCCCTAGAGAAAGCAACAAACTTTCCAACTCTATGACTACCTCATCTTCACATTTCATTTCCCATCTAATAATAATAGAATCAGATTTCATAGTTTCAGTCAAGATGGATCCTCTTGTATACAAGACTCATAATAATCGAATAGTCATCCATGTTAGTCTATATGAAGACCCTTTGGTCTCAAACCTAGATGATAATGATGAGGCCATCCTTGAATTTATAGGCTTATAATGATCTCCCATAATTCCATCATGAGAGGTGATTTTCATTTACCCATTATCCTAAATCAGCCCTCAAAAGTAAGTTTTAAAAGTCTTAATTCCATGTGGAGGATTAATCCTTCACATGATGATGAGCATGATGTCTTCAATACTGAGGGTGAAGACTCTAATCTTCTCCCAGCTCTTGATATATTTGAGGAATAAAACACGTCCCTTATTGAAGAAACTATTGACATTAATAATAGAATAAAAGAGAACCCTAAAATCATTAAGCTAAGATCTTCACTCTTTGAAAAAGAGGTAAAAAACTATAAATAACTCCTCGTGGAGATTTCAAAAGCTATCTCTTTTTCTTACACTAACATGATGGGTATTAATCCCAACATAGTTTTCCATAAATTAGTTATAATGCCTGATGCAAAACATATCAATAAAAATCTTAAACCCATCAAACCTAAGGTTAATTTAGTGGTAAAGGAATAATTCATTAATCTCTTAAAATATGACTCTTTTAATCACATTGATTACTCTAAATGGATGTCCAACATCATCCTTATTCTAAAAAATAATGGTAAAATTAGGATATACATAAAATTTTGATACATTAACAAGGCATGTTCAAAGGATGATTTGCCCCTCCCATTTATGTGTTAGGTTGTGGAGCTAAAAGCTTCACTGATGCAAATAGGTGAGGAGGTTGCAGAGAAGGTTACTAAGTGTCACAGACACCGGCATCAGTCAGGCCAACCAATGTCAGTAGGATTAGACAGAAGAGAAACCGATGTCGATCAGATATCAGTCAGCGTCGGTCACCTCTAGGCAGACAGGGACCGATGTCGGTCACCTGTGCAGTTTAGAACTACAAGTTTTATGGGCATTTAGTTAACAAACCAAGTGTTTGCATGTCAAGATCCAAATTTAGACTAGAAGCTGTGGATCTAATTATTGTAATCAGGTGTCTAATTATTGTTTGGATGAGATCTATATAATAGACTTATGGGTTGTATTGTAAGGTGTGCTAGTTTGAGTTGAGAAAAGTTAGCTCCTTCTGTGTGTAAGGTGAGCAAGGGTGTTCCTCCTAGTTCCACAGTAGTACCAAGTGTGGGTGTTGGTTTTGGAGAATCAACAGGATTCTTCAAGTGTGTAGGATCTTGGTTAGCAGGTGTGCATGGCTACTTTTAGAGATCTACATGGGTAAGTAAGATCATTGATCTGTAGGTGTATGTGTGTGCATGATCTAGGTTTGCAGGTGTGTAGAACCAGATTGATTTATAGGTGTGCAAGATCAGGGAGGACAACAACACAACAGGGAGCATTATCAGGCAAGATCTACTTGGAGTACAGTGTGTACTCAAAAAGAGAGCAAAGAGGAAGGCAAGGTAGTTCCTTCCATAAGTAAGATCATTTGGGTTGTAGGTTGTTACAGTTTAGGGGAGATCTACTTGAAGTACCTTTGTGTACTTGGAGTGTGTGGAGCACTTGTGGAGTGCGTGGAGCACTTGTGGAGTGTGTGGAGCACTTGGGTACTGGTAGTAGTGGATACTGGCTAGTTGGAGGTGAACACCAACTCTGTGTTTGAGTTATGTGTTGGGACCGTAAGAGAGAGAGAGCTTTGAGGAAAGAAGTACTGTACACTTGAGGTGTGGGAAGCCTCTGTAAGGTGGAAGAGTGTGGCATCTCTTTATTGTATTCTTTTTTGGATGAGTATTAATACAAGTTGTGTATTGTCTCTCATATTCTGTGTTATTTCTGAATTTTAGCTACTTGTGATTCTAGTTTAATTCTACATGTAAGTTGCTTATATTTGGTAATCAATTGTGTGCTTCCATAATTCCCAACAAAGGTAGTGATAGAGTTCTTTGGTTGGGTATCTAACAAAGTGGTATCAAAGCTAAGGTTGCAGGGAGCAGGTTTTGTGTTTGGTTACTGGTCACTCTCAGGGGTTTCTAATTGAGTGGGAGTAGAGTAATGGCAAAAGAAAGTAAGCTAAGAATGGAGGAGTTGAAAAGCACAAATGGTCATTTATGGTCTTATGGAAAGAAAGAGTAGGTAAAAGAAAATTGTTGGTTTGTGGAAGATCAACATGAAGGAACTGCAGAAGTAGATGTTGCAGGTGTTGTTGCACAGGATGCTCTGGGAGGTTTCTTGGATAAAGTAGAATCTTGTTTTAAAGATTTTGTTGCCTCTTTCCATGCAGTCTGAAATAGAGTATTTTTCTATGGTAAGGTTTTTGGAGACTTTGGAAAGATTTATTTAGGGGCTGGTGTGCCTTGCCAAAGAATTGGCAAAGGGGAAGTGAAGCTGAAATTGCAGGTGGCCAACACATGGGTGTTGAAGGAGGTCATGCAGGTCCCTGTCTTGGAGATGCAGCTAATTTCTTCAAAAAAGTTGGGTGATGAGAGATGCACAAGAACTCTCATAGCGGATGTACTTGAATTAGCTGGTGGTAAGAAAATAGGTACTCTTTATCTACTTGTTTATATTATTGATTCTTCTTCTATGGCAGAGACATGGCTTTGTAGGCTTGGTCACATGAGCAAGAAGGAGATGCATGTTCTTAAGTGGAAGATAGATGTGTTTGATAGACTTAATAACTAGAAAGCCTTGGTGTTCTTGGAGGAGATGACAGACAAAGACCAGTGGATGGGGTTGGATACTTTTGAGCAGGGTAGTTTGGACATGGGTTTTGATTCAAAGGAGCTCGCAGGTAAAAGGTCATCACTCATAGGTGAACACAGGTACCAGCATCGGTCAAGGGGAACTGACATCGAACAGACAGGTGCTGATGTTGGTCATGTGCAGACCAAAGCCGATGATGTCAGGCAGGGTAAGACCAATGTCAGTTAGGAGGACCGACGTCAATAATAGGTAAGATTGACATTGGTCAGGAGGATCAACATCATCAATAGAGACACCGATGTTAGCAGAGTTGGTAGTCAAGACAGGCGCATGGAAATCAACGTCAGTCAGATGCAAACTATGTGGTGACTGAGGTCGGTCACTGTAACAAATTTTGGGTAGACAGCAAGCTATCAAGGAGTCTCAAACACCCATACAGAGGACTGAAAGTGGTAAGTAAGCCTCAAATTCATTGTTCCTCTTCTTTATACTCGTTGCTGACTGCAGCACAAGAATGATCCAGGAAATAGTGGGAGCATGGCAGGAATATGATGCAGAACCAAACGAGAGATTTGGTAGGGTTGCCAGCCGGTATGAAAGCACAGAGACGAATGGATTCTTTAGTTGAAGAATAGAGAGAATGGATACGTGAGACGGAAGGCCAAGTCATATGGTCTTGAGGAAGCTGTAGGACAGTGGTATAGGGCTGATAGGTGGTACCAGGTGGATGACAAAGTAGGGCTTTAGTCAATGTCAGTATAACCATTGTGTTTGTCTTACCAGGTGGATGATGGTAGCAACATTATCCTATTACTATATGTGGAGGATGAGCTTGGTGTAGGTTTAGACATATAGGGTTTTGTTGAGCTAAGGGTAAGGTTAGTTCAGTGGCATGTCATGAGGAATTTGGAGCAATGAAATTATTTGGCATTGGAGACATGGAAGATCACAGGTTGATTTTGTCTCTAGTGGGAGCTGATGTGAATTAGGTGTTGGCGAGGTTTAGGATGTAGAACTGGAGCACACTAAGGGCTAGACAGTTTAGTGTCCAAAATCACATGAGGTCTGGTATAGACCTGAGTTTGCCCAAGCAGTGGGTGCTGTCAGAGAGTTAGGAGCCAATTCGGGGAAGTGGGTTCTTAGGGATTTGAGAGGGACTAGCAGCAGGGATTCATGTTATGCAAGGTCAGGACTTCACTACATGGGTTGTAGGTTCAGATGTGGCAGGTTACTCAGATGGCAGGAGGTGCACCATAGGTTGTGTGGTGGGTGGTCTTCAAGATTGAGCTTGAAGAGGGATACAAGCCAGGAAATAGATTAGACAGGGTACAGGTATAGGTACAGTGTAGCTATTTATCTCCAAGTGGGAGATTGTTAGGTTGTGGAGCTAAAATCTTCACTGATGCAAACAAGTGAGGAGGTTACAGAGAAGGTTGCTGAGTGTCACAAACATTGGCGTCGATCAGGCCAACTGACGTCGGTCAGATATCGGCCGACGTCGGTCACCTCCAGGCAGACAGGGACTGATGTCGGTCACTTGTGTAGTTTAGAACTACAAGTTTTATGGGTAGTTAGTTAATGAACCAAGTGTTTGCATGTCAAGAGCCAAATTTAGACTAGAAGCTACGGATCTAATTATTGTAATCAGGTGTCTAATTATTGTTTGGATGAGATCTATATAATAGACTCATGGGTTGTATTGTAAGGTGTGTTAGTTTGAGTTGAGCAAAGTTAGCTCCTGTGTGTGAGGTGAGCAAGGGTGTTCCTCTTAGTTCCACAGTAGTACCAAGTGTGGGTGCTAGTTTTGGAGAATTAGCAGGATTCTTCAAGTGTGTAAGATCTTGGTCAGTAGGTGTGCATGGCTACTTTTGGAGATCTACATGGGTAAGTAAGATCATTGATCTGCAGGTGTATGTGTGTGCATGATCTAGGTTTACAGGTGTGCAGAACCAGATTGATTTGTAGGTGTGTAAGATCAGGGAGGACAGTAACACAACAGAGAGCAGGATCAGGTAGGATCTACTTGGAGTACAGTGTGTACTCAGAAAGAGAGCAAAGAGGAAGGCAAGGTAGTTCCTTCCATAAGTAAGATCATTTGGGTTACAGGTTTTTGCAGTTTAAGGGAGATCTACTTGAAGTACGTTTGTGTACTTGGAGTGCGTGGAGCACTTGTGGAGTGTGTGGAGCACTTGGGTACTGGCAGTAGTGGATACTGGTTAGTTGGAGGTGAACACCAACTCTGTGTTTGAGTTGTGTGTTGGGACTGTAAGAGAGAGAGCTTTGAGGAAAGAAGTACTATACACTTGAGGTGTGGGAAGCCTCTGTAAGGTGGAAGAGTGTAGCATCTCTTTATTGTATTCTTTTCTAGATGAGTATTAATACAAGGTGTGTATTGTCTCTCATATTCTGTGTTATTTTTGAATTCTAGTTACTTGTGATTCTGGTTTAATTCCGCATGTAAGTTGCTTGTATTTGGTAATCAATTGTGTGCTTCCATAATTCCCAACAAAGGTGGTGATAGAGTTCTTTGGTTGGGTATCTAACACTATGGATTTCATTATTTATGTTACCATGGGATACAAACTACTAGCACTCATGGATGACTTTTCAGGATACAACTAGATTTGTATTTCCAATGAAGACCAAAAGAAGACTTCATTCACTACAACTTGAGGGACCTTTTGCTATGTTGTAATTCCCTTTAGCCTATAAAAAGTAGGGGCAACATATCAAAGGGCCATGACCCATATTTTCCATGAAATCATCCACAAAATAGTAAAGGTATATGTGGATGAGCTTCTCATAAAATTAAGATGACATGAAGACCATTTAGGAGTGTTATGCATCATCCTCACACATATAATTGAATATGGAGTTAATCTTAATCCAAAATATATATACAATTGGAGTCACCAACATAAAACCCTTGGGGGATATCATCTCCCAATGTGGGATTGATATTAACCCTGCTAAGATCTAAGTAATCCTATAAATGAGAACTCCCATGGATGAATCAGGCATCATGACATTTTTAGAAAATTTGGGAGTTATCAAATGATGCATCCCTGACCTTGCTTACACCATTAATCACATCAAAAACTTTCTCAAAAATATAAGTGGCCTAACTCAGATGAGTGATTTCTAATAAGCGTTTAAGGTAGTAAAACACTTTTTTATGTCTCCTCCTATGCTCATGACACCTAAGCCATTTAAGACTTTGATACTTTATATAAGGTAAATTGAGGTGTCCCTCACATGTATGTTATCTAAAGAAGAATACATCAGTAAGGAATAAGCAGTTTATTTCATTAGTTAATTATTTGTCAATTATAATATATGATACACTCAAGTAGAAAAAATGTATAGTAATAGTATTTACAACCAAGTAGTTATGACATTATATTCTTAATCAATAAATTTAAGTTATCATGAGATCTTAAACCCAAAAAAATTTCCTAACCCAATGATCTCTCTCTCAGAAGGTTGGGTTCTTCATTACACTTTTGAGTTATTTTGAACTGACCTATGTTAACCAAAATTTTGTTATAGGATAGATCATCATGGATTGGTTAGATGATTCACCTTTGGAAGATAATGATCTCATCAATACCAATTTATCAAATGACTTGATAAATTATATAGAAAAGTCTATCATCAATTCTTCTCCCTAGTACAAAAACATCATCAATTATTTGGTTGATTATACCTATACTAAAGGTTCTACTTCACAATAAAGAAAGTGTCTTCATTTCATCACATCCAAGTACATCATCTTAGATAGGTCCTATATTCCAAGACATTTAACATTATGCTTCTCTAATGTGTTAACCAATAAGATTTATAAAGAGTCTTCTTTCATTTTCACAGTGGCATATGTGATGGTCACTTTAGTAGCCACATGATCACTCAAAAAAATCATAGGATGGGATACTTGTGTAGACACCTAAAACTAGCCACAACTAACCTTTGACTAGAATTAAAACTGATTCTTACCAACCATTGTAAATTAAGCCTAGGAACCACTGAATGTGCCAAATTTACTTACACATCATTCATCAAAATCTCAAAATCATGTTGAGACATCCCTAATTGGTGTATCATACCATATGCAATAATAACCTCTCATTGATTCATCCCTAATTGATCTAGGTGGATCCATGTACCATTCCATTTTTTAAAGTCTTCAAATTCTAGGTGACCCATTTGCACATCAAAGAGTTTGGTGAGAGCTTTTTGCCGCTTCTTATGGAATGCAAAATGGAGTCTAGATGCTCAAGATAAAGCTTGTTGAAGTTTTATTATGACAGGTGATTAATAGGTGTTGAAAAGTGACGTGGCACTTAATAAACACACCAAGTGGTCCAATAACCATTTGACATGTGGTAATGTAAATTGGTGTAAAAAAGTTTGGTTTGGTGTTTGTTTTTAGCCTCTGATCTTTGATGGTCTGTCATATGAAGATCCGTGGGCCCCACTATTTGCTCACTAGGGGCCGTCCGTGAGGGTCGACACACTCTTGTAGAGGGGTGCCTTGGCCTCTTATACTTCATGTGTTATTGTTAATAACATATTATTTAAGTTTTAAAGACTAATCAAACCCCACCAATGTGGGATAATTATTTTCCATTTTGAAATAAGGCTTTTCAAACCTGCCATGCCATACCATGCCCATGCTAAGACCATACCTTGCCACTCAATTTCACGCCTAGCCCATGTGTTCCCATGCCAAGACCAAGTGATGACACACTTTCCAATGTAGGCCTAAGATAAGCATCAAGATAAAACTTTGTGCCTAAGTCTCCCTCCAAAAAGGGATGTTGGCATTCATTTTGGGGGCCACCAAGCCTTAAAAAGCATTTAAATAGTTACAAATTCCCAAATGTGGGATAAATGATAAGATAAAAGTGCCCCAAAAAGAAGGCCAATGCCTTGAACCCAAGACCTCTCATCCAAAAGGATAAGCCCTTGACCACTTAAGCCACAGGCTTGGAAGTGATATAAGAGGGGCGAATTTCTACTTGAAGGGTATTAGATAGCCAATGGTGTGTAGAAAATTAAGAAGGTTAGAGATTAATTAATGCTTTGTATGACCTTGGGCCTTTATTTTCAGGTCTGAGAGATAATTATACAGGAAATCAAAGACCAGAGAAGGTGAATTGAAGACTTGAATTTAATTTGTAAGCCATTTTGATGCACAAATGAATGGAAATGGTCCTCATCTCGAATGGACCCAGAGACGTAGGCTATTGAAGCCAAACTTTGTTATAAATTTGTTGGTGATTTATTCTAATTTTTATCTATTGTTTTATAATTCTGATCTTCATTTTTAATTCTAGTTATAATTTCTTTATTCAATATTTAAAGAAAAAGTCAAAAAATAGAAAGATCTTTTAAATGCAAAAGTGAGTTGTTTAAATTTTCCACACTTGCATTTTTAGTTTTCAGATCAGATTATTGGTATCAGAGCAGTTGTTATTTAATAGTGACTGCTAGTGTATGTTGACAAGGTCTAAATCCCAAAAGGGAGAAGGAGAACTCATTGAGTATAATCTAGAGATTAGCTCAAGGCATGCTTCAAGGATGGCTGAAGAAGAGATGGAATCCGAGCAAGCTTTCTGTCGAGCTTTCATGGAGATGAGAAGCATGGTTGAGGAATTATACTGTGACAAACAAAATAAATCTGAGAATGAGAAAGGTGATTCACAAGAATCGAAAGGTAAGGAAACTAAAAAACCTTTTTCATCGGATGATGGTATAAAAACTATGGAATCTCTCCCTTCACTTAAATTGGACATTAAGTTTGAATTACCAATGTTTAATGGTGAAGTTAATGCTAAAAAGTTGGATAATTAGGTCAAGTAGATAGAAGTTTATTACAGGGTCCAAAATATTGTAGGGGATGAATCAAAAATTCATTTGGCTACTCTTCGTATGGGAGGCACAACTCTCATCTGATGGGAGAGTAAGTTGAAGGAAATCGAGCTTCAAAAAGGCAACTCGATTTCTACTTAGAATGAATTTGTTGAAGAACTCAGAAAGCAATTTTATCCTTTAAGCTATATGTAACAAGCCATGATGGATTGGAAAAGTTTCAGAAAAGGAAAAGGCTAAAATGTTCAAGATTATACACAGGAATTTAGGAAAAAATATTTACTTTTGAATGTTCCTCTTTACACATAAGAAACACTGCTAAAATATATAGGTGGGCTGCATAGTTACTAAAGACATATGATTTTTATGTTCAATCCCACTAATTTAGATGCAATATGTGTATAAGCCACTCATTTAGAGGCTAGAGGAAAATAATCAAAAGAATCTCTTCCTAAAGTTAAGCAATCTAATGTTAAGCAATCCAATGGGGAAAGTGCATTAGGAAAGGGTAAACAGAAATCCACTTTTATTGTTAAAAAAGAAGAAGGAAAACCATTTTGTAATCATTTCAAGAAAAATCATGATGAGTCTAAGTATTGGAAACTACACCCTGAGTTAAGGCTTAAAAGGTTTCAAAAGAAAGAAAAGAAGACTAATGATATGGTTCAGGACTTAGGTTCAAATACAGGTGATGAAACTAAGATCATAGCTATGGGATTGCATAATGATTCTTCTCTTTCATTTTCTATCACTAAGTCATCAAATGATACATCTTCTTCTAAATAGAATTTTGTGCATGTTGATAAGAAAAGAAATGAATTGTTCCACATTAGAGTTGTTTCAAAACATACTAAGAGTGACACTCTATTTGATAGTGGTTCACAAGCAAATTTAATTTCTGAAGAGGTTGTTAAGAAGTTAGGCTTATAAACCAATCCCCATCTGAAGCCTTATCTACTAGGTTGGGTGTGTGACAATGTGAAGCTACAAGTCTCACAAACTTGTAGACTGAAGGTTTCCATCACATCCAAGTTCGTAGATGAGGTTGAGTTAGATGTTGTCCCATTGGACATATGTGGGATTGTCTTAGGAAGCCCATATCTTTATGATAGAAAATCAATCTTTTATAGAGAGGAGAATAAGTACTTTCTTGTTAAGGATGGCATTCAATATATAATCAGAGCACATCACATTAAAATAAGTCTTTCCTTGGTTACAGTAGGGCAAATGAAAAGACTAGCTAACTCAAGCAAGACTTTTTGTCTCATGTTGATTAAGTCTAAGGAAAAAGAATATTCTCAGGCTTTACAAAATTGTGATCCTAAACACAAGAATGAATTGGTTGAAATCATTTCTACTTATGATGATGTATTTCAAGATCCTAAAGGTTTGCACCCTAAAAGGGGAGTTCAACATGAAATTTAGCTATTGCAGGATTCTCCTCTCCCTAACATTGGCATGTACAGGTTATCAGTGGTGGAAAATGAGGAAATCAAAAAATAGGTAATGGATTTATTAGATAGAGGTATTATTCATCCAAGTTCATCTCCTATTGGTTCACCCATTATTTTGGTGCCAAAGAAAGATGGAACTTGGCAAATGTGTGTTGGTTTTCATGCCTTAAACAAAATTACTATTAAGAATCGTTACCCTCTTCCTCGTATTGATGATTTATTGGATCAATTAAAACATGCTATTTATTTCACTAAGTTAGATTTGAGAAGTGGATATCATCAAGTAAGAATTAGTGAAGGTGATGTTTGGAAAACTGCCTTCAAAACACAATAGGGATTATTTGAATGGCTTGTTATTCCTTTCAGGTTGTGTAATGCCCCGGCCACATTCATGAGATTGATGAATGATGTTTTTAGACAGTTCTTTGATGATTTTTTTATAGTCTAATTAGATGATATATTGATTTTCAACAAGTCTTGGGAAGATCATGTGATCCACAATAAGAAAGTCATGAGTGCATTACGAAGGGAAAGGCTTTATTTAAAAATGTCAAAATGTGAATTTGGCAAGACCTCTTTAATATAATTAGGTTACATTGTAGGACATGGTGAATTGAAAATAGATCCTGCAAAAGTGGTAGTCATTGTTAACTAGCCTACACCCACTAATACAACTAAGGTTAGAAGTTTTATTGGTGTATTATAATTTTGGAGAAAGTTTATTTCTCAATTTTCATATATTTCATCATCTTTGCATTCTTTGACAAGTGTGAAATGGGTCTTTCAGTGGGGAGGAAAACATCAAAAAGCCTTCGACACTTTGAAAGAAAAGATAAGTATTGCTCTAGTCTTGGTACTTTCTGATATACAATAACCATTTCAGATTGAGATGGATGCAAGTGAGTATGCTATGGGAGCCATTTTAATGCAAGGTAAGAAACTAGTTTGCTATCATTTTGAAACTTTCAAAAGTGCAGTAAGAAAATATCCCACTTATGATAAGGAAGTGTATGCCTTGGTTCAAAGTGTTAAAAAATGGAAACATTACTTAATGGGCAAATAAATAATAATACATACAGATCATCAGCCCTTACAGTATCTCCAATCACAAACTAAGCTACAACAGTCTAGACATTTTCATTGGATGGGTTTCTTACAACAATTTCATCTTGTGATTAAGTATAAAAAAGGTATTTAGAATAAGGTTGCAGATATGCTATTTAGGCCTCCTACGGTTGTTGCATCTATTATTTTACAACATGATTCTTTGTCTCATGAGAGTTATAAAGAACAATATGTTAATGATCTTGATTTTCAAGACATCTATAAAGACTTGATGAGTAATAGACAAGTAGAAGGATTGGACTATCATGTACACAATGATCTTTTGTATCATTTGGGTAAACTTTGTATACCTCAAAATGAGAGGGTGTACATGATTAGAGAAGCACATACTTCTCTTATTTTTGGTCATTTTGGAGTTGCTAAAATGGTTGCACTTTTGAAAATGTATTGTTACTGGCCTCGTATGCAAGAAACCATTGCAAAATATATTAAGGGATGTAATCTTTGTGCCACAAGCAAACCTAGTAATAGGAAACTAGGACTTTACACTCCTCTGCCTATTCCTACTCACCCATGGGAAAGTATCTCTATGGATTTTGTGGGGGGTTTTCCTATGACACAAAGAAAACATGACTATTTATATGTGGTTGTGGATAGATTTAGCAAGATGTGTGTTTTGATTCCTTGCACCAAGCAAATTACTGGGGAAGGCACTGCACACATTTTCTTTAAACATGTATGGGTTCATTTTGGTTTACCTACTTCAATTATTTTTTATCAGGATTCTCAATTTATTGGGGAGTTTTGGTCAAATTTGTGGGGACTAATGGATACTAAATTAAAAAAGAGCACTGAATTTCATTCACAAACTGATGGGCAAATAGAGGTTGTAAACTAAACTATGGTACATTTACTTAGGGGTTATAGTAATAAACATTCAAAGTTATGGGATGAACAACTGTGTTACATATAACATGCATATAATCAGGCACTTCATTCTTCTACTATGAAATCTCCATTTGAAGTTTGTTATGGATACTTGCCTAAATCTCCTCTAGATGTTTTCCATGGACAGGATACAACTGTTGGTGAACTAAAAGAAGCCATTCAAGCTAAGAAGTTCATTGAACAGATACAGCTCATACATTAGACTGTTTGTACTCAATTTGAGAAAAGTCAAGCCAAGTATAAATCTAGACATGACAAACATTGTGTTGATCACCAATTTGTTGTAGGTGATATGGTATGGCTTCACATTAGTAAGGATAGACTGACAGGTGAAGGTAAAAAGTTGAAACCAATCTGGTATGGTCCTTTTTGGATTATGGAAAAAATTGGTACAAATGCTTTCCAGTTAGATTTACCATCTTACATGCAAATTTATTTAGTTGTAAATGTGGAAAATCTGAAATTGTATGAGCCTCCAATGATAATTAATCATGATGAAAGTGTATCCATTCCTTCTATTGATGATTTTTCTCCTGAATATCTAATGAAATTGTAGGAAGATACTATTCTTGATAGGAATGTGTGGACTTCACGAAGAGGTGATGTTGAATATCTTTGTGTTGCTCTAAAAGGGATACACCCAAACAAGGCCAAATGGATGGAAGCCGAAAGGGTGAGGGAGAAATACCCTCACTTTATTACCAATTAATTTCAACTTTTAGAGGTCCAAAAGTTCCTAGTGGGGAGGAGTGATCCAAGTGGATCCATGTACCATTCCATTTTTGAAAGTCTTCAAAATTTGGTTGAACCATTTTCACATCTAAGAGTTCATCAAGAGCTTTCTGATGCTTCTTCTAGAACGCAAAATAGAGTCCAGATGCTCAAGATAAATCTTGCTGAAGTATTCTTGTGACAAGTGATTAATAGGTGTTGAAAAGTGATGTTACACTTAATAAATATGCCAAGTGGTCCAATAACCATTTGACACATGGCAATGTAAATTGGTGTTAAAAAATTAGGTTTGGTGTTTATTTTTATCCTCTGATCTTTGACGAGTGGTCATATGAGGATCTATGGGCCCCACTATTTGCTCACTGGGGGCCCTCAATGAGGGTCGACACACTCTTATAGAGGGGTGCCTTGGCCTCTTATACTTCATGTGTTATTGTTAACAACATAATATTTAAGTTTCAAAGGCTACTCAAACCCCACCAATGTGGTATAATTGTTTTCCATTTTGAAATAAGGCTTTTTAAACCTGCCATGCCATACCATGCCCACGCCAAGACCATACCTTTCCACTCAATGTCATGTCTAGCCCATGTGTTGCCATGCCAAGACCAAGTGATGACACACTTTCTAATGTAGGCCTAAGATAGGCATCAAGATAAACCTTTATGCCTAAGTCTCCCTCCAAAAAGGGACGTTGGCATTCATTTTAGGGGCTGCCAAGCCTTAAAAAGCATTTAACTAGTTGCAAATTCCCAAATGTGGGATAAATGATAAGACAAAAGTGCCCCAAAAGGAAGGCCAACACCTTAAACCCAAGACCTCTCATCCAAAAGGATAAGCCCTTGATCGCTTGAGCCACAGGCTTGGAAGTGATATAAGAGGGGCATATTTCTACTTGAAGGGTTTTAGATCGTTGACTGTGTGTGGAGAATTAAGAAGATCAGAGATTAATTAATGCTTTATATGGCCTTGGGCCTTTATTTTTAGGTCTAAGAGATAATTATAAAGGCAAGCAGAGACTAGGGAAGGTGAATTAAAGACTTGAATTTAATTTGTAAGCCATTTTGATGCACAAATTAATAGAAACGGTCTTCACTTCAAACGGACCCAGAGACATAGGCTATTGAAGGTAAACTCCGTTATCAATTTGCTGGTGATTTCTTCTAATTTTTATCTATTGTTTTATAATTTTGATCTTCATTTTTAATTTTGGTTATAATTTATTTATTCAAAATTTAAAGAAAAAGTTAGAAAATAGAAAGATCTTTTAAATGCAAAAGTGAGTTGTTCGAATTTGCCACACTTTCATTTTCAGTTTTCCGATCACTAATCACCTTACAGCATAACAACTATCAATTTGGCCTATGAATCTATTAAGTGGGTAACTTGCACACTTAAATCAAATACTTAAAATGCTAAAATATTAATCAAAATCATTTAAAATATTAAATAAGATTAAATGCCTAGTTGAATTATCCATTTACAATTAATGAATATCTAAAAGGAAATTTATAAATTTAAAATATCCTAGCCTTTCATCACTACCTTTATGAGTTTTCAAGCTCTTTGAAAATATTCTAAAATATCTAATTTGAGATCCATGCCTATTAATTTCAAATCATAATTACTTAATAACTATTAACTCTATTGGAGTTAGTTTTGACTCACCTAGGTTTACTTTGAACCCATTCTAAGACCTAACTCAACCCTAACTCACCTTGGATGAGAGTTAATTCCTAAGGATATAAATACAAGACCATACTTATTCATTTCTAAGTTTGGATATTATAGAGTTATTATGCAAGATTTCCTCCATTAAACTCATAACAATAGTGTTATAATGCCAAAATCTTAAGCCAAGTAACCTCACAAGCCAAGGTGCCAAGGAGAGAAGGAGAAAAAAAAGATTCATTAACAAAGACTTCTTGATACATAAGATGAACAATCCACTCAAAAAATCATTTGGATCTCCCAAGGAAAATAAAAGAGTCATTATAATTTATGTTTTAGTTGTGCTTTCATTTAGCTTTTATTACTAATCTCTCCCTAGTATCTAGGCTAGAAGTGTAAGTGTTAGTGTGTTTATTTGAGTTTTATTGCTTAAACTAACACTATAATAACTTCCCTTATTAAATTCATATGATCAAAAATTATAGACCATTCTTGACCATGATGTTGAATATGTGTATATATGTTAAAAGTGTCAGCATTTTTCACATGATATACACATGTGTACTAGGGCATTACATCCCATCACCACCCCATGACCTTTGTCTACTTGGGGTCTAGATTTGGTAGGGAAATTTTCCCTAATTATTTATATGGTCACCACTTCATTATGATAATGACTAATTATTTCACCAAATGGGTAGATTGATGCCCCTAACAACCATCACCAAATTAATCATTACAAAGTTCATCCTAAATCAAATCATTTGTTGATTTAGGGTCCTAGAGGTCATCATAACCAACAATGGGTTCCCCTTCAATAACCTTAAAGTTCATTATTTATGCAAAGAGTTCATCATATCACATCACTCAACCTCCCTATACTATCTACAAGCCAATATCCAAGATAAGGCTACCAACAAAACCTTGAAGTTGATTCTAGTCAAAATTATCAAAGATTCTAAGTGAGATTGGAATCTATAGCTTTATCTAATGTTATGGGCTTATAGGACAACTATCAAGGCACCTATGGGGGAAACTTAATATTCACTCATGTTTGGTTCTTAAGTTAATTTAACCTTATAATTAGAAATTCCTAGTATTCATGTTTCCCTCTGAGGCCTCCTTGATGAAGAAGAATATAGAGAAGGGTGTTTGGCTGATTTGGAATTCTTAGATGAACATTGAATTACCACCATAAAAAATCACATTACTTATATTGATTGCATGTGTAGGTGTTTCACTAAATTTTGAATCTATTTTATGTTTAAGGAGAAATAAAGATGAAGGGTAGGGATTAAATATTAGAGAGCCAAATTGGTTTCATGCCATATCCAGATGATGTTGAGCACTCCTCTTTAGCTAGGGAGGACTACCTACAAATAAGAAAGCACTATCACCAAAAATATTTATTAGTAGATATATGAGTGGGCTGCCAAACTATGCACTTGTTCCTGAAAGTCTCAAACTTCCTTAGGGATGGCAGTCCACTTTTTGCAACAAAATAGTAATGAATAACAAAATGAAAGGAGTAAGAGAGAGATATTTGTACTGTTCTTGCAGTCTAAGTGCAGTAGAGAGTGATATAGTGTAGATAATGTGAGATATGTTGTGGTTTAGGAGTTTTTTAGGTAGTCTTAGGGAATTTGGTATAAATACATAATCTTTGATGTTGGTTAAGGCTACCGATGTTGGTAAGGAGATATGACCGATGTCAGTTATCTAACTGATGTCAATAGGGGTAGTAGGTTCTTAGAAGGTTGAAAGATACTTTTCTAATCTTGGAGGTAGATGTTGGTCAAGTTTTTGAGATTGGAAAGAGTTGTATGGGAGTGGATAAGACTCAGGTGGGTCTAGTTGAGGGTTGGTATGTTTGAAGTAGAAGGAAACAGGTGAAGGAGTTATACAACTCCTTTACAAGGAGAGTCAAGACATTAGTAAAATGATAAAAAGTATTATGTAAAGTAATTGTAAAATGACTATTTAAAGGGATTAAAAAACATAGAGATATACTTAGCAAGTGAAATGGATAAACCACGGGTGCCAAATAAATGGCTCTGATGAGTTGTGTTGAAGTAATACATGAACAAAAAATACAAGCATGTGTTACCAGTTCATAAGAATCCAAGATCTATGTAGTATATCAATTCCTAATCTAGACTAATTTATGTAGTGTAATGATAAGCCTAGATGTAAAAATTTGAATGCCAAAGCCTATATTTGAATGATTGATTTTTCTAATTTTTACTAACTTGAATATTAACTTGGAATTTGGCTTAAATAATTGATGTAGGTGATCCCACTTATGTCGATCAAGGGTTGAGAAATGTTAGTGGCATAATAATAGGTAAAAGGGATATTTTAAACCTATTTTCTATTCTTTCTCTTACCAAGTGTGGTGTCTATTATAAAATGGTAGAAATGTGAGGTTAAGAAGAATGTAGTTAGTTAGGAATTTAGAACAAGTCATGGGTAGTTAAGATTAGGGGACTAAGTCTTGAGGTGACTGAGAGGGTAATAATTAGTCTTAAGATGAGGTGGCTAGGTAAAGTGGCATAAGTAGTTTTTAATTAACTTAATTAAATATTTTTAAATTAATTAAATATGTGAGGGGTGAAAACATGGGTTAGGAAGGCTAATTATTAAAAGGGGATTGAGGGAGGTTTCAACATAGGAAGTTATGCATGTGTGTGATATATTTTGTGTCTACATTTACCCCTTTTTATCTTAGAATTTGTACTAAAAATTTGCAAGACAAAAATAGGAGTTGGATGATTTAGGTATTGGATGAGGTATCCCCCCTCAATGAGAATTGATCGAGGAGAATCTAGAATAAGATACCAATTTGATAAGGAGTTAATTGGGTGGGTGGATGTTGAATGAGAATGTGGTAACATCATTGCTTGCACATATACTACTATGAGTTATAGTCAACAAAATCAATAATAGGTAAAACCAAGGAGGAATCAGATACAAATAACCAAATCATAGCTTATAAGTGATCGATGATAAGGTTAATGATCAAAGTTGTAGCTCCAATAGTCTATGTGTTCTAGGTATCCAAGGTAAAAAGTGCTCTTGATAAACATAAAAGGTTACAGGCAATAAGACTATCTTGGTTACGATCCAAAACACATGATATACATGTGTGTATAATTAGCTAACTATAGTGAGTTAGCATAAGCGGTCAAGACAAGCAATGTAAAGTTGGTTCAAAAGGGTCAATGGTCAAGGAGATATTTGTGGTTTCTAGTTAGAGTCATTATGGGTGGATATTTAACTAATCTCTAAGGTTGGTTGTCATGGTTAGGGAGATATATGTGATCTCCAAGGTTTGTTGTCATGGTCAGGGAGATATATGTGATCTCCAAGTTGCCCCAGACTCAGGGTGTAGTCCAAAGGGTGGTGGTTGGGATTGAAAACTCTAATTTTAAGGTTGCCAACATCAATTATGTCACCAATGTCAGTAGTAAGTATTGTCAACATCAACATCTTAGGTCAAGACTTTCGATGTCAGTGGGTGATTAAATTTGACAAAAAGGGGTTTGGTGGCCCATTAAAAATCATTTGTGATAGTTGATTGGAGAAAAAGAGTTCTGAGTGTTGAGGGGCATAGGATATCCCTAGACTATCTATTTATGGTGAGTTAGTAAGAGATAAGTGGTTGAGAAGAGTGTGTGAGTAAGGGTGTGATTGAGCACTTGATGGGCCATGGTGTGATTGAGAGAGTGTTGGCATGGGTAGAGATGACATAGTTAAGAGGAGACCCAATTGGAGGTGCACCACCATAAGTGCCAACCATTCTAGCCTAGAGGAGATAGAGAGATGAGGCAGGATGCTATTTGAGTTGAATTTTAATTTAAGGTAGTTAATTTGTTATTTGGGCTAAAGTTGAATGTTTGAGGAGAGAGAGTGTAATTAGAGGGGTAGTAAATGGGGTAAGGGTAGGTTTGGGTGAATTTAAAATGGGTTGGGGGTATTTTTTAAGAAGAAATATAAATGTTGGAGGTAGGTTGTTTAACCCTAGGGCCAAATTAGTCACTGATGTTGATGGGGATTGTTAGCATCAATTGACAATTGGTGCTGATATCGGTCAACACCCAACACTGATATTCTCATGTAAGATTGATGTTGGTCATAGGAAAAACCCAAAATAGAAAGAAAAGGCCAATTTTGGATCCCTAATTGAGTTAATTGATGAGCCTAATGGTTGATCTAGCCTTAGAAGACCCCATGTTGATTGAGTACTACATACATAGCCTAGGTGAGGGCCTCAGGCCAATGTAGTTCTTTAGATAAAGGTAGGTTGAAATAGGTCATTGGATTTATGTCTTAAAAGATATGTTGTGGGGTTGAGGGTGTGAGATATAGGCTATGGGGCCTAGAGTTTAAGAAATAGGTCATAAGGCATAGAGTTGAAAGATACGTATTTAGGCCTAGGGTTTAGAGATAGGCAGTTGGGCCTAGGGTTTAGATATAGGTAGTTGGGCATAAGGTTTAGGTGGGTTAATAGGTTAGATACTTATGTGGGTATATTTTTGAGATAACCTTAGAAGACCCCATATCGATTGAGTGCTACCTATATAGCCTAGATGAGGGCCTCAGGCCTATGTAGTTCTCCCAAAGAGAAGGGGAAAAGGGTGGAGGTTTATATTGGAAAGTATGTGACTTGAGATTTGTGTGTGTGAATGTAGGATAGGTAGGAGTTGACATTACAAGATCGACTACCTACACTGTTGATTAAGATGAGGATGGATGTCACCATGGATGAGTGGGAGCACATGGTAGCTATAGGGTTAGGAGTGTGATGATATTTCTAAGTTGTAAGTGATGTTAGCTTGATGATAGCTTTGATAGAGAGGTGGGACCACACCACCAACACTTTCCATTTGCCTACTGGGGAGTTGACTATGACATTGGAGGATGTTTACAAGATTTTATGATTGCTGCTCCAGGGTGAGGATCTCTACTCATGTTCAAGAGAGGAACATGATATTCATATGGAAACATTATTTAGAGATCATGTTAGCAAGGAAACCTATCACTCAATGGGCTTTACTTATGAGCCATTATACACTATCGATGAGGAGCAACACCAGTTGAGTATCCTAATGATGATAGGGATTAAAGTATATGCACTACTAGACATAGATGGGGGGATATTTCCTATTGGATTGATAGGTGTTTTGGCACAAATGGTTGAGCAGTGGATAGGTATGCATGGGGTATAGCTTTTCTTACATAGTTATATAGAAAGTTATGGGGTTTGAGGCTATAATGATGGTACAATTTGTATGTCAATCATTTACTCCATTGTTAGGCATGTGATCACATCATGGTGACATAGCCATTGGGGTTACCCATCATGATTATAGCCAATTTTAGGGTCAAGTTTAAATGATGGAGAGAGGGTATGGCCTAGACACAAGTAGATGGCATAGTGTAGGACGTTAATTATTATAGGCATATGATAGATGGATTGATTCTTATAGATATTATTTAGAGGCCCTACTTGACATACCCTGCATTCAAAGGATAGGTAGAGTAGCTTGTCAATTTATAGAGCATGTTATGGGTCAAAGGGAGATAAGATGGAGAGTTAGAGATGATACCTATGGCATGGGTCAGGAGATAGTTTGGCTTGTTACAAAATGTGCATCCTACCTTTCATCTATATAGGAGGGATGATATAGAAGCACCCTTACCTTTGCCCCAGGAGATAGATGGGCCAAATTTTAAGGAGCTTCTAGTAGGCCTAGGTGTGGTACATCTTGGATGCATAATGACTTATCATATGTGGTGGATAGGCCTACATCCCATGGTTTAGGTTAGGAGGCCACCACCAGATTTGCAAGGAGTGATGAGAGAGAGATATGTAGTCATATAGGCCTAAGATGTAGTTATACAAGCTGAGATGCAGTATAGGCACAAGTTTTTGTCTTATAGGGGTAGGTTATGACATTATAGGGATAGGTGATTATATTTATGGGATAGGTTGAGGCATTATAGGGCTTGGTTACTACACTAACAATAGAGAGATAGTTGGAGAGTAGTAGAAAAGGCTACTTCTCCTCCTCCACCATAGGGACCAGTATAGGGTCTTATAGTAGGTTTTATGGGTCTATCGTATACTATATCTCTATCAAAGTAAAACACTACTTTATATAAGATTGCATAATAAGAGAGAGCCATCAAGGAGTTCCTATAGATTTAGAGGTATTATGAGGCTAGAGAGCAAGAGAGATTAGTGACACATGCCACAACTTCTAGCTCACATAGATGTAGACATGTAGAGGGTGGTAATGATACTTCTACTTCATGACCACGACTATATCCTTGAGTATTTTGAGGTCTAGATGTTATTTTTGATGTTATTATATATGTTATATACACACTGGACTATGAGCCAAAGATGAGAGATGTACTTTTTGAGAGAGAGATGATACTGATATGATTTATGAATGTATATTCATATTAAACATGTATATATATATGAGAGTTCCTTATTTTGAGATGTATTTATGTGATGGTGATGATTTTGAAATTATTATAATGATGTGGATGTTTATTTTATGTTAATGTTGAGCATGTTAGTTGAGTTAGACTAGCATTTCCCATATGTGTGATGGTATATGCATAGTTTATTTGTTAACTTCATCTTAGTATTTTTACATATTTGTGATGGTGTATGATTGAAATGAATGGGTTGGGTATGTTTTTTTATTTCAAAAAATTTCCATATTTGTGATGGTGTATGCTTGATTGTTTTCCTATTTACTATTTTTTAGAGAAACTATGTTTGCATGTTTGGTGTATTTCACATGGGATTATACAAAATGGATTAATGGGAAATGGTTTGTTAGTTTTAGTATGGTTTTGGGTAGTTATTTGAGTATCTTTTATTGTGATGGATATGTGAGTGATAATATTTATTAAACGCATAACTCTAAAAATCAAGAAAGATTGGCAGAAAGGTGAGAAGATGATTGAATCTTGTTGTGAGATGTGATATCAAAAGAGAAATCAACATGTGATTGGGATGGGAAAGAAAGAGTAACAATACTCACATATTGGTAAAGACCATAATCACAACATAAATAGGCTCATAATTATGAGCCTCTTTCATGATTTACATCATTTGACCATTTGTTTGTTAGAGAAGCATCGTACTCACCTTGTGTCAAGTGAGTTTAAAGTCCCTAGAAAGAGGATGAGGGGAAAAAGGTAAAAGGAATGAGATTGTTTGGGTAGCATAACCTTCTTAGTGGGGATAGTATTACCCTTCTATGGGTGACTCGAGAGCTACTATGGGCAAGTCCATAACTTAAAGTTTTTTTTTTGTTGTTGTTGTGTAAGTTGATCAATGTGGAAAGCCTACAATGGGATTTTGTTTGTGTTGAGGTCATGTGGAGCTGATCAATACGAGAAGCTTCTAAGTCATTATTTTTCTTGATAACAAATCTTAACTTATCCATCCTTCAAAGGAGTGGTCTAATATTTTCTTTTTGATTTTTAATAGCTGTCCTTCAAGGGAATAATCTATTTATAGTATCAAGGAGAAGTTACGTAGCTATCTTTTAAGAGAGCAGTCTATGTTGAGAATCATGACCTGAGAGATTATAACTTGTCTATGTATTCCATTTTTTTAACCTTAGTCATGGATAGGACTATATAGGCTTAGAGGTTTTCCACTTTGAGGTCAAAACCATAACACTTCGTAGGGTAACTAAGTGTGTAAGAATAAGGGTTAAGAGGAAGGGAGATGAATGTAATAGGGTTTCTCAAAGGATGAGCTCAAGTTAAACACAAAGTGAATCATCACTTTATTAATAAAAGAATGGTCATAGGTGCAAAGCATTTAAAATCTTGGGCTCTGGCCATCTTTTGATAGAATACAAGTGATAAGTTCTTGAGCCATACTTGTGAGTTATGATGTAGGGTCCAAGCTAATTAGGAGCAAACTTACCCCATTTGATTTTCTCCATGTTCATCACATGTTGATTTTCCTTTAAGATGAGATCTCTAATATTAAAATCTCACTCCTTGAGGTTTTTATTGTAAGCATGTTTAATACGCTCTTGATAGATTTGGAGGTGGTTGAGGGATATGAGATAGTGTTCATCAAGCAACTCAATTTGAGCCAAATGTTCTTGGAAAAAGTCATCATTGGTAAGTATGTCTTGTAGAGAGATGTGAAGAGAAATAATATAGACCTCAAGAGGCAAAATAGCTTCCATACCATAGACTAAGGAAAAACGTATAACACCTATAAGGGTTCAAATGTTAGTGCGGTAAGCCCATAAAACAAAGGGAATGTGCATGTGCAATCTTTGCTAGTATCATTGACTACTTTCATGAGGATTTTGGTTAAGGTTATTAGAATATTCTACCTATCTATTTTCTTGTGGATAATACGGTGATGAAAAGCTTAATTTGATTCCAAAAGCATCACAAAGCTTTTAGACAGTCTTGTATTTGAAATATTTGCCATTGTCTATTATAATTTTATGGAGGACACCAAAATGATAGATGATGTGATGGTTGATACAGTCAACAATTTTTTCAGCCTTAGTGGAGATGAGAGGAATGGCCTCAACCCACTTGGTGAAGTATTCAATAGTAGTAATGATGGAACAGTGACAGAGAGATGAATGAGGGTTAATATCATCGATTAGATCTAAACCCCATTGGGATAAGGGTCAAAAGTCTTTGGTGACTTGTAAGGCATGGCTTGAAACATGAAGGAGGTTAGCATGTTATTGACATTTGACCCAATGCTGAATGTAATCACTATAGTCTTGATGGAGTGTTGGACAATAGTAGCTGAGTTAAAGGATACATTTGGAAACTATGTTACCATTGAAATGTCCACCACAAATATTTTCATGGAATTCTTTAATGGTGAAGGGGATCTCAGTACCAGTGAGCCAACTAAGGAGTAGACCATAAAAACTGCACTTGTAAAGAAATCCCCCTAGCATAGTGTAACGAGTGACATGTTTCATGAAGGCACATCTCCTATTATTGGAGAGGTTAGAATGGGTAATAGAAAAGGAGATGTAATTCATGAGTTGTTTATACCATAAGTCATGTGGGTTATGCGTTATATTACCTATAAAAATGATGTTAGTTAATAAATAAGAGGGCAATGTTAATCAATGTACAGTGACAAATTTTTTGGGAAGAGGGTGAAGGCGATATGTGTGAAGAAAGAGAAGCCATTGTGTTAGCAAACTTATTTGTATATTGATGAATAGTTTACAAGAGGTAGGAGTTCAATGATTCCAATAGTGTATCTACATGATGTTTATATCATTGTAGAACTTCATGAGGTTGGAGTTTACATAGGTAGGAACCATTAACCTGATTAACCACTTGTTGAGAGTCATCAAAAATGGTTATTGATTTGGCACCCAAGAAAATAGCCATTTAAATCCCTAAATCAAAGCTTCATATTCAACCATATTGTTAGTACATTAAAAATCTAGTTTAAATGATAAAGGCATAGGCTCACCATCAAGAGGGATGAGGATGACCCCCGTACCCCCACCATGTTGAAATTTAGACTCATCAAAGAACATCATCATTTGATATTAGATGTCATTGATGGAGAGCGTTGTCATAAATTCATTAGGGAATTTAAGGTTTGAAGCCTGGTTGTCAGGTAAATAGGTGGAAGTTAACTATTTAGCAATCATTTGTCCCTTGATAAACTTTTGTTAAATAAATTCCAAGTCAAATTTAGCAAGGAGCATGAGCCATCAAGCTACATGTTGGTTTTGATATGACTTGGAATGCATGTATTTGAGGGGATCGGTATGGGTGATGACATAGGTTTTGTGATTTAAGAGGTAATGATAGAGCTTGGAAGCTACAAAGACTAACATGAGATAAAGATTTTTGGTATGGGTATATCAAGTTTCATAATCAATAAGCGTGTGTCTTATATATTAAACTATTTTTTCTTGATGGTGATCATCTTGATGTGAAATCATAACACCCAGTGAATGGTCTATTATATAGATGTAAAGGTAGAAAGGCTAGTTTTCCTTAGGTGGAATAAGAACTAGTGGGGAAAGGAGATACCTTTTGAGTGCATCAAAGGATTCTTGGAAATTTGTATTCTAATGGAAGGAGATATATTTTTTGAGGAGATGGTGAAAGGGTTAGAAATGATCTGACAATTGGGAGATGAAGTGGTGGATTGACTGAAGCTTTCCTTACAGGCTAAAAATTTGTCTAATAGTAGTAGGTGGAGGAATGTATAGTATTTCTCAAACCTTAGTAGGGTCAACTTCAATACCATGGAGAGAAATAATAAAGCCTAAGAGCATAATGGAAAGGATAAAAAGGATGTGTTTCTTTGGGTTTAGTCAAATTTTATATTGGTAGAGACAAGTGAATATGATTTTGAAAATCATTAAGTGATCTTGGTGAAGTTTAGACTTTCCAATTAATTAATCCATGTATTCTTCCATAATTTTGTGTAGGAGATCATGGAAGATGTAAGTCATGGTGTGTTGGTAGGTGGAATTAGCATTATTTAGACTAAAGGGCATGAATCAATAACATAATTCCCCCATGGGTAATGAAAGTTGTCTTGTGTTGATCCTCAGGAGCAACTAGGATTTGATTGTAACCTAAGAACCCATCCATAAGTGATAGCATCTCATGGCCAGCTATTAGATCAACAATTTGGCCAATACTTGTCAAAGGTAAGTCATCCTTTGGACAAGCGAGGTTTAGGTCATGGTAGTTGGTACAGATGCAAATTCCATCTATCACTTTTTTGATAGGAATAATATTGGAAACCCATTGTGGGTAGTCGATGGATTGAATAAAGTTAAGAAAAAGGAGGTGTTGGATCTCTTCTTTGATAAAAAAAGCAATACAAGGATGCATTTTTTGAAGCTTCTAATTTACAATTTTAACATCTTAGTTAGTGATAATGTTATGGGTGATGATAAAGGGGTTGATACTAGCCATGTCATTATAAGACCAAGCAAAGGATTTGCTATGGTCATTAAGAATGTGGGGGTCATCCAAGGATTTGCTATGGTCATTAAGAATGTGGGGGTCATTAAGAATGTGGGGGTCAAAGGTAAGTCATCCTTGGCATAATTAGCTTTCTCAGAGGAGTCCAAAGATTGGCCAATCTTAAGGATGTGGGGGTTATCATGAGAGGTAAAATTGATGTCAATGGTTGATTTATTTAACATAGCTTGTGTTTTAGATGGGAGTGATTGTTGGATATAAGAATCATCTACACCCATTTATGTGATAATAGCATCATCTTCTTGACAATGGATTGTGTTGATAGTGAGAGAATCTTCATCAATCATTTCAAGATGAATGAGAGGATGGGACTTTGTTTCTTTACCTCGGTGATAGGTGAAGGGGCCCAAATGGATGGTGTTTATTGAAAAAAATTTAGGAGATATAGATACCTCTGATTTGGTAGGTGATAGTGGAGGAGAGGATGGAGAAGGAGAGATTAGATCTTTGATAATTGGTATATGAGAAGCTTTGGTGAGTTTAGTTGGTTCATCAAAACCCACTCTATGCCACTTTTTAGCAATATCAATGGTTTTATTGGTGGGATATTCAATGAGTGTATGAATACCCTACTTGTAATGACCCAAACCAAATCCTTTCCACACACACCTATGAAGATATGTGTGAGTGAAGCTAGGCTTACCTAAGAAAGAGAAGTCACAGTTAAATGATTTTGGTGAAGAGGATGAATTATCAATAATGGGAGCTTGATCAATTCCCCAATATGTGAAATTAGTTTGAAGGTTAGGTGGACCATATGGGATGACCATCCCAATACGGGGATTATAATTTGGGTGCATATGAAGATTTACATATACTTTTCGGGTATGGAACATGTCTAGTGTCAAAATATGATATTTTTTTAGTGAGAAATGCTTGAAAGTATCCTCCATGGGGTCTTTGTCAGGAATTTGTGTTGTCAATATCTGTGTAACTAGGGTAGTGGAGCTTGTAGAAGCTTCAAAAGTATAATGCAAAGGATATGATGTCTTTAATGGAATGAGAACATCATTGGTGATATAAGTCATGTTTCATATTTTTAAAGGAGATGGGTTGATGAGAATAACATGCATTTTCCCATTGTGCTCAAACTTGATGCAGTAGTGCAAAGTCAAGGGCACACATGTCATAACATGTATCCAAGGTCATCTAAGAAGTATGTTGTATTGGAACTCTCCTTATACAATGTAGAAGAACTAAATAATCATGTGGGGACCCACATAGATATGTAAGACAATAGTGCCCACCATAGTAGTTTTGGTATCATTAAAGGAGAAAAGCACCACATCAGTTTGAGACATGCAATTTTTGGGAATGGATAGTTATTTGTAGGCATTGGTGGAAATAATATTAATACTAGTTCTTCCATCAATAATAACTCTTTTGACATGAGTTTGATTAATATATATGATGATAAAAAGGTTAGAATCCTAATCTTTAGGGTGTTAAAGTGGAATTTTTGAATCACTAAAGGAAATTAGGGAGATTGTGTTAAGAGAGCTAACTGAAGCTGCAAGAGGTTGGGGATCATTGGGTTGTACCTCAAAAAATTTCAAGGCACTAAGTAAAGCTTGATGGTGTTGGGGTGAGTTTTGGATTAACTCATACAAGGACACTTTCATAGGGGTTTGGTGAAGTTGTTTCACCATCAAGTTTTGAATAACTTATGAAGATATTGGTTTTGAGACACCCAAGATAGAAATATTGGGATTTAGAGGAATTTATTTTGAGAAGGGATGAGCCCAAGGGGTAGTAACATTTTCCTTTCCTTTACCTTTTTTATTCTTTGACTGTGTGGTCACATTAAGCATGTTTATTTGAAACATAGGTGAAGAAGGTGGAAAAGGGGGTACGACAAAATTTTTGGGTTTGAATTTAGGTGGAATAATATGAGGCATTTTGGATGCCATGGGTGGAATAATAAGAAGGTTAATAGGAGTATCAACAAAGAGAGTGTCGATATCAAAAAACTGTTGAATGACTGCCATGAGAGATTCATAACTCTTAGTATCATGTCTAGGTGAATGATGATATAGACACACTTAAGTATCATTAAACCAAGATGGCTTCATTCTAAGAGGGTTATAAGTATTAATGGGATGAAGAGTTATTATATAAGCTTTCAAAAAACTAGCATAGAAAAAATATCTAAGAGCCTATGAGTGGGTTAGCACTTGTTATCCTAATAGGGGTGGACACCTTCTTTGGTTTAGGATTCATAGGGGTGATTTTGTGTGGCATCATTTTAGGTGGTATTGGAGCCACATGTTTTTATAACACTTTCTTGGTGGTAGATGTTACGATGTCAGATGTGAAAGGCCAACTAGGTGGCAGAGGTAGTAGTAGAGGTAACTTAGCCTTCGATTTTGCTTGGATTGGTGATACCCAAACTAAAGCAAAAGGATGTGGTCCCAAAATTGAATAAAAGTTGAGGGTGGAAGAGGGAAGGATCAATGAGATCTAAGAAGCTTAAAATTCTTCCTTAGTTCAGGTTGTGGAACTCCAAATTTTGGTTGGAAAGTCAGATCTAATTTTACTTGTGGATGAATTAGATTAGAGACTGGGTGAATGCCTAAAGGCCTAATATGCTTTAATATGGTAGACACCTACGAGGTTGAGGGCTCTAATGTAGAAGGATGAGCTTATGGTGGTTTCAATGAAGAAGCTTTGACTTTGTCAAAGACCTTAGGGTAAAGGGTAGTGAGAGGATTGGTAGTAGAGGATGGCACTTGTTGTGTAGGATAAAGAGTTTTAAGTTAGTCCCAAAATGTCACATGATATAGCTTCATGGAGTCAATAAATTCTAGATTTCCCACTAGCCATGAAAAGGGTTTAGATGAAGTTAACGTAGGCCTTATAGTTGATTCTTTAGAAGGATTAGGTGATTAATAAATAGGGAAATTGTTGGTCTCTACTACCTTAGGTTAAATATGAGAAAGAGATAAAATGGGGTCTTCTTCGATATATATGGGAGAAGAGGCATGATATTCTATGGGTGGGGGAGAGGTAGGCAAAGAAGGCTCCTCAAGGGGATAGAGCATAGGTATAATTGATCCCTCAACATGTGGGTGAGGAATAGGTAAAGTATGATCTTCCATATGTAAAAGAAGTGGTAAAATTAGTTGAATTGGAGTAGGCACAATAGGTCTCTCATCTAATGTAGGGGTAGATAACACTGGATCCTCTAGGTTGAAGGAGGATTGGATGGGGTACTACCTTCCATCAGTGGAGGAGAGGGAGGTGAAGAAGGTTATTTAAGAGGATATAGCATAGGAATGATGTTTCCCTCAACATGTAGTTGAGGAACAGGTAAGGCATGGTCCTCAAGTGGTAAGAGGATAGGTAAAATGGGTGAAAAAAGAAATGGCAATACAGATTCCTCTTATGGAAAAAGGAGAGGTAAAAGAGGCCCTTCCTCATTTAGGGATGGAATGGGTTAAGTAGGCTCTTCTACCCAAGGAGGAAGGATGGGAAAAACAAACTCCATTGATTGTGGGAGAGGAGTAGGTAAAATGGGTGCCTCCTGATGTGGGAGAAGCTAGACTAGAGGTAAAGGGAAGACCATATTAACCATATGGATATTATGATCACATGAGTTATCAGTCATGGCCTAAACATTATTTTAATTAGGTGAATGGTTAAGAAAAGGTTATTTGAACACATCCATATTTTGATTATCAGGCACATTAGGGTTATCTAAGATAAGATCACCCCTATCAAGCATGTCTTAAATAATGTTCTTGAGTGTTTTGTAGTTATTAGAATTGTGGCCTTTGACTTGATGGTAGCCACAAAAATCATCCTCCTTGTACCAAGTAAGAATAGGATGGGAGGGATCAAAATGTATAGGAGGCTTGATTTGAGGAAGGGTTATGGCTCCTTGTTGCAATAGTTTCTCTAAAATGGAAGTGTATGACTCCCCAATGGGAGTCTATCATCTTTGTTTATATTTTTGTTAAAATTGCTTGGTCATATTTTGTAAGGTCAAGGGATTAGGTTGGTTTGTGGTTGTGGAAGAAGCTAATTTAATGACCACTGCATTGGTGGAACCTTTATTTTTTTTTTTAAAGAAGAGGGTTTAGAAGAAGAGGAGTCATTTGATTTGGAAATGGTATTCTTACTATGTAACTTGACTCTATCTTCATCTATAGCCTAGATCTTGAGTTTTCATGCCATTGTAAAAGCTTCATCAAATGTGTGAAAAGTTTGTACTAGAAGTGTGGATGAAATGTGCTTAGCACATGCCCTCGAGAAGAGCTCAATAATCTCAGGTTGGGGTAAAGATAAGTAGAGTTGATTGATTAAGCCTCTCTAGTGAGTGACAAAATCTATGATAGACTCGTCATCAAATTGTTTAATAGAATAAAGGTCACTAATAGAAACCTTTTTAGAAATGTTGATAGAGAAATGGTCTAGTAATAATTATGTGAGTTGGGTAAATGAGAAAAGGGAGTGTCAAGTTATAGAGTTATACCAATCCAGGGTATTACTCAAAAGAGACATAGGGAAGGTACAAAGTAGTAATGCATCATCATGCCCTATTAAATAAAAAGCATGTCTAAATGCTCACAAATGTTGTTGTGGGTCCTCTTTACTCTAGAAATGAGTACATTTAGGGAGTTACCATTGGTTTGGATAAGGGAGAATAGGCACAAAAGGATGGATGGGCTCATTACATATTTGATCATAAGATAACACATTCTTTGAACCCAACATCATTGTCTCTAGACTAGACATCTTGTCCATCAGCATCTTAATAAGGTCTAGAGGGGGATTGGTTTGAGAGATACCCCCTAAGTTATAAGGAGTCTAATAAGAATTAGAGGTAACATATGACATAGCTTGTTGTGGTTGTGTTGATGTAACATAGGGGTAGTGAGTCATAGGCTGGGGGGTGGAAATGAAAGGGGCTTATCCCACTGGGTTAGAGATAATGCTTTGGTTGAATGTTGTTATGGTATGTTAGGTTGTTGTCATGGTTATACTAGGTGAAGGGTGAGTCATAACTCATGTAATTATGGGTATAAGAGTAGACATGATGGGTATCACTAAATTATAAAATGGGGTTAGACTTGACTGAACTACTTGTGGTTGTGAAGGCAGGGAAGTCATGATAGGGGTTAGGTGGGACTAGACAATTGGTGATGTTGAACTTTGGGCATGATTTATGGTTGGGTTACTTGTCAAAGTGGTGGTTTGAGTAACTATGGGGAACATAGTGGAGACAATTAAAACTGAAGTTGTCTACATTAGAGAATTTGGCATACCATATAGTGGGTCACCCAAATAACTATGGGTTTGGCTCATGGCAAGGTAATGCTATAGGGCTGCCACATTACGATCAAGAAATCTAGAAAAATATTGATCTCATTTAGGCACAAAGAGAATTTTTTTGGGGTTGGGAGTATGCTCTGTATCTAAATTATGCTCCATGATAGAATCAATGACAAGAGGGGAAGGTGGAAGTGGTTACTGGTTTACGTAATAAGCAAGAATTTTGGCTTGGCTTCACATCAATACCATGCAAGAAGAAGTATAAAAAGTCTTAAAAATCTATATTAGTGATAGGGTGAGGAAAAAATAGGTTTAGGTGTGGGTAGGTAGGTTTTTTTAGCTTGTTATTTTGAGAAAACTAAAAATAACCAAATTACATAGTTATCGATGTCGGTCACTTGACTGATGTCAGTAGGTTAAAGTCTATCAACGTTGTTGGATTTAATCGATGTTGGTAACTATGGAGTCCTAAGAGATGAAAAATCTAATGTTTTATAAACCTAAAGGAAAAATATAGGTAAAATAGAGGATGCAAGAGGTATGTATAAGGAGGATAAACACTCAAAAGGTTATACAACCTGAGTATTATGAATAGTGTTGATTTTGTAAATCAATGGAAAAACATCCTTACTAACTCAAAAATATAGAAGGCAATAAAAAAGTAGAAAAAGAACATATAGCCACTAATTATTAACTCCTAAAGATTAATTTTAGTCTCATTTTGGCTTATGCCTTAATCAGATAGTGAGATGAGAGTTTGGTTATTGAAGGTACTAGAAAATAATCTAGAGGTGGTTTCAGGTTAGTTTTTGTGCTTAAGAGGAAATATATATTAGACTAGATACATGGCTTGTTATAGGGGATTTTCCCCCACACTTCACAGACCTAAATCCA